>OZ026626.1:1064966-1482466 GCA_964020975.1 Hermodice carunculata | reverse complement strand
AAGACAATTGTAAAGTACATTAAATGCAAACATTAACTCATTCCACCCTGCTAGAAAACCGAGTCAACAGGTTTCCTGGGCGTGCTCTGGGCGCCCAGAGCGCGCCAAGGAAAGCTGTTGACCATGGGCATATAATTTGGAATGATCTTCCATGCAATTTTCATCCAAAATTTTGAAAAATAATCCCTAAATTTGTAAAATACAATTAGCAGACGACATTAGATATTAGCGGGAAAGGCGTCATTAGGGTGGAATGAGTTAAGCAGGATGCAGTCAGGTCGAGTTTTTGCAATGTCTAATATTTTTTATGGAAAAAATCCGTTATAACAATAAAACACGTATACTTTTTCATCATAAATTACGGGGAGGATGGGTGCCATGTTTCAAGTTACTCCACGTTAACAATCCAAGTTGGTGTCCCGTTTTCAACGAGCCATATCCATGTGGTGCACGTCTGGGTTTCTTGTCACATACAATTCTCGTGTTGAAGGTTCCCTAATATTCAGACATGTTCCCCGGTCTTAGGAAAAAATCCCCATCTCTCGCGAGTAGTTAAAACGGCAATATTAACTTCTCTCGCGTTCCTCGAAATAGGAGTCCGACAAATCTTCCCCAGCTTTCCCTGTTTCACGATGTTTCTCTTAAGTCACCCAGCATCAGCTGTGTTCGCCAATCAAGAGCGTTTATTATTATTATTATTATTATTATTATTATTATTATTATTATTATTATTATTATTATTATTATTATTATTATTATTATTATTATTATTATTATTATTATTATTATTATTATTATACCGCGTAGGCGGATAGAAACGTTTGCTTCGGCAGCAAGCAGACGGTGTGTTCGAGACCACGTACGCGACTCTGGAGATTGTAAATACTTTCCTTTCCAAAAGGTGGCGTTACTTGATGCTCGTACATCTGCCGGTTTGAAAACACCCCCGGAGACCCATCTGCATAATATTACCAGAGAACTACTTTTATTGTTTTTTGGCGCTTTGCTTTGTTCGGAAATTCTCCGTGCATCGCCACCATCGTGTATTTGGACTGTCCTGAATGCTACTCATCATTAGAAGGGGGGGGGGGGGGTAAGGAGGTTTTCGGTACGCTGGTACAGGTAATTATTTTTCTAGAGTACGCAGTACGAAAAATAAAAATCTTTCAAAATTATGGATAGTACGAAGTACGTAAAATAAGAGGGCTTCCAGTACGCCAGTACGGGAAACCCCTTACCCACCCTCATCATTACGCTCACATCCTTGAATATTAAGGCGGCGGGTGGGTAAGCGTGGGAGCGGGGCAGGGAGGTGTGTGTGTGTGTGTGTGTGTGTGTGTGTGTGTTTGTGTGTGTGTGTTTATTTTTCACCAACAGTCCCCAATAAAGGACGACACTTTGATCATTGAGGTATCCCTGAAATAGAAGTTGTTGCCTATGTACTTGGGTTTAACATTTTTATCGCCAATGTACCATTTTTCAAACATTTATTTCCATGTTCGCACACATTCACCGTTTCTCTGCTCAAAGAAAATGCGGAGCGCGGAGCGTATCTGCTGCGTGATGAAAGCACCTTCAAACTAGCTGTTATGCAAACCAAGCTGTTTGCCGGAACTCTTGTACAAACGAAGGAATCTGACTGAGAAACCTTAAAACATCATCTAAACAGTTACCTTGTATGTCATATTCTCCTCCAAATTAGTTTTATGGTCATTCCGGCAGAAAATGGGACGTTCAGAACAATTGAAATGAAATGATGCTATTTAATTGGAAACCAGTCAGACACGTGAGTGGCGATCAAAGTTAACAAAGGCCAGCGATTGGCGTCCGTCAACTTGATAAGACTCCCGGCAAGACTTGATACTCTTCATGGAAACTACTCTGTGTCGACCCGCTTCACCTGGTTCACTTGGCGGGCTTCTTAAACTTGTTCGACTTCTCAGTCATTTGGATGATTTAATAGAAAAACACAGATCCAGGACCGTAGAAAATTAGATGCACATTTGTGAGAGTTTTGGGACCAAGACTGTATCTCTGACAGAATTAAAGCTCAAACGTGTGCCGCCCAGCCCGGGGTCGCCTCTTAGGGATAAAGCGTCCCTCGGGTAGAATTATTCATTAGAGGCGGCACGTGTTAAACAACGCCCCGTGGGAAGGACTAATTACGAAAGAAAATTAGTCTCTATTTGGAGAACTTAAGAAACGATAATTCAGGACATATCACACACGTGCAGCTTATACAAGCCGATAAAAATTGTATTCGTAATCACAACAATTTACTTGCCCTATGAAGACATGATAACTAGCAATAGATGACGGTGTTAATTATAATTACAACCTGATAAATGAAGTGATACAGCGTCCATGATCATAGTTCAACATGGCTTCGGGCAAAATTTTCGATTGTAAAAACATTTTCGGGATCATCTTAGTCCCCAAATAACAATTTTGTGAAAAGACGTTGCTTGAAGCCAAGACACTCGTACATAAACAATAGTGTCTGGTGGTCGGAAAAAACCCCGTCTGTAATGAGCTATGGGTTTTGTAGGGAAAGTAGTTTTTTCTGAAATGCAGATTGAAAAACGTTTTAAATTACAAAAGCCTTTTCGTTACAGAAATAACACTGTATTATTTACTTGATATGGATTGTATTCTTATATTTTTCTTCCTGTCATCATTTCTTTACGTCTCAGACGCAAAAATAACTTTGGCAACTATTGCTTCAAACTCAGCTCACTTTTACAGCTTTCTATCTTGAACCGGTCAACAAATCGTTCTTTTACTTTCCAAGATTGTAATTCCAGATAATGCGTATACAGTTTTTGCTTCACTTTATTAATTCATTTGTTTTGCTTGTTAGTCTATTTGTCTATCTAGGCCATTACTAGTAACCCGACGTCTAGCGTTTTTAGAACTTTGACAGAAAAGTTTCCTAGACAACCGAAAAGGCAAGGCATTATGTTTTCGGGTTGTCCGTCCGCCCGCACGTCAACCTTTGTTAACGCGATACCCTCGCTTTCTGTCTATGGATTTGTCTCAAATTTGGTACACAAATGCATTCCTGGACTCCCATTAGCTGATCAGATTTTGAGCTCACAATGACCTATTTATAGCTCACTGTGACCTCTGCACTACCCGCCTGAGCTTTGTTAGCACAATATTTCTTATACTGCCTGGACAGTTTTTTTCTCAAATTTGGTACAGGGATGTATTATTGGCCACCCACTAGCTGATTAGAATTTGAGGGCAGTGTGACCTAATTCCCATTTACTGTGACCTATTTACTGTCTGTCTGAGCTTTGTAAGCACAATATCTCCAAAATTCCCAGATAGATTTTTAAAAAATAAAATTTGATACGCATATGCTTTTCTGGACTCCCAATAGGTGTTTAGATAATGAGGTCATTGTGACCTAGTTATAGCTTAGCATGACCTATTTACTGCCCATATGCGCTCTGCCATTGCCATATCTTCCAAATGCAATTTTAACAATTTGATACATACATGCATACCCAGACCCTTTTTAGCTGATTGGAATTTGAGGTCAGTGTGTATACGTCACAGCACACTGTGACGTATTCCTGTCCATCTTTGTTAACACGATATCTTCAAAATGCTTGGGTGTTTTTTTTTCTCAAATTTAGTACAGAAATGCATTGTTACTCAATATCAATTTTTTTCACTGACATTTACTGATTCACAGACTGAAGACATGTCTGCTATTTAAATGTAATGTACCATATCCATCGGTGGTCAGGCGGTCATAGGGGCACATTTCACATTTTGATCTCTTCCCTTGTCCATGACATGCCCAAGGAGTTACACATATTATCCTCACAGAAAGATCTCAAATTCCTAACTTTTTGTGCACCAAGAGCACTGTGTTTGGTAGTTTAAAGGCGGGGCGAACATGGGCGATGGGGAGTCTTTCCAGTGATTGTATGCAATCACAGTGGTCTAGTTAATTATTTTATCCACTAGATGGCGCACCACATAATTCAGACAACTTGGAGTATTCCTTTGGGGATGTCATAAATAAATAAATAAATAAATAAATAAATAAATAAATAAAAAATAAATGAATGGATGAATGAATGGATAAATAAATAAATAAATAAATAAATAAATGAATGAATGAATAAATGAATGAATGAATGAATGAATGAATGAATAAATAAATAAATAAATAAATAAATAAATAAATGAATAAATAAATAAATGATCAGGGAAAGAAATGATATTCAATTATTCTATTTAGGGCACATGAAGCTCGCGGTATCCCGTGCGCATGCGTGGACGTCCTTGTTGAGCGAAATATGGTTACGCAACACAGTGTTTTCTTTCGCACATTTCACAGTTTTATGTTTTATCGGATGCTTCAAACAAGTACCACCATGAAATTCTTAAACACTGTTGATGAGGTCGACGTTTGTAACGATATTAAAGCAGAGACAGACCGGCAGCAGGTGATCGGGTATTCCGCCCGGGGAAGGCTTACTTTAACTTTCTTTGCAACATCTCTGTCCTGCTGAGCTTATCATTCAAACTTGAGTGACAGCGCAACCATACCTTCTTTTTCTTATGTGATGGCTGCAGTAATGCTAATAAAAACAGATTCTAATTTCAATGTGGAGTATGCTTCCAAGATAAAATGCACACATTTTCATTTCGCCTTGACACTGTGGCTTAGTAGCTAAAATTCAAATTGCAACGCGATGCGTTACTAAAAGGTAATGTTGCCATAACAATGTCTCACATGTACAATGGGAATGTGACATTTTGTCAATACAAACACACACACATACACACAAATAAAGTACAAAGGTGCCTTGTATAGACGAGCATTAAGCACCTATGTGCGTTAATGCTCCTACAAACTGAGTTTAAAAAAAAAAAGGGGGGGGGCAGGTACCAGAACTTCCCTCTGGTGGCGATAATGGAACAAAAAAATTTGCGGTGTAATATATCCAATCATTATCGTCCAGTTTCATGATAGATAGAATTTTTTCTGAGTCCGAAAGGGAAGAAAACAATGGAAATATTTTAGTAAGTTAAATTGAGAGTAGATTGGTCGTACTGAGGTCACCAAGTCAAAATATTGTTTATACCTTAAGCTCTCGGCCCAAGTCATAACTAGTTTGAAAATCACTCCCCTCCCCGCAAAACAAAAAAACAAACAAACAAACAAACAAAAAAAAAAAAAAACAAAAAAAAAAAAAAAAAAAAAAAACCCAGGGAAATTTGGAGGTCTATCAATTACACCAATCAAGAATTTGTTATTCATTCTTGCTTTACAGAATAGGAGATCGAGATCATCAACTTCCATGTCGTAGCGGCGTGAAATAATAATTATAAAAATAAAAAAAACAATGGAAACAAAAAGTGATACGCCCCCGTGTGGAACCCCAGGTCGATCACGAAGAATAATATTGTGGTAGTCGTACATAACAAAGTCTTCATCACTTTGGTTTAAACGTATTTTATTCAAAAAACAATCGGCCGACAGGCTCACCAGCCCATATTAGGGCCTCTTGTACATATATGACGATACAACAATGAAATTGCGAACACCAGTACACAGATAGTTAAACATACAGGACCACAAGAAGATAAAGATAGGTGGGAATATAAATGGATTGGTGTGTGAGCTGAAAAAAAAAACTTTGATTATTAGATAAAACAGTTTTACATAAGGCTGTAATGTCAAAGCCATGGGAAAAGTCAAAGGGAATAAAACTGAGTTTATCCTGGGACAAACTTAATATATATTTGCATGCTTGTGTGTGAAGGTTGTTATACACAATATCAGAGTAACTAGTAATAATAGAATAAATACATAGATAAACAAATGAATTAATATCTAATTCTCATCTTTTTTTAATTCAATGCATCGTATTATCAGAGAAGGTAGTTGTACAGTGTTTATTTTAAATGCACAGGCAAGTTGAAATTTGCACCAGCAGACATCACCGAAAAAAAGTTTAATGCCTGACCAGTCTTTTTGCATGCATTTGGCTTGTTTGGCGTTCTTGGATTGCCGAATAAGACAGTTAATTCCACATATTTTTTTCTTCCAGTGTAACAAATATGTCTTGCAAAGAAATGACCTACAGACAAAAATTACACCTTTAGCTTCATTCAACATAAAAACAATTCTGTTTGGAACATCAACAAAAATGAACTCAAAGAATATGGAAATTTTTAATGCTGTCCACTATTACATAAAAGCAACTGGAAGATTTAATGTTTGACTCTTGTTACCAATTTACGTAATGCTCACAGACTGGCTTACCCTCCCCTTCCTTCTTACCACAGTCCGTAATGTCCTGTTTGCTATCTATTCGTTATCTAGATGTTATCCATTTACTTGTTGTGTGTCTGTTTTTGTGCAAGAGGCCTTCATATAGGCATCGCCTGTTGGCCAATTGTTTTTGCAATAAATATGTTTAAACCAATTCCACATATGCTCCTTCAGATGCAAGTCGTATTCTTCTTGTCAGAGACCAGTATCACGCCATTCATGCGTACGACAATAAGCTCATCTTTTCTGTCAATATTTATTTATATCGTCATGACACGTTATCAAATTCTTCACGATCAAAAGAATTTATGAAAAACCTGATCATCCACCTAAATTAAAATCGCCCGCTAGATTTCTTCGATTTTTACGCGATGTGAACTGCCATGTATTACTATCAAAGTGTCATGATATATACAGACCTATAGCCCTCAGTAATACCATTTCTATGATAATGACAGAAATCATTTTATTAGATCGTTGTAAGATGTAGCTCTCTACCGTAGACTACCAGTTTGGGTTTAAGCAAAGGCACGCAACTGATATGTGTATATGTACTTAAGGAAATGATTGATTATTATCGTGTATATGGTAGTTCAGTGTACATATGCTCACTAGATGCTTCTAAAGCCTTTGATAAGGCTAATCATTCTACAGTATTTGTTAAATTATTTAACAGAAATGTGTCTTTGTATGTAGTTCGTCTTCATATGCTGATGACATATTATTTCTCTGTCCCTCCGCAAAAGGATTATAAACTTTGATAAATTTATGTACAGAGTATGCGACAAGGAAAAAAATTAAAAAAAGGAAAAAATATTTTACCCATAAAGCGCAGCATAAGGGATATCAAAGTAGAGGATAATTTAATAACACATTGCACATGTAGCGTAGCCTGAGGAGTAGAACAGACGACTATAATGAAGTTATACATTACCCGTGTTATTGCTGTTAATACGCTGCAGTTTGGATTGTTGCAGCTCTGTTCAATGCGTATTGAGAATAAGTCCTGCTTTAAATCACTTTCTTTTATTGAAGCTGAAATTTGAAACATACCTCGGCATGTTCGGGATGCGCATCCTGTGTATAATTTTGAGAAGGGTTGTCTTAAGTACACATTTAGAAAAAATACAACCCGCTGATTCTATTCATAATTTTTAAAATTAAGATTCTGCCTCGGGCATTCTCCTAACTGTATATTATCTGTGACCAAATTTGTGCTCTAATTTTAATCTAGTTTTTTACTGAAGGACTTATGGGGGTATTTGATGTGCATATTTGTATATCATATTTTATTGTTTATGACCCCCAAGCCTCAACAATGTACTTCTGAATTTGGAAAGCTAATAGACTTGTTTACTGGTCAACTTGTCATGTAGCATAACCTGAAGAATATTACAGATAGCCATTATAAAGTAATGCTTTACCAATAAAGTATAGCCCCAGGGTACTACAGAAGACTATTATGATATAACACATTACATAGGCCTTTGTAGGGTAGTGTGAGGGGCATCATAGAAGAGTATAATAAAGTAATACATTACATATGTAGAGTAGTATGAGGATCATTATAGAAGAGTGTAATAAAGTAATACATTACATATGTAGAGTAGTATGAGGATCATCATAGAAGAGTATAATAAAGTAATACATTACATATGTAGAGTAGTATGAGGATCATTATAGAAGAGTAAAATAAAGTAATACATTGCCACTGTAGCATAGCCTGGGGACAATTAAAGAATACTAAAGTAATATAAAACACATCAATGTTACTTGTGTAGCGTCAGGTGAGATGAATTACAAAAGACTGTAATAAAGTAATACATACCCATGATGCGTAGGCTGAAGAGAATTACAAGAAGAGACTGCAATAGTGCAATACATAACCCTTGTAGCATAGCCTGAGTAGTATAGCAGGAATGTATTACCCATCTAGAGTAGGCTGACGAGAATTAAAGAAGACTGTGCTAAAGTAATATATTACCCATGTGGAGTAGGCTGAAGAGAATTACAGAAGACTGTAATAAAGTAATATATTACCCATGTATAGTAAGCTGACGAGAATTACAGAAGACTGTGCTAAAGTAATATATTACCCATCTAGAGTAGGCTGACGAGAATTACAGAAGACTGTGCTAAAGTAATATATTACCCATGTATAGTAAGCTGACGAGAATTACAGAAGACTGTACTAAAGTAATATATTACCCATCTAGAGTAGGCTGACGAGAATTACAGAAGACTGTGCTAAAGTAATATATTACCCATCTAGAGTAGGCTGACGAGAATTAAAGAAGACTGTGCTAAAGTAATATATTACCCGTGTATAGTAAACTGACGAGAATTACAGAAGACTGTAATAAAGTAATATATTACCCATGTAGAGTAAGCTGACGAGAATTAAAGAAGACTGTGCTAAAGTAATATATTACCCATCTAAAGTCGGCTGACGAGAATTAAAGAAGACTGTGCTAAAGTAATATATTACCCATCTAGAGTAGGCTGACGAGAATTAAAGAAAACTGTGCTAAAGTAATATATTACCCATCTAGAGTAGGCTGACGAGAATTAAAGAAGACTGTGCTAAAGTAATATATTACCCAAGTAGAGTAGGCTGACGAGAATTAAAGAAGACTGTGCTAAAGTAATATATTACCCATGTATAGTAAGCTGACGAGAATTACAGAAGACTGTAATAAAGTAATATATTACCCATCTAGAGTAGGCTGACGAGAATTAAAGAAGACTGTGCTAAAGTAATATATTACCCGTGTAGAGTATCTGACGAAAATTACAGAAGACTAAAAAATTAAATAATATATTACCCATGTATAGTAAGCTGACGAGAATTACAGAAGACTGTACTGAAGTAATATATTACCCGTGTAGAGTAGTCTGACGAAAATTACAGAAGACTAAAAAATTAAATAATATATTATCCATGTAGAGTAGGCTGACAAGAATTGCAGAACACTGCAATAAAGTAACATATTATCCCTTTAGAGTAGGTTGACGAGAATTACAGAGGACTGTGCTTAAGTAATATATTACCCATGTGGAGTAGGCTGACGAGAATTATAGAAGACTGTAATAAAGTAATATATTAACCTTGTATAATAGGCTGACGAGAATTACAGAAGACTGTTATAATGTGATATATTATATCTTTAAGAGTAGGCTGACGAGAATTACAGAAGAATGTACTAAAGTAATGTGTTATCCCTTTAAGAGTAGGCTGACGAGAATTACAGAAGACTGTCATAATTTTATATATTATCTCTTAAAGAGTAGGCTGACGATAATTACAGAAGACTGTAATAAAGTAATATATTATCCCTTTAAGACTAGGCTGACGAGAATTACAGAAGACTGTAACAAAGTAATATATTACCCATGTAGAGTAGGCTGACGAGAATTACCGGAGACTGTAATGAAGTAATATATTACCCATGTAGAGTAGGCTGACGAGAATTACAGGACACTGTAATAAAGTTATATGTTACCTGTGTAGATTAGGCTGACGAAAATTACAGAAGACGAAAATAAAATGATATATTACCCAAGTAGAGTAGGCTGACGAGAATTACAGAGGACTGTGATAAAGTAATATATTACCCATGTAGAGTAGGCTGATGAGAATAATAGAAGACTATAATAAAGTTATATATTACCCATGTAGAGTAGGCTGACGAGAATTACAGAAGACTATAATAAAGTAACATATTACCCTTCTAGAGTAGCCTGATGAGGATTACAGAAGACTGTGATGAAGTAAGATACATTGTATTATCCCTTTAGGAGTAGGCTGACGAGAATTACAGAAGACTGGGATGAAGTAAGATACATTGTATTATCCCTTTAGGAGTAGGCTGACGAGAATTACAGGAGACTGTGATGAAGTAAGATACATTGTATTATCCCTTTAGAAGTATGCTGACCAGAATTACAGGAGACTGTAATAATGTGATATATTATTTCTTGTAGAGTAGCCTGATGAGGATTACAGAAGACTGTGATGAAGTAAGATACATTGTATTATCCCTTTAGGAGTAGGCTGACGAGAATTACAGAAGACTGTAATAAAGTAATATATTACTCGTTAATCAGGGGCAAATTACAGAACTGTAATCAAGTAACACATTACCAATGTAGCATCGCATGAGGGGTAGTACAGAAAACTATAATGTTGTTATACACTATCCATGCAGCACAGCCTGATGAGTATTTCAGGAGCCTGTAACAAAGTAATGCATTACGTCCTCTCAGCAGTTTGGTGGATGCTGTATGTTTGCCTCCATCTTGAGAAGAGCAGCCCCTTTGAGCGAACCCCATCTTGATTCAAGACCACTAATGTAGTTAAGGTTTACGTCTGAGTTGATAATACAGATAAATTAATACAGCAGTGATGGTACCTCTCAAAGTGTCGTGTTTGGTAACGGGAATCTACCGTTTAGATGTCAGATCCTGTACTGGATGTTCTGTCACTGGCTTAGCCTGGTTTAGAGCTGTGAAAAAGATATTGTATACTGTGGTGCCATCTGATGGCTTTAATGACCCAAGAATATCACATTGGGCCAGAGCATCTGTAAGAGGCTGGCTGTGGACAGTGGCTCCATGTAGTAGTTTTAGTAACTAGTGTTTAACCTATTGCTACAGAGGTCAATACAAGGTAGAGCTGACTGAGTATTTTACAAAAGGTTACGTACAAGGTCATTTTAATGCCGCCGTACCCTTTACTTTAAAGGGGGGGGGGGGCAGGAGGTACAAAAGATGTAGCTTACTGACCGTTTTCATCTGATGTTTCTTGAAGGGCTTTCCTCTTGAACAATCAGTAGAAAAGACCGTTGTTGCCTTGTATTTATTAAGATGAATGGTGTTGATCAAAGAATTTGAAACAGTACAGGAAGTAAACGTTTATTCTATGACCCAAATCCGACGATAGCTGTGGACTAAAGGCATCACATGAAAGGCTACGTGGCAAATTTCACAAACATAAAGAAGCAGATTCTCTGTAAAATGTGGATGTCAGTTAACTCATTCCACCCTGATAGAAGACCGAGTCAACAGCTTTCCTTGGCGCGCTCCAGGTGCAATGCGCCCAGAGCGCGCCAAAGAAAGCTGTTGACCATGGGCATATGATTTGGAATGATTTTTCATGCAAGTTTCACCCAAAATTTTGAAAAATTAACCCCTAAATTAGAAAAATACAACAAGCAGACGACATTTAGATATTAGCGGGGAAAAGCGTCATTGGGGTGGAATGAGTTAAAGCAGTTTGAATTATTCTGTAGCCAGACTAACTAGAGACACTGCACACAATAATACCGTTATTTAAGGATTACACAGAGAAGTACATACCCGGAAGCTTGGGGGTCTATAACTGTAGGAACCAGCAGGTTAGGAGCCGCATATGCTCCACAAATATATTTTCTCAAGGACTTGTAGTCTATGTAAAATGGTCAATCATTTATGTGTAATTTTCTTATTCTGACCAATAGCTTACGTAAGATATGTAAGTGGCGATAGACAAACTGTTGATCTAGAATTACGGTACTTGTTTCCCTAGGCAAATACCGTAGAGACGCAGAAATTCAACATTGGTTGAGCAGTTATTGTGTAAAGCCTTTCATCCCAAACAGATCAACCAGCAACTTGAATACAGCTGTAATACGCACCGCGGACACACCTGACATATCATTTGCCCGTCATGCACGCCAGAGTAATTTTTTCTATTGTAACAGTAGTGTATGTAATGGAAGAAAGTAATGACAAGATCAAACCTTTATCAAACAATCCTGTTTTGAGTTTACAGGAAATCCTCTATTTCCTATAGGCTTACTATGGAGCTTCTGTCTCTATCCGACAAGGCAATACACCCCCAGGTCTGACGCTACATTTGAGTACAACATGCCCCTTGCCAACAATTGCTTTTTTAATTGTACGTGTTTTCTAAATAATCTAGGGCAGGTAGTCGAGCAACTAAAAGCCACAGTTTTTATTCAGGGCCTATCATATGTTTGCATCAATGGAACTTCAAGGATGTAAGGACTTGCTGGTAGTAACGTTACTGTTTGTTGTCTCACTTTTTGGTTCTCCATTAATATCGAGCCAAAGTTTTCAAAGCTGGAATTCATAAAATTAAAAGTATAGGACGATAAATGCAAGTATTAGGTTTTTGGAATAAACAATTACATCTGTGTATCCTAGAGCATTTATTGAGGACATTGTATAAGCATACACACGTGTGCTATTTTAATGGGTTACCAAATAACCCGCAACTTGAAAATAAATGGGGCTACTTTAATAGTTTTACAATGAAATGAAATTCTTCATAACTTGTTATTTAGGACGATTGGTACATGTATATGTATTTCTATAGGATGTTGGTTGATAAATATCTCGCAATATGGATGCAGAGACAAACAGAAAAATATGTCCTAGACGCCAATGTTTATTACACTACGGGACCCAGGTCATTTCCTGCGTGCACTCTTAGTAAGGTTGTATTAACATTAACTATTAGTGGTCAGCAACATATTGTTAGAAAAGGAATCTGTAACTTTTTCCAGCTTCTGCAAAAGCTCTGCAATTTACCAGCAAATGACAGTGATTTATTGGAAAATTCCAGCCATTCTCAGGATATTGCATGGATGACGATTGTAAGATTTCAATTGCTTATGTTTTTGTTTTTCCTTTTATTGTATTTTAATGCTGCCGTAATGATTCTAACTCCATTCGTCACAATAGACATATTGCAAACTATCTATGCCACTTAACCAAGAGACATCTTTTAATAGGCTTGTGCCCATTGACCCTGAAATAAAACAAATCAGCAAGTAAGCAAATAAATGAACAAATGAATAAATGAACAAAGAAAATAACTTTGAACAGCGATGAACACATGCAACAAATATGATGGCTTAATTGTGTTGTTGTTGGCCAGGACTATTCCAATCTTTCGTGGAGAGTAACACCAAAAGATAATACCTTAGGTAACGGTACATCCCGCCAACACATTGGCCCCAAAGGACCCCCGTACATTCAACTACGACATAGCTATTCATTGTACAATGGCACCAAACGATACCGTGCCAATCAGCTACGACGTACATATAAACGATAAAATGGTACCGAACGACACCATACCATTCAGCTACGGTATGTCTATAAATGATACAATGGCACCGAACGATACCGTGCCATTCAACTGCGACATGTCTATAAATGGCACGATGGCACCAAAAAGTACCGTGCCATTCAACACGGAATGCTTATAAAATGTAACAATGGCACTTAACTGTGGAGTGTCTATCATTGATACATAAACAGCTAAAAACACGATGCTATTCAAGCACGGAATGCCCATAAATGATTCTATGGTTTTCAATGATGCATTTCAGTCTAATAGTATCATATTACCAAGCGAGGCTGAGAATGCCTTGGTGGGTACGAACGGGAAAACACTTTGTTAATGGTGGCAACTCCTTCTTGTGAGTGAAATGCATATGGAAGAGGTGATTCCACTGTTAGACGTCTTAAATGAGATTAACAAAAGTATATTTCATTTATTCAAGGAGGGTACAGACCCTCCTTGATTAAATATATAACAGTTATATGAAGACAAGCTTACATTGTCGCACCCCACAAATTATTGGTCGTGCACACATTTATCTCAAGCGCTGTTTAGTCCACTGTGTTACAGACACAGCTATGATAGACAACAACTGAAATAAAAATTCACAGAGACTGAAAGACAGTGGTATCATTGTAACAGTAGCCCCATTCATCTGACTTGGTATCATTGTAACAGTATACCCTTTAATCTGACTTGGTATCATTGTAACAGTAACCCCTTTCATCTGACTTGGTATCATTGTAACAATAACCCCTTTAATCTGACTTGGTATCATTGTAACAGTAACTCCTTTCATCTGACTTGGTATCATTGTAAAAGTAACCCCTTTCATCTGACTTGATATCATTAGTAACAGTGACCCCTTTCATCTGATGTCTGGAAAAAAAGTGATTGGTTAAATGTATAAAGTGATGATGCTGTGTAAACAATGGATTGGTGGCAAAGTTATGCAGCAGCTCGATGGGTAATCACCGTAATGGCCATCCTTGCATGTGCTCATAATACAAACTGAAGTTGGAGAGGAAAGCTATCGACATTTTAATAGTTCACCCTTAACCCTTATTCTTACATTTTAAGGTGGTAGAAGCTCGGCTTTCCTCCCGTTGCAAACATTATATTAATATGTTCCGAACCTTACCTCATTTTTTAATGTTTTTAGTCTGATAAAAGAGAGATCAACTAAATACATATTTTCAGAGGTTATAGCTCAAAAGACTGGCTGTTCTATGGCTGTTAAACAGATATCTTATCTTTTTATTCCGATTTTTAACGCCTGTACTATGTGACTTGGATTCATTGTTCGGTGAACTGTAAAGTGTTCATGCCCAGTAATAAATAAATACCAGACTTACAGCTAAACTACGCCAAAATCTGATGCTCAGGTTGTTAAATATTCATTCGCGTGCCTTTGTGGTCTTTCTTTGTCAAGCTCACATAAACAATGTAATTCGATTATTTAAGAAATAGTAAAGTCCCTAACTGACTAAGCAGTGGATATAAATTTGTATATTATATATATATATATATATATATATATATATATATATATATATATATATATATATATATATATATATATATATATATATATATATATATATATATATATATATTGTACATTTGTATATATTTTATATTTGTGTATATTTGTATATGTTGTAGATTTATGAAAAAACGCTACATATTATGGCCTGTACTATTATTGAAGTTCTAACCAAATATGTGAGTACTTGAGATCGCAGATGTTTGAGTTTATATAATATGAAATAAATATTACGTAAAAACGCGTTTTCTTGATCATGGCCTCTATAACCTAAAAATCTAACAGGGAGGGCATGTTATGATCTTTTTTTCACAGTTTGTATATTGTATGTGCAGGTCACTTTAGTAAACAACTAAGTCGATGATCAAACACTGGTAACTGTCAAGGTCTCGGAATGGATTCTGATCTCTGTGGATGTTCTCATTCAAACCACATTGTGTCCAGGGTAATCCCTGAAATTTGTTCATTAGGAAGACTTAAGTTCTTGCCCTCGTTAGAATGATTAACTCATTCCACCCCAATGACGCCTTTTCCCGCTAAAATCTAAATGTCGTCTGCTAATTGTATTTTACTAATTTAGCAATTATCTTTAAAAATTTTGGATGAAACTTGCATGGAAGATCATTCTAAATTATATGCCCATGGTCAACAGCTTTCCTTGGAGCGCTCTAAGCGCAATGCGCCCAGAGCGCGCCAAGGTAAGCTGTTGACTCAGTCTTCTATAAGGGTGGAATGAGTTAAATGTTTAAAATTGCATAATTCTATCATATTTCGATTATCGTGTTGCTGTGTGGGGTCATTTCTGTCAAAAGTCCAAATTGTTTTGATGTGGGCTAACAATTCGTGGTTATTTGGATTGCGCCGTCTACAGCCAGGAATGAATCATTAACTATAAAGAGTGGCAGCAATTAGAGACAAGATGTTTTCATTTGGCAACCTTGACCTGTAAGTTTTTTTAATTCGCCACGCTTACAATATTTAGCGAAGAAGTAGTAAAGTTCATCATTTGTAATGAAATAACCGAATAACCAGAAGTCGTTAAAAAAAGGCAAAATTTGATCTCGTACCGAAGACTTTCAGCTGCCAAAAGAATTTGTTTGTGCCAAGATTTGGAACATGAAGGAAGGCCTAGCAGCGTACTCCATGGATGACTTTGAGCATAAATACAAGCCACATGTATTTAAACAATGATTTTGCAGTACAATTAATCGCATCTTAACTGGTTATATAGTCGTGTATTGTTGCATTTGAAGAATTTTAATCCGGGTAGTTGTCGTTGTATAGAATATGACAGTATATTGCCTTGTCGTTGTATAGAATATGACAGTATATTGCCTTGTTTTGTTGTTAACTGTATTTATGTGGCGTCTGTACTTTGTACTACTGTTTATCATATGTCCAAATTGTGGTCATTCAAGCCCCAATACAGTCTAGAGATATTCACAAAATAATTTCAAGGTTAACATGGTGGTCAATAGACCCTGTTAACATTTGGATCTTGATTACTAACAGTAAAGGTGTCCGTTTTACATGGATATTTCATTTAAATGAATTCTGTAGTTTTAATCAAACCAATTGAGGTCATTCAAGCCCCCAATACAGTGTGGAGATATTCACAAAATAATTTCAAGGTTAACATGGTGGTCAATAGACCGTGTTAACATTGGGATCTTGATTACTTACAGTAAATATGTCCGTTTCACATTGATATTTCATTTAAATGAATTCTGTGGTTTAAATCAAACAAACAAAAACGAAAAAAAAAAAAAAGAAAAAAAAAAAAAAAAAAAAAAGAAAAACCACGGATTTAATCTAAAATTCTCTACAGCAAGCATGTATCACGGATTTTCTAAGAAATTATCAGTTCTTTTATAAAGGCGTCTCCAAATTGAAGAGTCTCACAAACTATATCAATTTCACAAAAAAAAAAAAAAATAAAATAAACAAATAAAAAAATAAACTATGATTTTCCAATTTTTTGTTCACAAAATTTGACTTTTTATCTTGAACATTTTTCGACAAATATCCAACAATGTGCAAAAACTACTGTTTTTTCCCCACAAAATGCTTGTGTTATACGACCACTTTAAGTTTAGAGTTCCGTCTTTAGTGCAGACATATTCTGCAAAACTTGCTGTCAATTGAGCATAAAGGTTTATTATGTCATGGATGTATGTTTCTGTGATATTTGGCCTAAAGGTGAAGACATTTTCCTGAAGGAAATTTTGCTGAAAAAGCAGCCTTGAAAGCGGCACATACCTTCGCCACCAATGGAACAATTTTCATATTATGTACAACACAATTGAGATGGAGGACCATTACATCGAAATAATTGAGTATGATTAAAAATTATGACACAAACCCTGCATGTCCTTTACCAAGAATGCCACAACTCTGTTACTTATGCAACAATATTCGATGATCAATGATGTCGAATCATTTCTGAAGATCAAGAAATGTTGCCAAGGTAGTCATTGCCTTGTGGAGTGGTTGGCCAGGCAATAGAGTACCGCTTGAATGGAATCCATGTAGTCAGATTGAATACATTTGTCCAACACCTTATTATATGTGAGAGTATATGACAATATCAATAACAGTGTCAATATAAAGTGTCACTGTCCATGTAGATGTCAAGGTACATGTCAATATCACACCAATATGAATGAGCATGTTAACGGCAGTGTCCAGGCTAATGCTAGTCAGATTAAAGGGGTTACTGTCACAACGATACCATGTCAGATGAAAGGGGTTACTGTTACGAGTGATACCAAGTCAAAAGGAAGGGGTTACTCTTACAATGATACCAAGTCAGATTAAAGGGGTTACTGTTACAATGCTACCAAATCAAAAGAAAGGGGTTACTTTTACAATGATACAAAGTCAGATGAAAGGGGTTACTGTTACAATGATACCAAGTCAGATGAAAGGGGTTACTGTTACAATGATACAAAGTCAAAAGAAAGGGGTTATTGTTACAATGATACCAAATCAGATGAAAGGGGTTACTGTTACAATGATAACAAGTCAGATTAAAGGGGTTACTGTTACAATGATACCAAGTCAGATGAAAGGTGTACTGTTACAATGATACCAAGTCAGATGAAGGGGGTTACTGTTACAATGAAACCAATTTCTGTTGTCATAATCAATTTTCATTTTGATGTACATCTACCTGTGCATGCCCATGTCAGGACCATTACCTATGTCCATGTCAATATTAATATCATTCTCCATATCAAACATATATCACTGTCGGTATCAATACCAATATCAGTGCCCATATCAACACTAAATACCAGTGTCCATATCAATACCAATATCAGAACCCATATCAATACCAATATCAGTGTCCATATCAATACCAGTATCAGTGCCCATATCAATACCAGTATCAGTGCCCATATCAATACCAGTATCAGTGTCCATATCAATACCAATATCAGTGCCCATATCAATACCAATATCAGTGTCCATATCAATAACAATATCAATGTCCATATCAATACTAATATCAGTTCCCATACCAATAACAGTATCAGTGCCCATGTTAATACCAACATCATTGTCCATATTGATACATATATCAGTGTCCATATCAATACCAGTATCGGTGTGCGTATGAATACCGATACCAGTGTCCATATAAACCCCAATGTCAGTGCCCATATCAATACCAACACAGGTATCTATTAATACCAACACCAGAATCCACATCAATACCAACATCAGTGTCCAGATATAAATGTCTGAATCTAAATAATATGAATATCAGTGTCCTTATTGGTACCAATATCAGTCTTCATATCAATACTAATATCAGTGTCCATACCAACACTAATATCAGTGTCCATATCAATACTAATATCAATGTTCATATCAACACCAATATCAGTGAAAATATGAACTGTAATATCAGTCTCCATACCAATACCAATATCTTTGTCTATATTAATACTAATATACGTGAACATATCAGCAATAATATCGTTATCCATATCAACACTAATATCAATGTTCATATCAATATCAATACCAGCGTCCATATCAGTGCCAATATCAATTTTCATATTAATACATATGTAATTGTCCATATCGACCCCATATCTGTGTCCATATCAATGCTAATACCAGTGACCATACCCACATTAATATCAGTGCTCATATAAACACCAATATCAGTGTCCATATCCATACTAATATTAGTGTCCATATCAGTACCAACATAAGTTTCCGTATCGATACTAATATCAGTGTCCAAATTGACCCAATATCAGCAGCCATATCAATATCAATATCAGTGTCCATATCAATACTAATATCAGTGCCAATATCAGTACCATTATCAGTATCCATATCAAAACCAGTATCACTGTCCATATTGACCCAATATCAGAGTCGATATCAATACCAATATCAGGTTCCATATCAATACTAATATCGGTGTCCATATTAGTACCATTATCAGAATCCATATTGATACGAATGCCAGTGTCCATATTGACCGAATATCAGTATCCATATAAAAACCAATATCAGTATCTATATCAATTTCATTGACAGTGTCCATACCAATAGCATTGAGAATGTTCATGTCAATATGAGTGTCAATGCCACTGTCAGTGTCCATGTCAGTCAACATTGACATGACGTGTATAAGCCTAGACCCTGTCTACATGCAGAGGTACGTGGACCTAGACCCTGCCTACATGCAGAGGTACGTGGACCTAGACCCTGCCTACATGCAGAGGTACGTGGACCTAGACCCTGCCTACATGCAGAGGTACGTGGACCTAGACCCTGCCTACATGCAGAGGTACGTGGACCTAGAACCTGTCCACATGCAGAGGTACGTGGGCCTAGACCCTGCCTACATGCAGAGGTACGTGGGACTAGACCCTCCCTACATGCAAAGGTACGTGGACCTAGACCCTGCCTACATGCAGAGGTACGTGGACCTAGACCCTGCCTACATGCAGAGGTACGTGGACCTAGACCCTGCCTACATGCAGAGGTACGTGGACCTAGACCCTGCCTACATGCAGATGTACGTGGGACTAGACCCTGCCTACATGCAGAGGTACGTGGACCTAGACCCTGCCCACATGCAGATGTACGTGGACCTAGACCCTGCCCACATGCAGATGTACGTGGACCTAGACCCTGCCTACATGCAGATGTACGTGGACCTAGACCCTGCCTACATGCAGAGGTTCGTGGACCTAGACCCTGCCTACATGCAGAGGTACGTCAGCCTAGTTTGATGACATTTCTATATCCCAATTGTATTGCATGATCGTTATTTACTTGAATTTGAGTACTTTTGCATTATTTGGGCTCTGTAGATACCTGCGCTGCTGGAATAAAACAAAATACAATGTACTAATGAAACAATATTAAGCTTCACTGGGAGGAAATCCCCTGGCGTTAAAATACTGATCATTTAGAGACAATTGAGAGATAAGATTTCTTTGGTTGTTGTTTTGTTGCTAAATGAATGATTGTATGTGAAACGAAATTCGTATAGTCATTCAGTATGTGCTGGTAGAGCAAACGACGCCCAATGATGTCTTTTGTAACAAAGAGGGAGATGAAATAATAAGAAAGTGAAAAGTGATTTAGTAGAGAGAGCCACATTTGAGGTGCAGTGGGGGCAGTCAGATGTATGGGATCTTTGCGGCAGTAGATCTCTTAGCGCGATAACACCAAAAGAAATTAACTGGCAATACGCTCTATTGTAAGAGGAAATATCCGTTTAAGGCGAATTTTAAGGACTTAATGGTGAACAATGTAGGTACTGTTGGAGGCAAATCAACATTTAGTTTACGGGTAAGCCGACAAAGAAACCTACATATATCTGTTACGTATAAAGTATGGGGCATTTTCTGCTTTGTATAGTGCTAGTCTGGCCCGCGGGATAGGATTGGTCACAGAACAGGCACTTGGAAAGGTTGTTTCGGGGATTTTGCCCCATAACGATATGAAACCTTGCTACGCACTGACAACAAAGACCCGCCCGTAATGTGCTCCTCCGATTTGTTTGGATAACGGTGTCGAATTAATTAACTTAAGATGGCTGGCTTTGGCTAATTTCTCGGGCTACCGCGTAAAAGCAACAATCCAAATCCAAACAATTGCAACAATCGCCATTACAAGACGATAATTGACTCTAAATGCTTAGCCACCCCAATGTCCTTCCCTCGCTGCACTGCTTGACAAAGCGACTCCAACCAAATGATGTAATTACCTGAAAAAAAAAAAATGGAACACAAAATCGAATTCTTTGAATGATTGGAAAATTGGCCAATCATGAGCACAAGCCAAAGATACAATGCAGGTCAAAGTCTGTGGCAGCAGTGTAAATGCCCCCACTCTTATGACTGCAACTAGACAGTGTTGTTTGTACTCGCTGGATCAACCAACGCCATCATCATACTTTTAATAGCACTGTCCGTTGTTCTGACTTGGCGCGTATTTCGTAGTTCATAAAAGGAACACAATCTCTTCGCAAGATCACCGAGCACGTCTAATCAGGGATAAGGGATGGTATATATATATATATATATATATATATATATATATATATATATATATATATATATATATATATATATATATGTATATATATGTATATATATGTAGAATGCTCCCTGGAATAAGATAGAAATGGCGTTTGTGCGGTTAATGTTAGTTTTTCAATAATTTGTGTTTTTTTCGGTTCTTTTAGATCACCAGTTCCTAAGAGAACATACCTCATACTGTCTTCATGATTTTACTTTTATGTAATTGAAGTAACTTATATCTTTGCAGCAAATGTTTACGGTCAATGGAATTTTTGTTTTGAATTTTTTCTCTCATTTGCATGTTGTAATATTTAAAAAGTTTGAAATTAATTTAGCAGTGTTCTGTTGCAGTCGCATTTCAAATGTAAAACTATGATATATAAGATACTTACATGAGGTGTAACGCATAGTAGACACTTACTTCCGCCTGGGCAGGACTTGCCTTGTCACGTGACAAATATCCCTTCTCACCCTGTGGCCATTTGGAACATACAGCGTATTTAGCAAAATTATGCGTTCAATATATTGAGCATATTTTGTAAGTCATATATTTCGACGGCCCTTGGGGGTGGGGCAGACTAGGAAATAAAAATGATCTAAATAAACACACAAAATGCGTTTATGCCTACATGGAAACAAAATTTCACTTCATCTTCTTCTAGTGGTTTCAGACACGTGTTAATAATAGTCCTCGCAACTTTGCAAAAGATTTAGGTACATCTTCAGATGTAAAGCTGAAAAAACTACCGCCCAAATATGTGCGACTACATGATATACAGGGTCTATCATTGATTGGCGTTTTGTTTGATGTGTTTACACAGACCACGCTAATTTCACAGACTTCGCACAAATAAAAAAGTTGGCATCGCATGCAGACTCATTCAGCTGACATGTGTATGTGTCAATACCTGTCGGTGTGCCCTGTGGAACACGGCTCTGGTAAACCTCTCGTGGATTTGTTTCATAGCCTACGGCTGTGTGTCTTACCTTCCAGTTTTGGGGAAGAAATAATTAGAGATCCTGTTTGTGTTAATTTTAACAAAGCTAATGCGATTATGCCCACTTCACCGACAAGTAATCTTTTGCTCCGGCTCCCAAAATATATATCAAGCATTCCCTTACATGAAAGCAACTCTTGGTTCCTTCAATTTCTACATTTTAGCACATGTACTTCGAGACTAACCTTGTAGAATTTGGTGTTTATTAGATATTTGCATTGATTGTGAAATGTCCAGCGCCAAATGTGTCCTTTGATTTCCCTTGTTAATATGTAAGATGTTATATGTTACATATAAATAATGATAATGTCATTTATATGAATACAAGAATGGTAATAATAATGATGATGATGGTGGTGATGATGGTCAAAAGAATAGTAACAATAAAGGCTGATGATGAAGAAAATCATGATAATGATTAGGATGATTTCTTGGAAAAGTTAGTTTCATGTGTAGCTTTGTAAGTTCAATTCATTGTTTTTTTTAATTATACCTTTATGTTTAATTGTATCGTAATTTTTGTCACTAAATTTGATATGAGTCTGAACCTTGGTCTCAGTCTAACAACAATGCTACTACTGCTGCTACCACTACCACTACCGCTACTACTACTACTACTACTACTACTACTACTACTACTACTACTACTACTACTACTACTACTACTACTACTACTACTACTACTACTACTGCTACTACTACTACTACTACTGTTACTATCACTAATGACCATACCAATAACGATACCGATAACAATAACAATAATATATATGGTAAAACAGTCTTGTGGAATTTGATGTTTATCAGTGCATATTTTTTACTCTCCTTTGGTAATGGTAATAAAAAGTGATGACATTTGACTGCATAGTAGAAACAGTTTATAGTTCCAGTACATGACTTTGTGGAATTCGGTACATATTTGTAACAACCCTTTGCTAAAAATATCAGAGATTGCATTTATTGCAAAGTAAAGTATTGTTCCTCTCCGGTCAACCCTGTTTGTCACCTGATGACGGTCAACCCTGTTTGTCACCTGATGACGGTCAACCCTGTTTGTCACCCAATGACGGTCAACCCTTTTTGTCACCCAGTGACTGTGATTTGGCCATTAAGTTACTGTAATTCACTGCAATTTTGCCAGTAAGACAATCATTTTAGTTCAAAATGTCGGAGGAGATGCAACACGATGGTTCTTGTGGTATTTTTTGCTTGGCCAAACATTTTGGTTGACAGCTTGTGATAGTGCTGCTGGTGAAGAGTGTGGGGACGGCAGGTTGGCCATATGGTCTCTCCCACAAAATATATTTTAAGCCATTAGATCTTTTTCTGGAAGGTTTTGGTATGATATGCACATATATCTTCCCTTATCAGCTCAAATGCTTCAGAGTTCATTTTACATATTTATTCACAGCAAAATTTTCCCGGATGAGACACTCAAATCCGCATCAGAAAAAGACACTTCAGTATTCCAACCGATTGCCCTCTGTTTTAAATTTACGTCCGCCCTGGCCTTGTCAATGTATGCAGGCCATAAATTTGTCTTTTATTTTGTAACCGCTCGCCCTGTAATGGGGGTGTTTATGGGGTGTGTATGTTCATTTTATATTTGTGTTTATATAATAAAACGTTAACGATTTTCTGAATACTAAGGAGCATAATGGTACACCGTATTCAATACATTGAATACACGCAAGATAGGGACCCCGGGGACAGGACAAACATCATTTTTCACTTGAATAATCGATTATTGAAACAACGGGGTTTTCTGGTTGCGACACAATCAATGAAACGTGTAATGTTTAAGATTTTACCACTATCTGGACTGTCAGCCATCGGTCTGTGTTTATTCCTTTCTCTTCATAATACCATACAACTGCGTTTATCCCCGCCCCATCTTACTGGCTTCGGTCTGACGCCATTGTCAACTGTCTCATACAAACACAGCTCACACAACACCTACAAGTCGTAAAAGCACCGAAAAAAAAACCGAACAGACAATTTTTATTTCAATTTATATAAATGACAGCACATGTCATGTAGTCTTTTACAGTTTTGATAGGGCTTGAAATATCAGCTGACCCTATTTACAAGACGTGATCTGCTCGTCTCACTCGGTTTACTTGAAATTAGCTACACTTCTTCAGATGTCAAATCTTTCACTGGCCCAGAAAGAGAAAGATCAGGAGAATATTTTATGAAGACATTTAGGATTGCGAGCGATTGGTTACAATCTGTGTCATGTGGCAACTATTGACCAATAGGGTCAAAACTCGAACATAAAAGGAACCGTCATGTAGAACCATGTGATGGTCTGTTAGTCTTGGGGATGGCTCAGTGTACCTTGACAGCCCATGTCTACCGGGGTTGCACATACTTGCTGTGGGACTATTTCCCCAAGTCATAGACATACACCAGCTTGGCGAGGAGAGCAGGCACAATGCTGAACGGTTTTATGCCCTTCTCTTTCCATCCGCTACTTCATGGCTACCCTCTTGAAGGTAAGTCGTACCTGCGACACCGCCACCAGCTTTCCTCAACTTAGTTTCCCAGTCCTCAGGTGATAGTTTAGGGATATGGATATCTGTTTACTGTAAAGTGTATTCATGGCCACAACCAATTGTTCAGTCACACACAAAGATCCATTACATGTGTTAATTAAATCGGTATCTAGTTCATTGGTTAACTCGCTCAGCTCTCAACGCTTCAAGGGGCGTGAAGTTACCTAGACCAGATAGAATCACCGAGACTTCATTAAAACGCCACCAAGGCTATTTAATTTCTTGATTGTTTTAATGATTATGCATGTCCACGTAGCTGAGTCATTAGAAAATTGTCAAATTCTCGTGATTCTTAAAGTTAAGTCAGTCAGTGCAATAGACTACACCAACGTGTTCACATGTTTCAACTGCCAGCGCCATACAGTGCCGGGTCTCCCGGTAGCTTCAGCTGTGCTGGCGACCTGCAGGACCCGTTCTCGCAGAAAATGGATTACGCCAGGATAGAACAAGAAGCCCTTTTGAAAGGTAAAAATCACAGTCAAAGTGCGAACGAAAATTCCGGATTGTGGTTCCTATATGCGGCCAAATTGATACTTCTTCAAAACACTGAAACACGTGCAGGGAGGTGGCTCGATCTGAGGAGCAGATAATCCAAAGCAGGTTGCTCTACCCAGAATTCTGTCTTGACTCGCGACCAAATTACTTCCAAATTACACAATTCCACATGTATTGTTAATTGAAGTCGTGTGCTGCCAGGGCTGAAATGTTGCATGTGCAAAGTTTAAAATACTTGAAGTCCCATAGTCTGATCAGACTTAAGCAATGAACATTTAAAGGCCAAAATAGCAATCAAATTTGCTTAAAATTTAAAATACTTGAACTTCCATAGTCTGAACAGACTTGAGCAATGAACATTTAATGGTCAAAATAGCAATCAAATTTAGTTAATATCTTTCTTTCAGGGCAAGGACGAGTCAATCAGTTGGGAGGTGTCTTTATCAACGGCCGGCCGCTTCCAAACCATATTCGTCTGAAGATCGTTCAGATGGCCGCACAAGGCATCCGGCCCTGCGTCATCAGCCGTCAGCTTCGCGTCTCTCACGGCTGCGTCAGCAAGATCCTGCAGCGCTACCAGGAGACGGGGACCATCCGACCGGGCGTGATTGGGGGCAGCAAACCGCGTGTTGCCACCCCGGAGGTAGAAAAAAAGGTAGAGACGTACAAAAGGGACAACCCTGGAATATTCAGCTGGGAAATAAGGGACCGGTTGCTGAAGGAAGGCATCTGTGACCGTAACACCGTGCCCAGCGTCAGCTCAATCAGCCGAGTGCTCCGCAGCCGGCTGAAGACAGCGGAGGATGACGACGACAAAGAAGAGAAGGAAGGAGACAAGGAAGACGGCGAGGACAGCGGCGACGAGTCAGCAGGTAGGAATATATTTATATTGACCATATAGATAGCAAATCAGCAACATAAGCTCTGGAATGACGACGGGGAGACACAGTGTGCACCACTTTGGAACCAGACATGCAAACATAAACGATGCATCTGTTTGGACTTCCTTCAAAACATTGATATTGACATATATTTTTGTATTTGTCGTGACGTCTTTCAAATATTGCTGAGGAATAATTGCTGATGGTGTGACGTTAGCAGAGTCCGTTGGCGGTGCCGCGTGCTGGTTATAGCTGTGCTCTATTCTGCCGCCAATCCTCCAAACCAACCCCCATCTAAAATATACGAAATATGGTTCTGACGTTGACGATGTTTAAATAATACATATATATATATGTGTGTGTGTATGTATGTATGTATGTATGTATGTATGTATGTATGTATGTGTGTATGTATGTATGTATGTATGTATGTATATATATATATATATATATATATATATATATATATATATATATATATATATATATATATATATATATATATATATATATATATATTCGTATGTCGTGCTCATGTAATATGTGACAACGCAAAAGATAAACGTATTTTTGTATAAAACTAAACACCTATATTGTACATACTGTTATGCCTTTTACATTTTTGTCTCAATGAGTGGTTTGTCCAATGTTTGGTGAAAAATAGGAAGCTGCAGAAATAACCTCTACATAACAAGGAATTGCAATCTGTTGGTAAGATACGTGATCAACGTACGGCTACCTTAGATCTTTTGAACCGCATCATGGAATCACCTCCTTCTAAAGGTACCCCATTGCGAAGGGGTACTTTCCAAATTGTTGTTGCTGTTATAATAATAATAATAATAATAATAATAATAATAATAATAATAATAATAATGATAATAATAATAATAATAATAATCAATGATGCCCATGGCAACAGTGAACAACGGAACAATAATGAAGAGGTTGGAAAAAACACAGTATATTGATGATATTCAGACAAATAACTGACTCTGTCAGAAAATTTGGTCTTTTTTTCCCTTATTTAATTAGAATATAGCTATTCAAATTGACTGACAACAGACCTGTCAAAATCAATCACACAATTGTATATCTTCTAAGTACTCGGGCGTGTGCAGACTGCTCACGCAGAGTGCCACAACATTTCACGGCATCAAAGTGTACGATTGAACCGCATGTTAGCGCGAAACTAAACTTATAAACGTGAACATTATGTTCACCATACGAGGGGGTGTTTATCAAACTAACTTCTCATGTACAACGAGTCAACAAGACAGGCATTGACGACTTCCCTGCCAATTATCATAGTTTCCTGCCTTAACTGAATGAAACATTTTCCCACACAGTTTACCGTTGTGCCCTTTGTCAACACCGACTTGATGTATCTCAACTTTCAGCATTATCCAAAAACAGTCCAAAGCTGTAAAACCCTAGTGATGACTTCTCTGTCAATGTATACCATAATTACATATAAATAACGAATACGTACATTCCACACAGCTCTGAAAAGAACATTTAGGAACCTTGCTCACCAATAAATTCCGTACGTCAATATTTTCTAACTTCTCTGTCGTTTGCCTCAAGAGCCTCCTCATGGAAATCACTTGATTGTGGCCTCGTTATGCCCCCCTTTGTTGACTAAGGAAGGACCAGTTAGACGGCAGCTTAACGTGTGTCGGTGAAAGTCAAGTGTATTGTTGTCCAATGCAAGAATAGTAGGAAACAGATCTTTATCATACGTGAGACATCTCCAAAAACTCTGGAGTGCGGTTTTATAACTTCCTATTTCCTTTCTTTATTTCCATCTGATGCTTATTTGAATTATTAGCATTCTTCTGGAAAATTTCCGTGAATAAATTTGAAAGTTGTGATGGAAGTGGGTCCCATTCTAAAACAATTACATCTATCAGTTTTGACTTTACTGCAAGGTTATTTTGATCACATATTTCCTAAAAATACAAAAATAGATATGTAGATTTCTCGTCAATTAAAATAACATTTATTAAGGAGGTACAGGTGACCTATCTGTACCCACTGCATATACCGAACAGATTTTTAAAACTAAGTGATTTTAAGATTGTTTGGAATGTTTTAATTGGTAGATGTGGACAATGTTTTTTTCTATTTCTAATTGCATCATGCCAGTTGCGATAGAAAGTATGTGGACTGTGAAGAACAAAAATTGAGAACATGGCATTTGAAACAAATAAACCACAAATGACACCAGCCAAGCCAGGTGGACAGATAATCACAAAAGATCAAACTTGATATGAACATGGACTTTTGTCGGTTGGATCTGCAAAAAATGCATAAGTTCTGAATTTAATTAGAAATATAATATTTTACAAAGAACATTGATGTTTTATACAGTACTCAATGTGGTGTTTTTGAAATCTCTCCAATCGAACATTGATTGCTAAGACAAGATAGAAAAACCCAGTATTCTACTTATAAACAAAATTCGCTTCTTTCCCATAAGTGTACAGTCTCTATCTGCAAAGGAAGAACTTACTGCGCTACTGCCTTTTACTGTGAGATAAAGTCAATGCAGGTACAGACATTGAAACAGCTCCACATATTTCTTACCTATTTCTGAACAGTTAAAGATCTAAAAGAAAATTATACTTGACATTTTGTGTTTAATATCAGTACCTGTTGTCTTGGGTCCAAAGGTGTATCACATGATTGAGTCGATCAAACAACGATATAGCTACGATCTGCCAATTTGTTCATGACACACAATACTTCAGATTCATGGATTGTTCAAAATTCAAATTTATATATACTCAGACTCAGAAATACTTTCATACTGCTGGGTCCCCTCCAAAGAATGTTTACTAAAATAATCATTAAATTCATCAGAAAATATCATTGAAGGTACGGACTGCGTGTGTGCTTTCCCGGGAAAACTCTGTTTATCTCTCCCCAGAGTTTGTTTGGTCTATGTCTATTTTCCATTAACATTTTGTCAAAATAATTGAATTTTGCCTGCTTCTCTTTGCGGTTACTAAGTTCCTTAATTGCCTATATGTCATCATGCAACGTTTCCTATTCGTGGCACTAGTCACGTTTGTACGTTAATTTAACGATATTTCTGGTAAGCCAAAGGTTTCTAACATCTTTTAGAAACCTTTCCTTTAACGGCGCGTCTTTGTCACAGACTCGTTTGAACTCAGTTTTCCAATTGACCCATAGTGCAGGTAGGTCATAATCATAATATCTATTTATGTTAAAAGTCATGGTTAAGGATAGTTTACTTGACCAACTGGAAGACACGTGCACAAGTACATACGTTTTGAAAAATTGATGAAGAAAAAACTGGTCAGGAGACACATGTAAAGATATTGAGCAGATCGCTATTAAATGTGCCACCGTTTCAAGCAGATAATAGAAACATGCGTGTAGTCGTGTTTGACATAGTAGAATACATAGCTGTATTACACTGAATCTTAACGTTAAGTACAAAACTATCAAAACGAAAGAATAATTTAGAACTGATCCTAAGGCTCTTCCATACTAAAAGGGTCATAACTGGCAGAAGATGCATGTGCAGTTAGTTTAAAGTACCAGTGTTTCTTATGTCCCGCCCAAATTGACATTCACCAGATTTCTCGTAGTCTCGAAATTTTACAACTCTGTGTTTAGTGCCTTTGCTTTGGTCATGCAAATTATAACACTATACACAAGATAATGGTCGCCAAGTGTAACTTTTGCAACAGCAGACTCAACTTGTCCTATTATTGGCAGACTGGTTATAATTACGTCATTAATTGTAGAAGTGGTGGATGGTAAAATGACTCAGTTGTAAGATCAGTGGACGTAGTTGAAATAGATTTTCAATGAACATGATAGGATTTGATGCTAGCGACTCATCGATGCAAGAGTTAATGTTCAGATAACCAAGTAATACTAGTTCCACCCCTCATCCAAGAGTTAATGTTCAGATAACCAAGTAATACTAGTTCAGCGCCTCTCCTTATGGCGCTCTTAATGCTTTCTAAAACACCATGAGGGTACTCAACACCAGCTGAAGATGGTCAATAGAGTGAACAGAAAAGAATGTTTTCCTTTTAGATATGATAACTTCGATCCAGCAGGATTCAATTTGGGGCTCTAAGAATCAAATCATTCCCTCCACCATATTGAATATCATTACGAACATTAAAAGCAACACCAGCCTCTTTTCACGATCAACCACTACGGACGATCGAGTACCCGTCAATGGTGATTTCTTGATCACTAGTAGTACTATCTAGCCAGGTTTCATCAGGTGAAGAAATCATGATCTTTTATAATGAATCGTAATTCCTCAATTTTAGGGACCGCGCTGCGCACATTTAAATGTCCGACCGCCAGGAAATGTTGAGTGCGGCGTTTGGCTTTGTTTTGCCATGTGACGTTGTCTTCTGCTTCAAATTGATCTCTCTTTCATAAACATAGATTTTTTCAAAATGTTCTTCGTGGTCATAAATTTTAACCCCTTGCTTTTTACCGTTATTAATCCTTAAACTGTTCTCAGTATTTTCGTCTTCCATCTCTTCTGCAAGAGTGAATAACTTATTTGCAGACGGCACCATTGTCCACAATGATGCGGAGATTGCATGAAACCACCTTGCACCAAAAATTGTCACAGATTTATATTTTGGTATGGATGGTAAATTAGGTAACGTATAACTCGGGAACACCTCGGTGATAACAAGATTTGAAAACTTGCTTTGTATAAACGTCCTGACTTGTCTAGTTGCAACTTATGCTGATGATATTTAGGCGCTGTCTACTATACAACGTTGGTTCCTCATTTTATCTTGTTCAGAAAACACACACATACAAAACGAACAAATTGCATTTTTATCTGTAAAACACAACAACAAGAAGTATTGAGACAAAAACTACCGTGTGTAATACAGAAAATTTAATGAAAAAAAAGTTGGCGAGAAGTGTTCTTGCCGTTATATTGAAATGAAATAAGTGAAGCCATTTGGCAGTGAAAGTGAAAAACAAGGCTTTACTTTCTTTGGTCTATATTGAAAAAAAACTATGAGACTTTTCCGTCATGAATTATTCTTGCATATTCTGAAAATGTGCATGTATACATTCTGCTGAATGCATTCCTAAGTCTACAGTTTATGATATGGTCAGTAAAATTATGGACACAAACTCAAACGCACTGGCATTTTTGATAACGTCAAACTAAATTTTGAATCTTTGCTGACTGACCAAATAAATCAGAATTAGCAGATTGATTCAATCAAACTTTTCTTTGTCAAGCCGGTGGGTTATCGCGACCGCAGTTCAATATAAAAGTCATACACCGCATCGCTAACATGAAGGGCGCAATTAGGAGAAGCCTCACGGGAAGTAATGAGGAAGAAGCCACACATATTCCCCTCCTTATGCTTCAGTCTTCAGCCTCTGGCAACGTTCACCAGGCAATGCTTGGGTCTTATCCCGACAGGCTGGTCTCAATCAACAAGTTTTCTTGGAGAGGTTCCCTGTTGACCAGTTGACATGACGCGCGACAAATGTGTTTTGAGAATCCTATCTGGTGTGGCGATTCAAAAAGTAACAAGATATGAAGCATGTTGTTTTCTATTGACGTTTGCTTAAAAACAGTTATTTGTATATATGTTTATTTTACCTCAGTTGTATTTTGCGGTTATTTTCGCCCCCCCCCCAAAAAAACAAACAAACAAACAAAAAAAAAGCAAAAAAAAAAAAACCCCCCAAAAGCAACCCCCCCAAAAATTAAAACAAAAACAAAACAAAAAACAAAACAAAAAAAAAAAAAAAAAAAAACCAGAAAAAACATCCAACCACCACCACCACCACCACCACCACCACCACAAAATAAATAAAACCACCCACCCCCCAAAATAAAACAAAACAAAACAAAACAAATCAAAACAAAACAAAACAAAACAAAACAAAAACACCCCCCCCCCAAAAAAAACAAAAAAAAAAAAAACAAAAACACCCCCACACCCTTCCAAATAGCGGTGAAGAGGCTTAAAGAACATGCCGTTTTTGAATGGATCAGGCGACCAATTTGAAGCCCAGGGCAACAAATCTGATCCCATTTATCGAATAACGATATCGGGGTTCAAGGTGAAGCCAGGCAGACAAATAATCAACACAGCGACAAAAAAAAAAAAAAAAAAAAAAAAAGAAAAAAAGGAAAGTACCTTTTCCACATGACAGAGTTAATTTTTATTACTGTTGACGTAGTGGAAGATGTAAATGTATAATTTTATCCTCACAGATGATTCCGATATAGAGACGGAGCCAGGCTTGACAGTCAAGCGAAAGCAGAGGCGGAGCAGAACCACATTCACAGCAGAACAACTGGAGGTGCTGGAGAAAGCCTTCCAGAGGACGCACTACCCAGATATATATACGCGAGAAGAATTAGCGCAAAGGACGAAACTGACAGAAGCAAGAGTACAGGTAAACTTCTTTCTTTCTTTCTTTCTTTCTTTGTTTCTTTGTTTCTTTGTTTCTTTGTTTCTTTCTTTCTTTCTTTCTTTCTTTCTTTCTTTCTTTCTTTCCTTCCTTCCTTCCTTCCTTCTTTCTTTCTTTCTTTCTTTCTTTCTTTCTTTCTTTCTTTCTTTCTTTCTTTCTTTCTTTCTTTCTTTCTTTCTTTCTTTCTTTCTTTTCTTTTCTTTTCTTTTCTTTTCTTTTCCAGGTTATTGTTTGCTGGATTAAACTCAGACACCGCAAGCCAGAAACTTCAAATTTGCAACAAGCATAGCACATGCAGTGGAGTTTTGCAAATCTTTCCAAATTGCCAAATTGTCGATAGGTTGAAAGTTCTGCAAATTTGGGCTTATACTCAACATTGAAATGTTGAATAATGAATATCTTTATAGGCAGAAATGTCATTCCAATTTCAATTTATATGTTTGAGCTTTGGCTGGATCCAATAAAAAGTGGCTGAAAAGGGTCTGATTTTAATTTATGCACATTTCGGCCGATACACAAAATTAATGTGTAGAAATTGATGAAAGCCTATACAACTATTATAGACAGAGATGCTGTTCTAACTTTAATTATTTATGTTTGTGCTACATGACCATCCAATATATGGTGGCCAGATATTGTCAGATTATAATTTATGCAATTTTTGGCAAACACAAAAAATTGAAGTGTAGAATATATATTGATGGATATCTTAAAATTATTATTGTAGATAGAGGTGCCATTCCAACTTGATCGTATATGTATGTGCTGTGGATGCATAACCCCCCCCCCCCAACTTTGAAATTTCAATTCATGCAAATTTTGGCCAATACACAAAATGTAGCTGTTAAATAATGATTAATATCTTTAAAACTAGTATAGATAGAGATGCCAATCCAACTTCAATTTTTGCTCTGTATACATCCAGTGGATGTTCTAATTTTGGCCAAAATACAAATTTGAATTAAATTGAAGCTAATGAGTATCTTTGAATCTATTATAGATACAAATAGATACAAATGCCATTTCAACTTCGATTGACTTTTGAGCTATGTGTGTATCGAATGATCAGTTCATGTTTATCAGGCCAATACACACGCATTCAATGTTTAATTTCTAAAAGACTCTTATAGATAGAAGTTTAATATAAAAATAATTCAATATCTTTCTGCTGCATATATGTGTGCCATTATTGCTGTTAAAATGCTCAAAAGTTTTCACATATAATGACAGATTTGCTGTCAAGCAAATGTTTGTTTTCTAGATTTTTTTTATCATTTATATTCTAAGGAAATGGAATTTTTTTTAAACGTCATTTTCTCTTACTAAATATGCTATTGTCCTTTCATATCAGATGGAAATCAGACAAGTGTTTTATTTTTGATCCGGAAAATAAACTTTAAGATTTTGAATACTTTGAAATTTATAGAAGGTGGAGATTATTTAATTCCAACTTGTACAAGGTTTTACTTTGCATATACAGAGGTACATTTGATGCCAAGCAGTTTTTCTCTAGATTATCTTATTTCTTCGTGATCTACCTACCCTTCTTAGTCTGCAACACAAAGTGGTATTTCATAAAATATACGAATCGGGGGTCGGGTGGGGTTGGTGGTATAGTATCATTTTAAAGCTAATTCAAAACCTATTTTGAAACTTGTTTTGAATGGAAATATTTTGATGTAAAACTATACAGATCAGATTAGTAGGAAAAAAGTTAATGGATATCTAGTAGTGGCATATAAAGTTGCCTGGAAGCTGCAATTCTGGAATTAATATATCACAGAATGCAGCAGTGATAACTATAACAACATCTCAAGGTTGCTTTTACGATTTTGACGAATAAACCTCTGTGGACTGTATTTGAATAATAGCATATCACAATAGTAACAGCAAAATGACCAAAGCCGCATACAATTAATAAATTACCTCCAAACATTGTAATCCTAGTCGTCCATTGACATGTTGATAATCTTACTGTGAAGACACTATATCATCACTGTTGCATTATGGGATTGATATTTCATCAAGATGGCTGACTTCAGTGTTGGAGAAACATTGTACCATCTTTATATCATAACTTGTCCTACTGCTCTGATTTGCTCCATCTTCATATTAAAATTTTCCTATTTTGAGTGGGCTTCATTAAATATCTTGTCAGGTTTACTTCGGTTGTAAGAACGAGGAACACTTTCTAAAACAGAAGAGTACTGATTCTCTGATATTTAGATATTGACTGCACACAACAAAGCGACTTATCAAACCATGCTTGAACTGGTCATTAAACCTTCAGTCTTGAATGTAATATTTCTTCTGTACAATATCAAAAGAGAAATTTAGAGAGATTTGTGAGAAATTTGCAAATATTAAAAAAAAAACCAAACTAATAATCGTGTCCAGCCTTTTTGGTTCGAAGATTTTCATACTCTGATGATCACTCTCGGAGGGCGCTAACCATTAGCCAACTGACCACAGGAAACTATCCGAGCAATTTGGATGAAAATTATTATTATTTTTTTTTGCCTGATTAAAAATATTATTATTTTTTGTACTGTTTCAATTAAAATATAAGCTTGTGCACCAAATCTAGGGTTTTAGATTATGATTGAAAGTAATGTTGGTTTCCTGCCATGTTGGCTTATGTGACTGAAGTTTGGCTGAAGTGTTTTCGTCAATTTAGCCAAAACATTAGGATGCTATGATTCCTAACACAAGCCAGGTCAACAGTTTCTACACTCTCAGTCAAAGTGGGTCACGTGTCTGTACATCGGAGATAATTGTAAAATTATGATTGCTTTGTTTTAGGTCTGGTTCAGCAACCGTCGTGCAAGATGGAGGAAGCAGATAGGGAGTGGCCATCTTATGCCAATCAATGGCTTATTACCCGGAAGTGGCTACTCATTGGCCCATCCCTCATATCCAATCCTGTCAGAGGCCAGCTATGCCATTCCAAACCAAGGTACGTGTTGTTGAGGAAGAAACATATTTCGATGGCAAAACGAAATAAAACAAGCTTTGATGTGGGTGTACCAAAGTAATGCATCTCGAATTTGGTCGAAACGAGCAATAAATCCTTGGAGGTATTCGCAAATTTATACAAACAAGTAAACACACAAAGAAACAACAAAGTAAACACACAAAGAAACATGGCAAACTATACAGGACATCATACCAGTAAACTGATGAGAAGAGCTTTATTCATGTATGTATGTACGTACGTACGTACGTACGTATGTATGTATGTATGTATGTATGTATATATGTATGTATGTAGTCAAACTGGATATCTTGCAATGGTAATTGCACTACATATTCTGGCATATTGTTATTGCTGCGTAATTGCACCATAAGTTTAAATTTTTTTATAGGTCTGATAGAAACAAAAATATGTGGACAACGTCACATAATTCCTTGGACAAACTGACCATCAATCTGTGAATTGTTTACACTTGATCATCATATTAGCTTATCATCAGGTGGTTTATTTGTTAAAACAATGGGTTTTGTGTGTAGCCATTTCAGAACGTTTTTTGGTCAAATGAAAGAACAGTTAAAATATTTTGAAACCAGAACATGTGCTGTGAAAATTTAATACACACTAAACCGCAGTAAAACGAGTGGTGGTCCCCAGCGGAGATGACGGTCGCCTATATTGTGATTTAAGGGTGTATAGCGGGTTGTGATTTAAGGATGTATAGGAGGTTTGCTGTGATTTAAGGGTGTATAGCAGGTTAAGGATGATTTAAGGATATATAGCCGGTTAAGTATGATTTAAGGATATATAGCAGGTTAAGTATGATTTAAGGATATTTAGCCGGTTAAGTATGATTTAAGGATATATAGCAGGTTAAGTATGATTTAAGGATATATAGCAGGTGTATTGTGCTTCAGGATATACAGCATGTAAATTGTATTTTAAGGATGTATAGCAGGTTAACTGTAATATAAGGATGTAAGCAGGTCAATTGTGATTTAAGGACGTATAGCAGGTTAAGTGTGATTTTGGTGTGACTGACTGGCATTTACTGGAGGGTAAGGTTCGAGTCACATATACAGCACTATAAAACATACATAAATGTATTAACTTTTCAATCCTTTTATGGTATTGTGGTAATGATTCTGAGCTTCAACGATCACAAAAGTGGCTATCTCTATCATTTGCTAAATATCAAATCAAGTCCTTACAGGTTACTATGTTTTTACATTAACACTGTGGCAAACTCAGAATATTCTGTGAATTAAAAAATATATTTCAAATGAATTTACTTCTCCGGTTTTTTCTGATATACAGGTATTTAAAATTGAATGGTCACAGGACACATCAAAACGATATTACATTTGATAATCCCTGGTGACAAATTTGGGCATTTCAAAGTCAGAGATCCACCACAATCTACTGAGTAATTTAGATTATACGCAACCCTTGACGCTGTTGCATATTGGGCGTCGCTATATGAAAAAGTGACAGATTTGGTTATATATTTGTGTGCTATTTTGATAATCACTCGTGCAATTCTTGTGTCAGTTTTGTGATTCTGTTAATTTGCAACAGTCTAACTGAAGCCAGTTCGCTATCTTTAATAAAATGTATATTTTACAGCAATTAGAAAGTGTATTAGGAGTCTACTTAAGAACTTTTTTGTTGGATCTGCTTCACAGCATTCGAGGCTCACGAGATAATTTATGACGATGAATGGTACCAAATTATATAGCTTTATAGAATCTCATTGAACAAGCGGTGACTGTAATTGGTGACTTGCTGCACAGCCTTGAGCCTTATTGGACAATTAGTGGCAGTGATTGGTTACCTACTGTACAGCCTTGAGCCTTATTGGACAATTAGTGGCAGTGATTGGTTACCTGCTGTACAGCCTTGACCCTTATTGGACAATTACTGACAGTGATTGGTTACTTGCTGTACAGCCTTGAGCCTTATTGGGCAATTAGTGACAGTAATTGTGACCTGCTGTACAGCATTGAGCCTTATTGGAAAATTAGTGGCAGTGATTGGTTACTTGCTGTACAGCCTTGAGCCTTATTGGACAATTAGTGACAGTGATTGTGACCTGCTGTACAGCCTTGAGCCTTATTGGACAAAAAGTTAGTGAAAGAGATAGCTGACTTGCTGTACAGCCTTGGGTCTTATTGGACAATTGGTAGTAGTGATTGGTGACCTTCTAGAGAGCCTAAAAAATCAATATATCGACACAATAGTAGGTCCATTTATACGGACATAACACATGCAGTTGCAATGTCATCTTCACTGCAAGGGTTTGTAAGGTTTGGCAAAGTGAATGGCAAGAACTAATAATATGCAAGGGATTCATTTATGTAGAATTCGAAAGACTCCACAATAACTGTTACAGCTGAGCATTTTTGATTGGTTGATTACAGAGTGCCACTGGTCGCTGAGGCCTGCCTTGTCACCATTCACTCACCAAGCCTTACCACCACCACCAAAACAAGATCAATACGCATCAATGTTCCCACGTGACCAAAGCATCAGCCAGGTGAGTGCATGCTCATAATGGGAAGCCTTTCTCTGTTGGGAAAGGTAGGAATAACATAGAATTCAATGGCTTCAAGTTCTATGGATGCCACGGATTATATAAAATACAATATTGTGTTGTTCAAATGTTTGGTTTTGAAGTCTCGTTAACGTTTTTGAGTCATATGCAAGGTAATCGTTGAACTCGTTAATGGTAGAACAATTGCCAGTAATTACTAGCAGCTTCTGCAGCAGTTTAATTGTCAATTTTGTTCTGTCAGCAGACTGCAAATTCACAAATTTCTATCATTTTGCAATTAGTTTTAGATTTTGTTCCTTTTTAGTAAGGTACTTAAGTTTATGCGCAACTTAACACTAAATTTTGTGCACAAGGCAGATAAGGTGAAAGGAAAGGAAATCGGAAATACTACTGCTACTACTACTACTACTACTACTGCTGCTACTACTACTACTACTACTACTACTACTACTACTACTACGTATATCAATAAAAGAAAAACACTTAGGATAATGAGCAATGAATAGAATTAAGTGCTATATATTGTATGTTTCTTGGATTCCTCTGTACGATGAGAATGATGTAATTTGTATCGTTGATAACAAATATCTGTGCTTGATGCAACACGTTTGGAAATAAACCCCACTGATGTATCCCTTTTCCCTTTTTCAGGCCCAGGCCCTATCAAGTGCCTCACATGTTCACCCGCACGTGCCGTCCCTTCCGGCCAGTTGGGCAGGTGTCTCCAGTGCGCACGCGCCAAGTCTTCCTCAGGGCATGTCTTACTCTTTCAGCGCCATCAGACCACCACATTTCGCTTCAGGTAAGACATCGTTTCCACGGAATGATCTATCTGTTGTTTATATTACTCGTGTTTTTACACTACAATTTTATATTTCAAATACAAGAAATTATTTTTGAGAGCACGGGGACCATTGGAATGTTTACAGGGCTTCTCAATAGTTTTCGCAGAAGTATGCTGCAGATAGACGGACGGACGGACAGACACATGTCCATCTTTAACATCTACTTTGAGCAAGGTGGAGAGTGTATTGTGTAATCGCTATATAGCTTACAATTTGTACATTATGTGAAAAGACTAAATATAGAATCCGTGTGCACAACATATTCATTTTCTATTTAGTGTCAAGTGTTCTCAAGAACGTTCATACGAGTCTGAAAGTCACAAAATGCAAATGCCTTGTAAAAGTCAATTATATCTTGTAGGTACAAATCCATCAGCCATAAATGACAGTCTTACAGCCTTACGAATGCGATCACGTGAACACACAGCGGCCCTGGGATTGGCGTAAAATACACCTTCATTATGATGTCATTGTAGACAAACAACGTGAGTGAACAACAACGTATAACACAAACTGTGGAGACAACATAATTAAGGACCATTTTGACGTACGCGTCAACTAGCAAAGGGTTAGTTCAAATGAGCCACCAAAGGCCTAGTTGAAATGAGGCACTAAAGACTTCAGTGACGTAAGTCAACAAGGCTAACTTGCGCTCAAAATGTGCTCAAAAGAGTCAAACGATAATTGTGGTCAGGCCACTCAAAAGAGCAACAAAAAGGGTCAACATGCCGAGCCAAAAATGAGAAACATAGACAAACTGAATCTGCAGAAATATTAAAAGGCAAGAGCGATAACTTGCACCGAGATCCAGGGCTAAGTTTAATACCAGAAGTGCTTTATGTGACTGTGATGTGTGGACTCGTGCCAGGACATGGGTATAGATGATATCGCTTCACACGCTGCCTAATATGACATGTATCTTGTTTGCTCGTATTTCCCGTCATGGTGAACATGTCCGCAGCGTGCCGTATGTTACACAGCGTGTGCGCTCTGTATTTCCCCGTATAAGGAGCCTGACTGCAACGTGCCTAATGTTACACAGTATTTCCCCGTATGAGGAGCCTGACCGCTACGTGCCTTATGTTACACTGTATTTCCCCGTGAGGAGCCTGACCGCTACGTGCCTTATGTTACACTGTATTTCCCCATGAGGAGCCTGACCGCAACGTGCCTTATGTTACACTGTATTTCCCCGTATAAGGAGCCTGACCGCAACGTGCCTTACTTGACAGATTCGTTTCGTATTCCTGGTGCCACCAACTGTTGCAAAAAGTGCCTTATGCAACATCCAGTGGCAATGAAATTTTTATCCTGCAAAGTTCAGGTACATTTCAACGCCTTTTGGACAACACAAACGTAAAAGGGCTTGCCAAATGTTATACTGTCATGTTCATATTTTCAATTTGATGGAAACAATTGCGGTCAAATTACTATCAACAAGCATAAATATTTATACTGTCTATTATATGTCTGTAGAAAATACAGTTATTTTTATCGTGGTCTACTTTTGTACATGTACACAAACCATCTTGCCAGAACACAAAGATTGCTACTTAACATTGTGGTTCCTACGTATTACACATGAAGAACATTTAAGAGAATGTTTCATGTTCAGGTAATTGCAATATGGATTCATGTTCATCATTGTCAAACATCACCCAGCAATTTCACCACATTCACATTGTATAAACCAAATATGCATGAATAATAAATTTTTTCATAACTCCATGAGTGCAGTTATTCCTTTTTCTATCATAATGTCGAAGTGCTTCCTGATTCCATATACACAAAAGATACGTAAACCACAGGCACTGTGAATGGTTAGTATCAAGCAGCCGCCATTTCACCTCCTACATAAAGGCTACGAGTCTTCATAGGCACGTCAACACATAGCAAGTACGCAATGCTGATTGCTTTATACTGTATAAGTGGAAATATTCCCGAGGTATTTAATTTCCCGAATGGAGCCCCTCGGGAATATTAATTCCTGGAAATTAATGGCGATCATACTTGGCTACAGACTGTTACAGGCCATTGTGAGTTGGGAAACCCCTGACGTTGCATGCTTAAACAATCACGCAGCAAACTGTGACCACATGGTCTAAATCATGTACCGGTATTGGTCTAAATGGGCGGTTAAGGGCTTTGGCGATTATCATTATGTTTATTAATTATTATTATTATTATTATTATTATTATTATTATTGTTGTTGTTGTTGTTGTTGTTGTTATTATTATTATTATTATTATTATTATTATTATTATTATTATTATTATTATTATTATTATTTGGCCCTCATTGCGATTCGGGAAAATAAAAAACCGCGAAATGTTCATTTGAAACTAATCCGGGAAAATGTCCACTTATACAGTATTGTCATAATTGACTTACTTAGTGAAATCCATATTGAATAATATCATCCAAATGAATGAGGAATCAATGGTCTTGCGAATAGCTTTCGCACAGTAGTCAATATACAAAGCTAGTGTGAAACCTTTGTAATTTTCTCTGAAAATTGCACTGCGAGAATAATTTAGCAAATGCATAATTATGGTGTGACAGTGACCAATTCATGTACACTTTTGTGGTATGAGATACTTTTCTCCTTGGGTACCCAGAATGTGCGTTGTTTTTTTCAGGTCGATTATGTATTGATTCTTCATATTATTTGTGTGTTGGTTTGTGGAGAATATTTGTGTGTCGATTTCTTCAGAAAGTGCATTGGTTTATGTTGTGTAAAATTCTTTCTTTTGAAGGCCTATTAGTTTTTATACACTGTTAAATTGGTTTCTTTTTCTTTCATTCTTTCTTTCTTTCTTTCTTCTTCTTCTTCTTCTTCTTCTTCTTCTTCTTCTTCTTTTTTGCAGTATTTGTGGATTGGATATTAGAATAATTGTGAAGAAAGAATGAGATTTTGAGCCTTTTGAACATATTTTCAATTCCCTGTATTCTGTCTTTTTGCATAGAATGGAGAGTGAATCCACTCCCTTTATAGACCTCATTCCGTGCTTACTTTTAACTGCACAATAGCACGGAATGGAGAATACATGGAACTTGGTCTGTTCGGAAGGCCAATGATAAATGGCGCTCAGTCTGTGCAGCCGAGATCCGGCTGTCACTGGGTTGCTGCAGGATAACACAGGCTGAAGTATAATACGGACTGCAACATAACATAGGCTGCAGTATAACACGGACTGTAATATAACACACACTGCAGTAAAATACGGACTGCAACATAACACAGGCTGCAGTATGACACGGACTGCAACATCCGACAGGCTGTAATATAACATGGACTGCAGCATAATACAGATTGCAGCCTAACAGACTGCCGAATAAATACCCTGTGCAGCATGACATATGGGCTGCAGAATAAGACAGGTTGAAGCCTGGCATAGTCGGCAGCGTACATACCGCCATGTTACATTGTCCTTGCACGTGACTTCTGCAACATATCAACCGTTAGATGGCCTGGACATGAATAGCCAGCGCCGACCAAGGAGTTATTTTCATGCTACTCAAGTTCAGCAAGTATTTAAAGGCATTTTTTGACCCGGGACATTACAGTATGCCCTTCAATAAATACTTTACGATTATCCGAAACTAAAGCCTATAGTTAGGTGTTTTGACAAAAAGACATTATTGATGGTTTCAATGATCATTTAGCTGACCCCCTCCATTGATGTCTACCATTTCCGTGCCCACTCCTCTCTAACACTTCAAAGAATTTCCAATGCAAAGGTGCGAAAAATAAGATTAATGATACTAAACCGCCCGCTAAGAAAGATATTGTACCCTCTATGCGGGCTTGAAATTTAATTTTCTTGATATTTTAGAGGAGTAAAGCCTGCAGGCAGTGTGCTAGAATGTGCTCACCACTGGAACGCTGGCCCAGAAAGCCACATGCTTGAGCCATTAGCATGGCAATAGCCGAGGCTTGCAGGAGTCCTCGTATATCATGCGGCTGAAAGGAGGGGCGCGTTCAGCCGTGTACTCTACCTTTGCACCTTTGTGACTCCAAATTAAATATCACTGTATGTACCAATCAGTATTGTGAAACGCGACCCATCTTCAACACATGTTTATAGAAGCCACAATTGCCTGGCCTGTCGACTCAAATAATCTGTGATATCTGACAACTTTAACTACACAAAACGGCTTTGTGTGCCAAGTAAGTTTCTGTTTGCACTGTTTTGAGTGAATCAAGTCTTCTGATAGCACACACAATGCAGCAGTTAGTGAGCGTCTAAGAATGCCATAATTCTAAATGTTAAAACATGAAGCCCAGATAATATACCTTTATGTCTTAACACAGCTCCACCGATACGAAACATATTTTCAGCCTATTTTGTATTTTTCCCGAATTACATGTATAGTCAGCACGTGTTTATAAACCACAGGTTTTCTTCAAGATTTTTCTTTGTTGACTCATTCCACCCTAATGACGCTTTTTCCCGCTGATATCTAAATGTCGTCTGCTAATTGTATTTTACTAATTTAGGGATTGTGTTTCAAAATTTTGGTTGAAACTTGTATGGATGATCATTGCAAATTATATGCCCACAGTCAACAGCAATTGCGCCCAGAGTGCGCCAAGAAAAGCTGTTGACTCGGTCTTCTATCAGGGTGGAATTGGTTAAGTGTCAATAAGTCTAGCTGTGACTTGCCTCGCTAAAAAAGATTACCATAAACTTTTTATTGCTAAATGCAACAAATGTGGATGTGTACTGGATATATACCCCGATACTAGATTGATATTCTTGGTAAATTGACCTTTTATTCAAGTACCCGGATGCTGACAGTGGTCTACAGTAGTACCAGCATGCCCACAGTGGTCTACAGTAGTACCAGCATGCCCACAGTGGTCTACAGTAGTACCAGCATGCCTACAGGGGTCTACAGTAGTACCAGCATGCATACGGTACTTTACAGGTGTAGCCACCATAAAAATGGTCCAGGTCCACGACTTGTCTGGGCACACTTTGGGATTTGTGTGTGAAATTTGTTACGAGACAAATAATTACTTATTAAACCCCGATATATCTTGAATTGTAGAGATATTACTGAAATCCGTTAGACAGTGTTCAATTTATTGGACGAAGATGGGTAACTTGTCATTTATCCATTTTATGACTGGTACAACCAATTTCATTTAACAGACTTGGCGTCACAAGATATTTTCAGTTGACCAGTATCATCGCCATAGACAGCGCCAGTCGCTTTGGTTTCACCTTCACTAAAATTCATATGTATACAAAAATTCTAACACCCAAACAATACAAATGGGGCATCAAACGTCCACTTTTTTTTATGACGCGAACATACTTTTCAAGATTTAAATTCTTAAATCAAAGCGGACTGCAAAGATAAACAGTTTTGAAAAAAACAAACAAACTTAAATTTAGTGAACAATAGATATTTGGTCCCAATAAAATAATTCGAGTCTTTTCACAGAGAATACTATTGTCGACGTCGTGTTTCAGTGAGTTGTGCATGCATATTGGGCAGGGAATATAAAATTTCAATCGGAAGAACGAACTATTTCATATCAATTTTGTGGATTTGATATCAATATTATAAAATTTTGGGAATTAGTTTCTTCTGCATTTATGGGCCTTGCATTACTGAATTTTTCACTGTTTCACATTTGACCTTAAAACTCCATTCTATCCCAGTCACATGCTCGCGCAAGGTAAATTCGTCTTTTTTTCCCGGGCATAAATTTGTAACAAATCCCAGCAACCATGCCCTCTCGAGCATTGCTGACGTTGCTTATTACGTCAGCAAACAGCACATTGTGTTTCATTGATCTTGCTTTCATAAACAAAGTATAACGCGAAGTCTGCTGTCAGAACAGGACGCGCCGCACGCACCGCGTGATAACCCAAGTTGCAAAGCTTATTTCCGCTAAAAAAAATATATGGGGAAATGGGTCTGTCACTTGAGGCGTTTTTTGATATTTACGTTGATCAGGTTTGCTTGTTTGTCTCTTGCAACATTACTATGTTGTCGGAAACTGGGATAGAATGGGGTTTAACTGCTTCTGGGGAGGACTGGACGTTCAACTAAGCCCGCACCATGAAGGCTTGGCAGTCGTCCATGTCCTCCTTCGTCGGGCATGGACTAAACCTGCCAAGCCTTCATGGTGCGGGCTTAATTGAACGTCCAGTCCTCCCCAGAAGTAGTTAAACCCCTAATCAATTCATACACAGGGATATATATCAGTGGAAAGTAGTCATAAAAGCGCACGTTCCTCACAGAGATAATGAAACTACATAAACGAAGACAACATGTGGTGCGGACGATGGGGTACAATGGGATGTACCTGTTGAGAACGTCAGATTGTTATCAGTTGCAAAGCAAGACTGAAAATGAATTGTCAGAAACAAAACAAACCTGTCAAAAAAATAATGAACGATGTTCATATTTTGCCGGCCATGAAAGTGTCCGCGAATTGTTGGTGACAGAGGTGTACAGTCATGAGATGTGCAACAATTAAGCCTACAGAACTCACCTATTCACACATGTAAATCTCAGTAAGAAAAAGCGGTAAAACTGGAATTAGCCAGAGAACTATCATCATGCACCAAAGCAGAATTTATTTCCGTTTTTCAAAATATGGAATAAGAAGTTTTGTCAACAGATACTTGTCTGGCCTCATAACATCTCATTTTTATAATGTATATATGGCAGGTACAAGAGCCAGCTGTGTGTCAGAGATAAGCGCCCGGGGATAGGTCACTTGTGGGATGGCTAACACTTTGACGAGTGCTAAGGGCATCTTGCCATAATTGCAGTATTTTCCGGTCGATCACCCAGAAGTTGGGGATGTTTGATCTCCCACTGTGTCGTCTGCTATATATGATAATTCCGCGCGCTTTACAGCATTCAGAAGGTGAAGCGTGAGTCTGCACCAGGCATGCAGAATCGTCCACTGTGTGAAGAAAATTGGGACTTGAGGCGCAGTACAGCACTTGTCTGGTGTACAAAGCAACGATCTATCATTCTGCTGTACATTCTGGCATATCCTTTGAAGTTGACCTGCGTTTACCTGTCCGTATATTCCAGTCTGTAATTGACTGCAAGTGTACAAGACAAGAATTACTACCTGCCCGCGTAAGTCCGTAATTACGACCCATAAATACCAGTATAAGGTGTCTTAATATCCACCAATGTTAAATGCTTAGTAATTTGTGTCGAGGCGGGGGTCAGGCCCTCTTCTTCAGTCCTTATATTACATTTTCAGGCTGCAACGTCTGCCGCACAATTATCCTTTTATGTTTCAGCAATTGGTAAGGCGATTTTTTTTGTTTAGAATAATTCAATATTATAGAGAGCTAAATGATTGTCCGCGCTGAAAATAACAAAATACCGGCCAGAACTGAATGTTTGTACAGCTCTGTTTATGTTTGAAAGATAGTAATTACAACCCGTTCAAGTGTCAGCAGACCCGTTTTTGTCATCTCATCCCACGATCTGTCTGGTACCCAACATGCCACGTTTCTTCATTCATTACTCATTATCGTGGTACCCATGATGCCACAGCTCCTCATTGATTACCTCCAGTTATGACACTCCTCTATCTGGTACCCGTGATACCACATTTCTTAATTGACCACTTATCAAGTTATTGCACCCCACTATCTGTCTCTTCAGTGGTTGCTCATTATCGTAGCCCACTATTTGTCTGGCACCCATGATGTCACGTCTCTACATTGATAACTCCTTATTATGGGATGTAAATGTCATGCACAAAAACCATCCATTTGTAATTTGTTGGGTACCACAAAGCACACTGAATAGTTTTGACCCGTTTGGTCATGTGGTATTGTCGATTTTCGTCACAGATTTGGAAAGGTCAATGCCGCCCCCCCCCCCCCCCCAATTGGCCAATAATATGCTTTCACGCCAAATATATCATGACGAAATCAGACAAGATGCGGTTTAATTTACATTGGTCATGCCATAACAAGACCAAATAATGGAACGACAAGAAATTACTCTCCAAATAAATAAATTTGTGCTCCATGAAAGTCTTGCTGCAGCTGAAACATAAATTGGTTGAGATAATACCAGGTATCTTTCCTATGTGAGCCATAAGAGCAGTAATCCTCGATACCAATCTTAAATAAATAAAAGTTCAACTGACTTGCATCAAGACGAAGACGTGTGTTCATAAACTTTATTGACCACACCAACTTATTCACAATTATTCGACAATCTGTCAAATACACACAAAAACACAAAAAGCCCACAAAACATACACCAACACAGCATAATACCTATAATGTCAATTATACAAGTATGGCTAAAAAGAACAACAAAGGAAACAAGTATATGTGAAAAATATTTGCATTACCAGGATAAGAAGTGGCTCCTACATTTTTACCTTACATACATAAGAATTGGTAGGGACCCGAAGCCCCATCATTGTACAGTGCAACAGATGAGTCGTGCGGTATTGGCGGTTCCTTTTCATAAAGTGTTCCCTCTAATTTTAATAGTACTTTTCACGCAGTGCCCAAAGTGTCAAACCAAATCATTCGCAATATACCTGTTCATACCGACTTGCACCGAACTTTTCCCGGACCCTAATTAATTATGCATTCCATTGTTGGCCTGATTGTCCAATCAGCAAGTGACCGAGTAGGGCCCACGCTTTCATATGTTCACAACGGATGCAACGGCTAACGCTGGTGATTACAGCACGGATAATGCTGAACAGTGCAAATCTTTTACCTAAAATGTCACAGCAGTGGTTAAATGTGCATGTTTTGCTAAAGGTTTGATTTTCATAAAACCCAAGCACATCCTGTGTTTTACTTTCTGATCCTTCCATGTTAAATCCCCCCAGCGTGGTCAAGCACAAAATGTAAACAAAGCAGGGTGCGTTTCCCGAATTCGGGCCGCCGTGAACCGAATAAACCCGAGTCCTATGAACTGGTCTATTTCAAGATAAATTGAATTTTTCTATGTCTGAAGAGTAGCCGAAGGTATCAATTATTTCTTTGAGGATTTGAAATATAATTTGTCTGGGTTCTCAAAACAATTTACACTGTATCAGGAAACGTAATTCGTCCTGAAGGGTGTGGTATTACAAACATTAAAACACCCATTGTTCTGCAGGTAATTTTGAAGTTCGTTTAGATCTCCCCTTTTCAATAGCCAAATTATGAGCGTTTATATGTGGCGTGATGATATTTTTGTACATCGAAGTCTGATTATTTGTAAATAGTTTTCAAATTCAAATATTTGTTTTATTCGAACGCAGGTCTTAAGCGTTTGTAATGATATGTTAAAATATCCCATTTTATTACCACAATTATCCTAAAGGTGTTGTAAACTGATAAAATGAAGCGTATCCTTGACAGTCTGCAGCCACATACTTTTCCCTTCCAGGTGAAGAGTAACATTACATAGCCTAAGTATGAATCACATAATTGAACCATTCTTGGATTCGGTCGAGTGGATATGTGCGTTTCCCATTTCACCTGGGCGACTGGTGCCAAAGGTTGCAGGTTCGAGTCCCGCTGGTTCCGAACACAAAATAATGAACGAGCCAGTAGTAAATTCACAATCTTGAACCAGTTTTTACAAAAGAGGCGTAATATACTCAGTTAATACATATGAATATGTGACTCAGCTCGAAAACAGCTATATTCAATGATTTTCGGTTCAATCCTAAACGGCATTTTAGGGCCCTAATATAAAATTGTTCGTACTTGAATTTAAAATAAACAATCATATCATCGCTTATTATACACTTGGACAGCAAGGCCGCTCATTCACCCCGGATTTCGCAAATGTGCATAAAGATTAGTACACTGAATAATAACCTTTTCAAACAGATAGAAAAAGAATTAAGAGCTCGTTGCTTCAATGGAATATTATTGTCTAAGTCTCCCGAAGACTGTTATTACTTTATCACATAGACTTTTGATGGCACCTTCAAAAGAACCTGTGGCTGAATGTCGAATTCCTAAATAGACATATTTTTGTACGCATTCTGATGTGTCCGTTGCTATTTTAAAGTCCCTTTTTGTTGTCTTCCCAGTTTTATTGAAAATCACAACTTTTGACTTTTTTAAATATCAATTTCATTTGCCAGTCCACACAACGACTATGCGGTTTATGTAGACATGATTGTGGACTTTTTTCTGAGCCATATATTAAAATGTAGGGGTAAACATACAGCTTTCTTTAATGCCTCTATTACTAGAATTCCTTCCTAAAGACCAGTATCCTATTCAATTTACACAGCGGAATTGAAATACATGTCTCTAATAATTTTAAATAACTTTCCTTTGACACGACACACACAAGCTTGTAGAAAAGACCATCGTGCCGTACAATTGATGCTTTTTACAGTTACATAACATTTTAGCATAGTTATTAGTTAGAGTTCACAATACAAATGCATAGTCGCTAGTTCTACAGTGCGCAGTGAAACCAATTTGATTCTCACTTTTCAAATCATATTTTTTTCATATGGGACCTATTGTCAAAGAGATGAAATTCATAGCTTCCCCCAAAATTTGGTAACACCCGATATGGTCTCATTGAAAACCAGGTTCCTCTTGATTCTGCAGTAAACAACAAAATCAATCAATAAGTGAAGCCCTGTTAAATCTCAAAAATAAAGTATCCTGGGATAGACCTGATTCTGAATCCAATGCTGAAAGCAAGCCTTTGGCAGCTTCAAATTAGCTGTGCTGAAATTATTTAATGCCATCTACTCATTGGGCTTCTATCCTGATTTGTGGAAAAAATAGTACATTTTACTTACAAATCTGACTCTACGACCGACGCTAATAATTATAGAGGCATCTCCCTTAGAGTAGTTCTGTACCCCCCAAAAAATTTGTTCAATGTAATATTGTGTGGCTGAACTGACAGAAATTTAATGCCAATATTAAAACGTTCAAGGAGCTTTTTTGGTCGAAGAACTTGTTGTTCATTCTAGATTTGAACATTATTTAGTTGAAGCAGAATTTTGAGTCTCAAGCGGAAGTTTTTGTCCAAAGCCTGACCGTGGAGGAAAAGATTCAGGCAGCAAAAAGGTTCCTTCGCGCAGGATATGAGGAAGATGTAGCTAGTGACGTCACAATATCGTGGGTTTGAGTATCAACAAGCGCACTGGGAAAAATGAAAGGTTGCGATCGAGTTTATTTATAAATTAATGCATTCAAATTAATTCAAATATTCCCCTACGTTTAGCCAAGGTCACCCATTCGATTTCTTCACATAACTCAGGATTGCTGGTTCTATACATTACACAAGTAACAATACGAGCGGCATCTAACTAAATACGTCTATGTTTTGCATGATATCATGTACGTGTCTCATATACATGGATATATATACATGTACGCTCTCTCTCTCTCTCTCTCTCTCTCTCTCTCTCTCTCTCTATATATATATATATACATATATATATATATATCTATAAGTATTTGTATCTTTTTGCCCAGAACCACTTCCTAGTAGTCATTACCCTATTCCGAAGTTCCAACTCTTTACTCTCCATAAGCTAACCTGTCCCTGTCTAACCTATATGCATATGGAATTACTATTGTCCATATATAATAAAAATTATTCGAATAATTATGTATATATATATATATATATATATATATATATATATATATATATATATATATATATATATATATATATATATATATATACTGTGCAGCCACTGCAAACCTGCTTATCATATTCCAGAATCAGTCTTATAAAAGAAGTATAAACAGTTTCTTGTGTTTTCTATCGATACTAAATGATACGTATTTGCTTATTTACCAGTATGCTTAATTTGTTACAAACGTCAGATACATGATCAGCTGCAGACTACTGTAACAAAACGGATAACTTGGTTACACTACTTTGTGCTTGAAACGGTTAAACTTTTGTAACACAAGCACTTTGGAAGTGAATGGGTGGTTGTGGATTGGTGATCAGTTGGGTTTGTTTTCCTGGAAGTAAGCAGATACATGTAATGTTGTATAAACGCTAATGACGTGAGGCCAGGCATAGGAAGAATTGTGAAACGCCGAGTTGTATGTTGCTAGTTTTTGTTGGCGAAGGGTAGAAAACTCTCCGAGAAAACTGTTGAGTGACGTGACAGGACAGCGTCCTTAGAAGACTGTTGATCCCGGTCTCCGGGGCTTGATCAGGGATAACATTAGGCCTATAATCATATTGCTACAACAAAGTACATAAATAATCTTGGAATGAAGTCATAAACGTTGTTTATGAAAGGCGACCATGCTGAAAACTAGTGTTGAAGTTGTCAAATGTAAATCATTTAGTCCAATCAACTATACATTATAGTCACAAAAGCTTTTGTTCCCATAAGCTTTGAATCAAATGAATTAATTCTGGTTACACAAACTCCTGCTGTATTGTATTTAGACCTGCTGCCCATACATGTTTCTATGTCAGCTTTCGGGTTATTTAAACCATTAAATCGATTAACAACTTGAATGCCTGCACGTTTTATTTTGGATACCTATTTGCACGTTTATGGCTAGCAATCAAGCAATGCAGAGGAATATGGACCATAAATCTACCATGGTGGGAGGTGCCTTCATATATTACAGCCTGCCTTTAGATTTCATTCTGGTTGATTGCATAAACATGCGGGAGCTTACCACTTACCGCGGCAAGGTACAGGCCGTTTACCTTTATATCTCCACGTTGTGCTGCAAAATAGACTGTTTCAAGGTTTTCACAGAGGGAAAACACGGGTATACTTAATAAATACGTTACGGCCATAATTGACAAAAGTATAATTCTCCCAGGTAAGGATACCTTGACATCCTTCACCATTATCAGTTTTACAGATATCCGTCCCGGGAAGTATTCCAAGTCTCTCTCTCTTTTTCTTTCGAAAGACATGCAAAAGGGAGAAAAATAGTTTTCGGTGTAGATTGACATGAAACACAGCCACTTTTTCTGCCGAGATGAACTTGCACAGTCACGCAATATAATCCTAGACCTGTTTTGATAACACAAAATGCAAGGCTAATTTAGGCGAAGAATGACAAAAGGCGTTGACACAAAGTATCATTCCAACAGGAGCAACGAAGAGAATGTTTATTGACGGGGATAGCATGTATGATTCCCGACTAAAATGACGCAAACCTCAATACCCCCCCCCCCCCAATTGCATTTTCCTTGCAAAACTGGATCAGGGAATGATATAAAGTGCTACATCACCACAAAATTACCAGAAAAGATAACAGAAATGCAATACTCGAAAAAATGGATTGTTAGAAGCGTCACTGATAGTGACATAACGCAAATGTCCTTTGTACCCCTTTATTTATCTCAAGGTACAAGAGGAGTTCATATAGGGCAATCCTGTTCACCAATTGTTGAATAAAATGCGTTTAAACCAAACCTGTGCGTACCACGCTGACACTGTGGATGATGGAGAATAGCGTACCACGCTGACACTGTGGATGATGGGGAATGGCGTACCACGCTGACACTGTGGATGATGGGGAATGGTGTGTACCACGCTGACACTGTGGATGATGGGGAATGGCGTACCACGCCGGCACTGTGAATGAGGGGAATGGCGTACCACGCTGGCACTGTGGATGATGGGGAATGGCGTACCACGCCGGCACTGTGGATGATGGGAATGGCGTACCACGCTGGCACTGTGGATGATGGGAATGGCGTACCACGTTGACACTGTGGATGATGGGGAATGGCGTACCGCGCTGGCACTGGGAATAATGGATTATGGGAATAGCGAACCTGGCACCACTACTTTTAGGTGAAATGTTGCTGTGGCCTTGTCGTTCATCACGGAATGGATTTTAAACAATCAAAACCACACCGCCTGGTGTAGGCCATTCATCTGAAAGAATAATCAACGAAATTTGAGCGTTATTCATAGGCCGATGGACATCTTTGAAGGACACCTTATCCTAGCAAACGACCACATATCATCTTCACAGGCTAAGCCCACGTGATGATAGACATATTTGAGGGTAACTTATCATGACAAATGGCAACATGTCGGCTGTACAAATTGTGGCCACAAATGATAGACATTTTCGTGAGATACGTTATCATGACTTAAGGCAACTTGTCAACTTTACAGGCTATGCTCACATCATAATAGGTATGTTTAGTCTAAACATATTTTATTCGAAAATTACAAAGACTTACGGCAACAAAACAGCTTTACCGACTGACCCAACATGATGACAAACGTTTTTATATCATTGCTCCCCTCAAAATAAAACAAGAAACCAAAAAAAAAAAAAAAAAAAAAAAAAAAACCATTCCCCCAAAACACCCTCAAAAAAACCCCAACTACTACAAAAACAAACACAAAAGAAACGCACAAAAAATCCCAAAGGCAACCCCCATCGCCACCTCCTCCCCCCCGTGATTCTATGCATTGTGCTTAATTGATTGATTGATGGGGAAGTAAAGTACTTTTTTTTGTGTTTGCTCAAGGACTATCTAATCAAATTAACAATAGGAAAGTATTTTAGGTCACTGGCAGTAGTACAATTGTAGAATGAATCTTGGTATCTCCCAAGTATTCCTTCTGCAGTTGTACTTCTTTGACAGAAACACGAGCGTTTATGACTTGTGCTTTGGAGAAAATGATCCACGAGAATACATTTAAGAGACACAGTGCTGCGTCTATATGGACGTTACTGGCTTATCTCATGAAAGGCTACAAATTGATGCTACTATATATAAAAGTCCATATTTACACTTTCATAAGTATAATAAAACCTGACATGTGTCTTGTTGTTGTAAGCCATCGTCTATTCGTATTTTTGGCAAAATTGAAGACCTTCTTATCAATGTGTCTTTCATTTCAGACATGTTAGAAAAAATTCCACAAAGCCAAAAGAGCGACTCATCCCCTCGGGATCGCTTATTGCAGCATCAACCAACGTCTGCAGCTGTGTGACCTAGGATAGATACACCACAGACTACGTGAACGAAGACAGACACACCACAAGCAACGTGAACGAGGCTAGATACACCACAGACGACGTGAACGAGGATAGATACACCACAGACAACGTGAACGAGTATAGATACACCACAGACAACGTGAACGAGGGTAGATACACCACAGACAACGTAAACGAAGATCGATAGATACACCACAGACAACGTGAACGAGTATAGATACACCACAGACAACGTGAACGAGGGTAGATACACCACAGACAACGTAAACGAAGATCGATACACCACAGACAACGTGAACGAAGATAGCTACGCCACAGACAACGTGAACGAGGATAGATACACCACAGACAACGTGAACGAGGATGGATACACCACAGACTATGTGAACGAAAATTGCCAAGGAAATTGCTTACCACAAAGGGAGAGTACAGCTAAACATTTTTTGTAACTTAAAATATACGTAGGTTCCATTTATGAAGTGATATTTGCCTCCATACTGTCACCCACATGTTTGGGCATACACAGTCAAAATACGTTTAACCGTACAAGGCATGGTAACTTGTTTTAAGTTGGTCACATAAAAGCTGATGTTTTGAGAATACCATGCGTGAATCTTTTGGAGTGAAGTTCTTTACTTATAATATACAGAAATGAATAATAGTCACCAAATGTAAAACAGCTGAACTTGTATTTGATAAAACTACAAATAATGTTTAAAAGCCTTACACCATCACGTTTGCAGAAAATGGTAATCCCCAGGAATGCTCCAGCATCAAGTGTTTTACAAGAGAGTGCAGGAAGGGCTCCAGGCCCCAAAGCCACGACGATTAGCTAAATCATTTAGTTTGAAGCATGAAAGCAAAAAAAAAAAAAAAAAAAAATGCTCAGCGCTTTGGCTGGAGGCATCAAGGTTAGGACAATTCGCTCACCGATATAGTTTACGGCACCGAGGCCAAGACAATTAGCTTACCGATATAGTTTAAGGCACCAAGGCCAAGACAATTAACTCAGCTCTATAGTTTAAGACATCAAGGCCAAAACATTAACTCAATGCTATACTCACAGCCGTCTAGGCGAAGACAATTAAGTGTTATAGTTCAAAACATCAAGGCCAAGGGCAATCAAGTCAGTGCTATATAGCTCAAGACATTCAGGCCAAGACAATTAAATCAGCTCTACAGTTTAGAAGAGCAACGTAAAAACATGGCATTTTTTGACACCAATGAAAATATAGTGTATATGTGCGGCAAGAAGGCCAAAGTCATTCTCCAATGAAAATATGTAGTGTATATGTGCGGCAAGAAGACCAAAGTCATTCTCCAATGTAAATATGTAGTGTATATATGTGGCAAGAAGACCAAAGTCATTCTCCAATGAAAATATGTAGTGTATATGTGCAGCAAGAAGACCAAAGTCATTCTCCAATGAAAATATGTAGTGTATATGTGCGGCAAGAAGACCAAAGTCATTCTCCAATGAAAATATGTAGCGTATATATGTGGCAAGAAGGCCAAAGTCATTCTCCAATGCAAATATGTGGTGTATATATGTGGCAAGAAGGCCAAAGTCATTCTCCAATGCAAATATGTGGTGTATATATGTGGCAAGAAGGCCAAAGGCATTCTCCAATGAAAATATGTAGTGTGTATATGTGGCAAGAAGGCCAAAGTCATTCTCCAATGAAATATCTAGTGTATATGTGCAGCAAGAAGACCAAAGTCATTCTCCAATAAAAATATGTAATGTATTTATGTGGTAAGAAGGCCAAAGTCATTCTCCAATGGATATATTGTCTGACACTTTTTCCTCCGAATGTTTTATGAATCGTTCCTGTTTTTGCTATTCGTTAAGGCTAAAAAAGGGACCAGGGGTCACTATTGCACATGGAATTGTATTTTCCGAAATAATCTTTCAAAGCATTCTGAAAAAAAAAAAAAATCATTGGGCCAATAGCAGGATCCTCATTAAAATTTTATGGATCTGGTTCTGCTATACATGTAGGCCTAATACTGGGAAGTCAGAACATGATCATCAGAAAGACGTTTTTTAGGAGGTAGCTAAGTAAAGATGGACAGCATAATTGACAACATAATGCCACAGGTAAATTTTACTATATATAGTTGCTCCTGTCTTGATAGGGCAACATGAAAGTACATTTTTTGGAATGTCAGCTTCAGTGTTACACTGTACATGCACTCTAAATGAGATAATGAAATCACATTTTATTGATTGATTCATTCGTTCATTCGTCCACCCACCCACGCACCCATCCGTCCATCCATTTATCCCGAAATAATTTATTTACAGACCTGTATGTTTACCCAGTGTACACTTTTCATACAGAACAGATTCCGTTATGATTTGTCAAATAACCTCATGTCACTGTGAATCCTCTACTGTGTCTGCACTCAATTTAACCCTTTACCCCTTAAACCGGCCAAAACCGGCTGGTAGTCAAATGTCGTCTGCTTCAACGTTTTCAACTAATTTCAAGAGTAATGAAAAACAGTTTGACTGAGAATTGCAGATGAGACCTATCAAGATCACGTGCCCCAGGTCAACAGCTTCCCTTGGCATGGTTGGGCACTTGTTGCCCCACCCATGCCAAGGAAAGCTGTTGACTCAGTCTCAATTCAAGGGGGAAAGGGTTAAAAGCTAGCTGTGACAAAATAAATAGTATCCACGGTGTCACGAGGTCTTTGTAGCACGTGTATTTCTGATTGTTTATGAATTCAGCAACAAGCCTTTGCATGACACAACTTTTGATCACACTTTCATCAACTGAACTACCACAGCAACCATATCAATAATGCGTCTAATCTTTCCTATCTGCTTAAATTGTAAGTGGGATTGAAACTTTCAAATGCTGCCGATTACTGTAACTGACTAGATTATATCTACTTTGGCAATGTGATCATCAGATGCAGTACCATAAGAAATAAACTGGTACACGTGCTGTATGTGGTCGATACTGTGATGAGCCAGCCTGCTTGTAGTCATATTTCTTGGACAGAGGGGTCAAGCTCTTTGTAAACTTTCTTGCAGTAACAGGTCGCCTGCTGATGTATGGCTACTTTTCTGGAATCAAGGGGAAGCAAATTACGCCTAGTTCCACCGTATATCAATTCAGTGCCTCCTTTGAAAAGCTATCCCAAGGGCAAGCCCTAAGTGGTCATATACAGGAGGTGGTGTCTGTATTTAAGGCCATATAAAATGAAAAAAAAGTACTACGGACCTCATAATCATGTGGTCCTAATAGAGAGACAGTCTTTAATTACATTGACCCTTTCAGTGCTAAATTTTGAACTGAGTGAACAGCTGTTCTCGGCTTGCATTGGGCGCAATGTGCGCCGAGAAAAGCTCTTGGGATATACTCTCTAGCACCATACACATGCTGGCACTGAAATGAAAGGTCCTAAGATGACGAAGACGACCCTAGGATCCTCATGATAATTCAGACTTGTGTGACTTAAGTTGATCGACTTTAGACGTGATTGGCAGTGAAAGAGTTAATTGTTATGTTTTTCTAAGAAAAGGACCATTTTGCATGCGGACAATATGACTTTGTCTGCAATAGATGCAAAGAAGCATGACTTAAATGTGCTCCTCCTGCTGCCTGGTATCAAGGAAAACAAATGCACCATGGGAGTAGAGGATATGTAATGTTGATGGGTGACCTGTAGCTTTGATAGGTGTTTACTAAGCCAGTTAGCCTTCATGTCGTTATGACGGCAGAGACAGCAGTTCTTCAAAAGTATAGAGGCATTGCAATACGCCATATACATATTAATTCCCCGCCACAAAGCACGGGTTTGACGCCAGGCGATCGCGTGGGACGTGCGGATCACATCACTGTCACAGACAGGGCCATATGTTCATTTCTCACAAAATTAGCGTTTTTTTTAGAAATTTAAGTTCACAAATGCCACACTGATATTCATCTAGTATATTCTCAAACCATACATAAAGAAAAATTTCCATCTGCCTTCAATAAATATTCTTTATTTCCAAAAACACAGGTGCCGACCCATATCTCGCCATATCCCGCCAAGTGAGACTAGGCAATCAGATATGCAGTTGTGGCGGGAAATTAATATGCATATCTCCTATTCATAACAAAGCAGTGCCATATATTTGTGCTATATAATTTGAGTAACGGTGCGGTGTGTTTTGCTACACTTTTCAACGTTCAGTTGTACTTTGCTCTGCAATCAGATATTAACCATTTTTTTGTCAACACAACTGAAAATGGATTCTTCTGAGTTCAGAAAAGCACGTCTGTGTTGTCCTAAAAGAGAACGTTGCAATTGGGCAGTGGTTGGGTTGCTCAGAGTATGGGCGCTCTTAAATAAAAATATTCAACTTGAAATTTTCAAAGGTCCCAAACTTGCATAGATATCAGTCAATTCATCTTTTCTTTGTGTTTCCTTGGATGCACCTGCATGACACCTCTATCTGTCCTCGTCTTGATGATATTCTATTTAAAAATTCCTACGTATCCCAATATGCTTTACGACTTTTGCTTGTGGGTAATTGGATATACCTACAGCATAAACCTATGTATTGAAGTTGGAATGGCATCTCTATCTATAATAGTTTTGAAAATATTCAACTTTTAAGCTTTGAAGCGTCCCTAATTCGTATACATATAAATTGTACTGCTGTTGCACTGTGTTCAATAGATACGTAGCCCCAGCAAATGCGCCAATACAACCAACATTTGGGATTCTATGTTGAATACTTTGGAAGCCAGTAGAGATTGAAATTTTCAAATGACTCTGCTTTGCATGATTTTCAACCAGTTGATTATCCTGAACGATATACTAAACTTCACCACAGAAACTATACCATTGCCAAATTTGAAGCTTCTGGCTTGAATAGTGTCTGAGCTGAAGCCGACACAAACATAAAGTGGAAAGGGAAGCAAGAAAGAAAGAACATTGCAAAAACAACATGTCTGTGTTCACAGAGAGACATACTCAGGTTAATCAAAGTGTTTGTGTCAACACACACTTTTCAGTTTTTTCCTGAAATTCTTTATTAAATTGTGTGTGTGTCCACACACACTGTTCTGTTTTTCCTTTCTTTCTTTCTTTCTTTCTTTCTTTCTTTCTTTCTTTCTTTCTTTCTTTCTTTCTTTCTTTCTTTCTTTTTGCAAAAACAACATGTCTGTGTTCACAGAGAGACATACTTAGGTTAATTAAAGTGTTTGTGTCAACACACACTTTTCTGTTTTTCCCTGAAATTCTTTATTAAATTGTGTGTGTGTCCACACACACGGTTCTGTTTTTCCTGAATTTCTTTCTTTCTTTCTTTCTTTCTTTCTTTCTTTCTTTCTTTCTTTCTTTCTTTCTTTCTTTCTTTCTTTCTTTCTTTTTACAAAAACAACATGTCTGTGTTCACAGAGAGACATACTTAGGTTAATTAAAGTGTTTGTGTCAACACACACTTTTCTGTTTTTCCCTGAAATTCTTTATTAAATTGTGTGTGTGTCCACACACACTGTTCTGTTTTTCCTTTCTTTCTTTCTTTCTTTCTTTCTTTCTTTCTTTCTTTCTTTCTTTCTTTCTTTCTTTCTTTCTTTCTTTTTTTCTTTCTTTCTTTTTGCAAAAACAACATGTCTGTGTTCACAGAGAGACATACTCAGATTAATTAAAGTGTTTGTGTCAACACACAGTTTTCTGTTTTTTTTTTCTCTGAAATTCTTTATTAAAGTGTGTGTGCGTCCACACACACATTTCTTTTTTTTCCCGAAATTCTTTCTTTCTTTCTTTCTTTCTTTCTTTCTTTCTTTCTTTCTTTCTTTCTTTCTTTCTTTCTTTCTTCTTTACCAGCAAATTTGTCCAACACCTTTCTCGAACACTATTATACATAGAAACTCCAAACTTGCCGTGATTGTACCTCCACACAAGGAGTTTGACCGTTTTATACAAAGGAATGAAGATTTTTAAAATTATGCAAATTAGGGGCATTTGAAATTTTAAATCTTTACTATCTTCAAAAGAATAATAGATAGAGATGTCATTCCAACTTCTACTAGGGGGTTATTGACCAGTGCGCATCTAGTGAATTTAAAACAAAAGTTGTACCAGTTTAAATTATGCTCATTAGCAGCATTGGAAATTTTAAAACTTGAATATCTTACAAACTATTAGAGATACAGACGTCATTTTAACTTGTACTAGGGGTTTATTGACCATTGCGCATCTAATGAATCTAAAGCAAAAGTAGCAATTTGAATTATGCTAATTAACAGCATTTAAATTTTAAAAGTTCAATATCTTCAAAACTGTTATAGATAGACATACCATTTCAACTTTTACTAGGGGATTGTTGACCATTGCGCATGTATTAAATCTATCACAAACGTTGTAGCATTTTAAATTATGCTATTTAGCTGTATCCGAAATTTTCAATCTTGAATATCTTCAACAGTAAAATAGAGCTGTCATTCCAACTTCTAATAGGGGTTGTTGTCCATTGCTCACCTAATGAATTAAAAGTAAAAGTTGTAGCAATTTAAATTACGCTAAATAGCACTATTATCAATTTAAAATCTGGAATAACTTCATAGCTATAATACATAGAGATGCCATCTCTACTTCTACTGCTGTGTTATGGAATAGTTGTACATTGCCATACCAATATGCTTTGAAGACACACACACTGATTTGCTATGCAGCAAGTCATCTTTTCTAGTTTGAGAAGTTGCATTTATGGATTCAATATTGAGGCTACTATCATTCAGCCTACAGTATTTTGTTAGAAATCTTACAGGGTATGAGTTTAAACATAGCAATTAAGCATAGTATATATTTAGGGTGGCCCACATGTCAGCGACTCCTGGGAGTCTTAATGTGTGGTCTCCTGGTTTAAAACTTATTCTTTTACCATGTTGTGTAATATTGTTTATACTAAATAAAGCTATTCTATCTGTCTACGTATGACCAGTTCGATGCACTGGCGTTGCCATAAGAAAGGCATTGCAATTTTCAGCTTAAAAAGACAGAAGTAAATTCAGTTCACCATTCAATGAGAATTTCAGATATCTATAATTGAATAACATTTAGAATTCAATTTCACACACACACACACACACACACACACACACACACACACACACACACACACACATGCACACACACATACATACGTATGTATGTATGTATGTATGTATATATATATATGTATATATATATATAATTTAATTTGTAGATATTTATAGTTGAATTTTAGATACCTAAAATAATTCATAGATATTTTAAAATGGATAACTGAATTACAGATATCTATCATTGAATTTTGGACATCTAACATTTTCCTATAGACATCTGAAATTTGGCCGTGCTTTAAAATATCTGAAAATGATTTTTAAGTGTCTGTAATTAAAATTTTAGGTAACTATCATATATTTTAGATATCTTTCATTCTCCATCTTTTTAGATATTTGCAAATATGACCAAACTTCGCTGCTTAAAAAATGATGCTGTGTAAATGTAAAGAAAGTGATTTTTGATGATAATTTCACTTCTATATTATTTCACGTTCCTACGACGGCCATCTGGACAGATATCTGAAATTGAATTTAGATAATTAAAAAGATAGTCCAATTATAGTCATCTGAAAAGATTTTTAGATAGCTGAATTCTAAGTATGAATGTATATAAATCAATTTTAGTCGTCCAACAATCATTTCTAGACATCTAGATATGAATTGCAGATATATACCATTGATTTTTGGGAACTTGAATTTCGATTTTGCATTTCTGCATATACATAATCAGTCCATCTTTAAGTATTTATGTATCTGTAGTTCGAATTGTATAGATATTTATAATTGATTTTTCACATGTATAATTCGATGTTATTCGAACTATATATGTCTAAAGATCAAATTATACATATTCAAAAAGAAATTAAATATTAAAACGGCTTGCAAGTGTTTATAGTGTGTCAAATATGAATTTTAGATTCCTAAAATTCCTAGAATTGAACTTTATGCATCTTTAATTCCAATTAAATGTAAAAACGGCTTGGAATAAGAAAGTGAATTTGTCCGATTTGCATAATTCTTAACTCATACACTTCCTGTCTCTGCCAACTTGTCGACTCGTACGATATATCCTTCCACATAACTTGTCAACACTCATGCTATACCCACCCACATAACTTATAGACGAGTATGATATACCCACCCACAGGGCTTATCGACAAGTCTGATATACCCACCCACATGACTGATCGACTCGTATCATATACCCACCCACATAACTTGTCGACTCGTATGATATACCCACCCATATAACTTGTTGACTCGTATGATATACCCACCCACATAGCTTGTTGACTGGTATGGCATACCCACCAACATAACCCGTTAACTCTTACGATATACTTACTCACACAACCTGTCGACTCGTATGATATAGCCACTCACATAACTTGTTGACTCGTATGATATAGCCACCCACATACATTGTTGACTCGTATGATTTATCCACCCACATAATCTGTTGACCCATATGGTATAGCCACCCACATGACTTATTGACTCGTATGATATACCCACTCACACAACCTGTTGACTCGTATGGTATACCCACCCACATAACTTGTTGACTCGTATCAACTACCCACCCACATAACTTGTCAACTCGTATGATATAGCCACCTACATAACTTGTTGACTCGTATGATATACCCACCCATATAACTTATTGACTCGTATGATATACCCACCCACATCATTTGCTGACTCGTATCATATACCTACCCATATAATTGGTCGACTCGTATGGTATAGCCACTCACATAGCTTATCGACTTGTTTGAGTTGCCAACCAGTTCAATGAACTGACATATGTTCGACTTGCCTACTATAGAGTTTGACGCAATAACTTGCATTACTTAAGGTTTCTTGCATTTGTATCACAGGAGTACATTGTATTCTCAAAAAACCAGTGTGTTGATTGATATCAAAATGTTGTTTTGAATGCATAAATATAATATTTAATCACTGGCCATATAAAAAGTATTTTTTTTGTAATCGCACATTTCACACACACAAGCGCCAAACCCACTCGCCCATCAAGAGAGTAAATACACGATATTTTACAATCTCCAGGCTGCAGTTTGTGCGAAGATAATTATGATTGCTTCAACACGTTTGCTTGCAACATGTCGAAACACATGTTAATCTGGTTCCTCTTCAGATTATACTTGTGGGAAAATTTCGTCTACATCCCATGCATTGAATCATGGAAAATGCGTTCACAATTTGTCACATTCGGTTTACCATAAGATTGCACTGAAGGTTGTATAGCCTTCCGTATCAACTCTCAGCTCAAATCACGTGTCATAGCGAGTCACGTGGAATGACCCCGACATGTAGGATTTGTGCACCTGTCAGTGGCCAACCTGAGCGCCGGCAGGCTGTCTTTCCAAACAAATGGCCAGCAACACGATGTGGCGTCCATTACCCGGGTTTTTTCACCGTTTGCAACCGATTTGTGGAAAACAATGACGGAATTTGGTGGCCACAGTTGACTGGTCCCGCGCGTGCTGATATGGACCAAATCTTGGTTTCGAATGACCACATGTAACAATTGATATAGTGTAGATACACGGTACCACTTTGAGAACGGCTCAAACTCTTGTGTTCTTTCTATCTATATGATAATTTGGTGAAACTTGAGCCTGCGCAGCGTACTGACAGCAATGAACTCTCACACAGTTTTAACAGGATGGCAAGACCCATTGTAGCATAAAACGACAAATTACACCTTGGTATTAAAACAGCAAATCAGTGCCTTGAACATATTTTTGACTGAAAGGTAAGAGACCAGCTGGGCAGCAGCCTGTACCAAGACATATTTAGGCAAACAACAAAGAAAAGAAACAAAACAAAAGAAAAAAGAGAAGAGAAGAGAAGAGAAGAGAAGAGAAGAGAAGAGAAGAGAAGGCAGAGAAGAGAGGGAAGAGAAGAGAAAAAAGAAAGAAGAGAAAACAAAACAAAACAAAACAAAAGAAGAAAAAAACATGGAAAGCGGATGCAAAGAAGCATAGATCAGACAAAGGAAACCAGCCGGTATCGTGGAGCTAATAAATGTGGGACTAGATCCAGGTAATTTGACGAGCCGGAATGGGTGGGTGGCCAAAATACTGAAACATTTTGCTGGGCGGGCCGAGCAGAGTTGCCGCCCCCGGGGAAATTACTGAAACGCTTGCTGCAAGATGGTCAATTCTGAGCCACCTGCAGCCACAATCGCAAATAAATATCTGAATGAATCTCGAGAAAGTCCCACCATCTTTCTGCACAAAAAGTAGTATGCCTATCCTGAGTCCGCCTTTGGTATTGTTATGCTTTTCGGACAGTTGCTTTCAGGCGAAAGTTCAATCCGCCAGCTCCGTTTTAGTCTTGCATGTACTACGTACTGACCTTTCGCATGCCTTAAGTTGGAGTAAATACCAGATTAGAGCAATCGAGGCACTGAACGTTTGGTATAAATATGTAGTGTGTGATTGCAGTTGTGAATATTATTGAAGTTTTGGCCCATAGTGGCAAAGTATTTTAGCAGAAAATAATAGTGGTTTCTCTCACTTTCGCTACTACAAGCTCGAAATATTGAAAGTGGACGACAGTTTCCTCACGATGAGGCGCAGCAAGTTATTACACTGGCCAAAATCTTATTCTGTGCACTTTCATAGTAAATTACAGGGATATATCTTTTTAATCTGATATTTTGAAACAGTATTATTTACACGCTAAGGTCCGGACACTTAAACAATATTAGCATAGAGAATCTTACTCTATATGAGTTACAGGTCACGATCCGGGCACTTGACTGCAGAACGATACGAAGTACATGCCTATGTCTGGGTATTAGACTCTGAAACAGTATTAGTTACATGCTAACATCCAGGTACTTACCTTTATAACAATATTAGTTACATGCTAAGGTCCGCGTAGTAGACATTAAAACAATATTAGCATGGGGTAGCTTGTTCTTTGGTATCAGTTACAAGTCAAGATGTGAGTACTTGACTGCAGAGCCATGCAGACCAAGCTCCAGGTACTATACCTTACATCAGTATTGGGCACATGGTAAAATCCACATTCTGGTCTGAAAGCAGTATTGGTTACATGCTAAGGTTCGCTTTTAGACTCTAAAACAGCATTAATTGCATGCTAAGGCCTTGGTACATAGCCCTTAATCAGTGCTTAGAGTTCATGTTATAAAAAAATTTAGTATCAAATCCAGTGGCCAAATCAAAATATTCGGCACATCAAGACAGCGTGTCTTATATTGCTTATAGTAACTGCTGTTCTGATGACACGGGGGTTCAACGTTGATAAATAAAAAATAAGTTGTCACTGCTTCATCGGACAAAATGGAACGAAAGGCATATGAGACTGATTTCTTTATATTGCGTAAATCAAACCACCAGCTGTTTACGGTCTTGATGTCCAAAGCCGCATCATGTCTGATTCGTCTTTTTCCGAAACACAAAGGTGTGAAGTTTCATCTCCAGGAATTGTATAAATGTCATCTTCACGAATTATATATATATATATATATATATATATATATATATATATATATATATATATATATATATATATATATATATATATATATATATATATATACATATATATATATATACATTTATATGCACACATATACATACGTATTTTATATATTAAGAAATCTCAATAAGGATGACGAATTACTTGTACATGTATATTGGACGCATCATGGAATTTACCCCGTTCCATATATATATATATATATATAATTATCTTTGTTTAATATGGCCATACAGTTGACATGTATTGTACTGGATGAAGAGCCAATAGAAGTCTTCAGTTTGGTGTGCGATCTCTTTCTTTTCTGAAATAAGATAAGTTTATGTGACTGTTTATAGTTTAGATGGCCTCTGTGTAGGCATGCCAGGATTCCTGGACCAGATTTATAATTTGATTCCGTACTTTTTTAGAGCTAAGATATATACAATTGTCGTGTAACTATGACAACCTAACTTCTTCATAACACTCCAACAAACTAAATCTAACATTTTTTTGGCTGTTTCACTATAAACCACTTTGTACTTTATATTTTATCCATTTAGTGTAAATCACTTGTAATCTGAGACAAAAACGTTGCTATAGCCAACATATCATTTTGATGAGATTTCCTAAACCTTTCAACAAATGATAGTTTGTTTTGCCGAACATAAACATAAATGTAGTTAACACCTTGAAAAGGCGCAGGTTCAGTACCAAAATGACACTTCCGCAATTCCAAAGTTTGGCACAAATGCAGATTCCAAGGCATTTCTATATGGACAGTTAGACTTGTCATCACTATTGCCTGCCCGGCAGACCACTCATTGTGCTTCTGGCATACAGCAAACATGAAGTTCGGAATGTTGAGCAAGCAACAGTGTGCAGCAGGCAAGTGTTCAGTAGGCAGCAGTGTTCAGCAGGCAACAGTTTAAGCAGGTAGGTGTTCAGCAGGCAACAGTGTTCAGCAGGCAACAGTTTTCAGCAGGCGGCAGTGCTCAGTAGGCGGCAGTGCTCAGCAGGCAAGTGTTTAGCAGACAGCAGCAGCCAGAACCAACCAGACAAACAGAGGACGAGTCCGTGTTCACGCTGCCGTCCAATGACCCTCGTCAAACACTATCGTTTGTAAATAGTCGGAGCCTACAGTTTTGTGTGATTATTTTCTTTGAAAAACAAAACACCATTTATGAGAATATATTTTTTGTGTATCCTCAAGAGCGATGCTGCGAAATGCGATGCCTTGTTAAGTTTAAACGCTTTGTCGGACGAATGTATAAGAAAATAAGTGTTTGGTGTGTGTGTGTGTGTGTGTGTGTGTGTGTGTGTGTGTGTGCGTGTTTTTAGTTTTCAAACAAGGTGAAATGTAGGCCTGAGGGATCAGCGCAGACATTATAATGCATAAGAAATGCGTGGACATGGGGTTACTTTGCCACACCCGGCTTTGTACCCGCACCAATGTCAGGCAACTTCATCCAAGAAAAATCCCCAAGACACTGCAGGCAACAACAGACGAAAATTGTGTGTCTCGCTATCCTTGAGGACAGGCGGAGTAGAGATCAAACAGTAAGTTTTTATATATATTTAAAACGCAACGGAAACACTCGCTATCGTTATCCATTGGTTAAAAAATATTTGCGCAGAAGCTTGAGGTGCCGTGACTGTGCCGGTCCGTCCCGGCAAGTTGGCGGCACTGGGGGCTAGGCTTAACCTGCGTACGCTTCAGTTGCAGGAGAGAATCTATACAATGATTACAAGTGATCCGCTTATTTTCTGCTATTTCTACCGTTCTTTGACGGTAATTTGTTGCCATCATGGTCTGGTGTTTTCAGCCAGAGTCCTGCAGGTCATCATTGTGTTACAGACCAGTGTCAGGTCTCTCTCTGTCTCCTTTAGCAGAGTCGAACTTGACCAGAGTGGGACCGCGGATCTCCTGGCCGCTTACCAGGATTTCCCGGACAGCGTTTTTATGCCCTGGAACAGTAAACATATGTGATTCGATTTTATGGAACAGAAAAGAAGACCTATCGGGAATGTGGAACACAAACACGCACAAGAACCACTGTTATATCTTTTTAGGAGAACACCATCTTGAAAGAGAATATACCCCCCCCCCCCGAGCATTTTGTGTGAGAGCATCGTATAGCTGCATACTGCAGCGTGTTTTTGATCCATACAATGGTAAGCCATGTACACACAGATCAACAAACTTGTTGAATTGTGTGGTGGTAATGAACATGAAACCGTCTCTTTCAACAACCAAGTTTTCAATCTAATTTGTTCTGCTTCCCTCCCTCGTCCAATCCCCGTCCCGTTAATGTAGCCTGCGGTCAGTTATGTTGACTGAATGTTCCAATCACTCTAGCATAGGCAAATTAAGTGAAACAAGAAAAAATATAGACTGAACAAAATTAACTCAAGTCCATAAGACTGAAGTCACATTTTGAAGAGAGCCAAGTGAACTTGAAAACAAGGGGGGGGGGGGGCTGCACACACACACACACACACACACACACACACACACACACACACACACACACACATTAGAGATAAACTGACATATCACTGAATCAATCAATCAGTGAAATCATATAGTTTCTATTTTCAATTCAATAAAAAGTATCAAAATTATAAAAAGGTTACGTTTTAATGTTTTTATCATTCTGTGTCCGTCTTTCCTGAAGCTGAACAAAACCAGGTCAGCGCATGCGCAAGTATGTATTGCCATAAAGCACTGCGAACTCACGAACATTGTCGCTTAAAAGTTGCTTTAAACATTTGAAAAAGTAACCGGAGTCTTTTATTTATTAAAACATATTTTGTACAGTCATGTGATATTTGTGGACCTTGGGGATGGATAAATCAGGGAACTGAACGAATTCCACTGCGTCTCTGTTTCTCTGGCAGCCCTTGTTGACCACTAACACCTTACCCTGCGGCTACTGCACGCGGGTGGCGCCGAGCTGTATTTAAGACATGAGATCAAGTTAATTGAATTATTATAAATTGGTTTTTCTATTTTTGCTCCAGCAGTGCGACAAAAGATGTGGATAACACGCTCGTCCATGGGTTTGTTAGCGCATTTTACACACCACACAATTTTGTACACACATTCCCGTGGATAATTGTATTGGTCTTAGCGATTATAATCCTGTGAAAAAAGAGTAATTTCCTTTAGATCTTTCAGAACATATCTTTTATTCCATTTCATTTAATGCATGTGGCACTAGTCTGAAGTTGACCATGGTTTATTATATCCTGAGCAAAACACACCAATCTCTCACTTGTCACTTGGACACATTTCATGCTCAGGCGACTGTGTTAACAGCAATAAGCGCAGCAAATCCGACCATTTTCCCGTTTTGGTAAGCAAAATAAAGCTTTATTACATTCTCATCACTCTGGCTGCGGGATCATGTTAATGTCTTTTGATGTTTTGCGTGTATGCCGCCAGACAGCAAGGTTACCTGGAAAATGCAATGCCTATTTTTACTAAACAATTCTTTCATCGTATACGATTTCGTAACTCGTGTGAAATGTCCTTATATAGCTGCCGTCCTACAAGCCTAGGGCCACTGAGACAGCGTAGAGGGTAAGAGGCCCTCACTTACCTGTATATGTGGAAGGTGTGCCGACATAGAAGACTGTTTTGTGCTTGTGGACCCAGGCATAATTCCTTCCCTCATTCAACTCTCTCTTATGTGCCTTTAATATTCTGAGATAACATATGTACAATATGTTTGGTACTTGAACTTTATAGTCGAACGCGTCGAGCCAAAGGGGTAAAATAGTTACCAAACGTATACCTCAAGCTTGCACAGGCGACAGAAGTCATGTGCTGCCACCCTGGTCACTTGTGGATCGCCACTTAAAGCTTCCCTACAGAAGCCCAACTTGGTTCTCTCTTTGTCTGCTCATACAGATGTTCATTCCATCTTAATCGGTATTTTCTGATATTTTCGACTGTTTCGTACTATGTATACTTGTGCAGCGAACAAACAAACAAGCAAACAATACCAATAAAAAAGGGAGGCTTATTGGCCTATCCTTGTGCTGTCAATAGCCCATTGGTCTATCCTTGTGCTGTCAACAGCCGTGCACGGCATTTTTTTTAGGAACGGATATTGCACTCGACTTTTTTTGTAGAAGTGTGTAAAAAATATAAAGCTACAAAGCCTTGCCATTATATTTTGGCTCACATTTTCTTAAATATCAGATGGCGCCACTATTATAACCAGAACTTACCTCCCCAACAATTCGCCAAATTTCATAAAGATTCGTGAAATAAAAGACATCCGTGCTCACAAGGTTTAGATATTAAAGACCCCATTTATTGCGCATTACTGCAGATGCTGCTGCTGCAAATATCGAACTCGACATGTGTTGATGCATTGCAGGCATACAGATACAGTGGGAATGAATACACGGGAAAATAAGGGCAGTCACAACGAGAAAGCAAAGATTTGCTTGCAAGTAATTAAATATGTCTTTTGCATATGTTGATAACAATACTGATCCTTTCATTCCCCATGCACTAATGCTGTTAGTGACGGTTACATATTGTTAGTCATTATACATGATCAAATGCCGAGATACAATAATATATCTACCCCCAATCTTATATCAAATATGAAACAGTGTAATTTTCAGATGTTAATGGCCTGCATATATCTGTCTTTGTTGATTGTGTGCACATTTTGACAACAAGAATAGTTTGATTTGTCCCGGCGAGCGCCCACATCAGTGATATGCAATAGGGAGTCAGTGGGGTGCTTGGGAGGCAAAAGAAGAGGCCAAACACAACAGTATCAGTGTATACCAATGTACACAGCTCCCTGACAAAGTGATCACATATAGCAGGTGATTTTCTCAATGTTTGGTCACATACAAGCTAAAAAAATATGTTACTGTGTACCTTATAGCCGTACAGTCTCAATGGGTAGGTATAGTCTGCAATTACACTGGTTCTTCTGGTCTTTTAAAATTTTTTTGTAAGGAGAGACTACTTTACATATGAACATTATGCTTTTGTCCGTAACAGATTTGATGAAACGCATGATTTAAATGTTGTGAATCCTGCCGAATAGCATCAAAGAAAATAGCCAATGTGGGTAGGATATGTAATGCGGGTAGGATATCTAATGCGGGTAGGATATGTAATGCGGGTAGAATATGTAATGCGGGTAGGATATGTAATGTGGGTAGGATAAGTAATGTGAGTAGGATATGTAATGTGGGTAGGATATGTAAGAGGGTAGGATATGTAATGCGGGAAGGATTGTAATGCGGGTAGGATATGTAATGTGGGTAGGATATGTAATGTGTGTGTGTGTAAGAAAGAGAGAGAGAGAGAGAGAGAGAGAGAGAGAGAGAGAGAGAGAGAGAGAGAGAGAGAGAGAGAGAGAGAGAGAGAGAGAGAGAGAGAGAGAGAGAGAGAGAGAGAGAGAGTCAGCCCTTTTCGGTAGTTAGGCTGAGTAGTGCATTATTCAAACAAACATGTAACATTAATGTCCAGTCATGGACCAACTATCAGATACTAGTTCCATGGTCCAGTGTTATAATGCAAGGGGAAATTTAATCTATTATAATTTTTTTATATTATACGATATAATGTACATGCACAGAAGAACTGATCAGATGCTGTCTATGTGACATTATCATTATCAGTGAAGAACAGGTCTCTAATCATTTGACATTCTTTTTCTGTGGTTGGTAACCCATAGAGTTGTCAAAACAATGAACACTCTTATCTTTGATGCTATTATTAGTGCTAGAGGACGGGCAGCGTCAAACAGCTCCCTGCGGTTATAGAGGGCGGGCAGGGTCAGACAGCTTCAGGCGGTGATAAACGGCGGGTAGGGTCTGACAGCTTCAGGTGGTGATAGACGGCGGGCAGGGTCAGACAGCTTCAGGCGGTGATAGACGGCGGGTAGGGTCAGACAGCTCCAGGCGGTGATAGAGGGCGGGCAGGGTCAGACAGCTCCAGGCGGTGATAGACGGCAGGCAGGGTCAGACAGTTTCAGGCGGTGATAGACGGCGGGCAGGGTCAGACAGCTCCAGGCGGTGATAGACGGCAGGCAAGGTCAGACAGCTCTAGGCGGTGATAGACGGCGGGTAGGGTCAGACAGCTTCAGGCGGTGATAAACGGCGGGTAGGGTCTGACAGCTTCAGGTGGTGATAGACGGCGGGCAGGGTCAGACAGCTTCAGGCGGTGATAGACGGCGGGCAGGGTCAGACAGCTTCAAATGGTGATAGACGGCGGACAGGGTTCGACAGCTTCAGGTGGTGATAGATGGCGCGCAGGGTCAGACAGCTTCAGGCGGTGATAGACGGCGGGTAGGGTCAGACAGCTTCAGGCGGTGATAGACGGCGCGCAGGGTCAGACAGCTCTAGGCGGTGAGGCACAATGCCTACAACTAAACTGACAAGGGGTATAAATACATGCTATACCGTAACTCACCAAAGGCCACCTTTCTTAAAAGACCACTATTCCTAAGCACAAAGTGTGACATTTCTATTGAGGTCAGCCGTCTTGACAGACCACTTTTGGGCTGCATCAGTTTATCATACTAGGGAGCAAGTTGCCCGGGAAACAGGTTGTGATAGCCTGGGTTAATGTTGCCCGGGAAGCAGGTTGTGATAGCCTGGGTTAATGTTGCCCGGGAAGCAGGTTGTGATAGCCTGGGTTAATGTTGCCCGGGAAGCAGGTTGTGATAGCCTGGGTTAATGTTGCCCGGGAAGCAGGTTGTGATAGCCTGGGTTAAAGTATGTTGCATACAAAATAGTTACAGAACAGCCTGGTGGGAAATAACAGTAACCAGCTGGTAACTTTTGTGGCAGAAATGGGGATGTGTCTTGTTGGAAATTTAAATGAATTTAGCATAAATTGAAATTCCTGATGACGCAGACCAAGATATTGGACTGTAAATTATGGCACCTCTACCCATAAAAAGTTTGAAGATATTCAACTTTAAAATTTTCACACGCCCCCTAATTAGCATTAACTAATATTTTACAACTTTAGTTTGTAGTTCATTTGATGCACCAACAGCACAAGCCTATGAATTGATATTGGAAGTTGTCTGTCTATCCGTCTATCCATCCATCCATCCATCCATCCATCCATCCATCCATCCACCCATCCTTCCATCCATCCATCCGTCCATGTATGTATGTATGTATGTATGTATATATATATATGTGTGTGTATGTATGTATGCATGTATCTGTCTATCTATCTATCTATCTATCTATCTATCTATCTATCTATCTATCTATCTATCTATCTATCTATCTATCCATCCATCCATCCATCCATCCATCCATCCATCCATCCATACATACATACATCTATCTATGGTAGCTTTGAAGATATTAAACTTTAAAATTCAAATGTGTCCTCAATTTGCATAACTTTCACTTTAACAACTTTTGTTTGTGATTCGTTGGGCGTGCCTACAGTACAGACCTATAAATTAAAATTAGAATGACACATCTATCTGTAATACTTGAAATTTTCGAAGTGTCCCTAATTAGCATTCATTTAAATTCCGCAACTGTTGTGATGTGTCCAATAGATGCGTAGTCCCAACAACTGCATCAAAAGAACCAACATTTGGGATTCTATGTTGAATTCTTTGAAAGTAAGAAGTGATTGAGAATTTTCAATTGCGCTAACTTGCATTATTTTCAACCTGTTGACTGGTCTGAATGTTATGTTAAACTTCGAATTCACCACGGGAGCTATATTCATGCCAAATAACTGGCTCGAATGGTGACTGAGTTTGAGCCGCCACAAAAATAAAATGGAAAGATAGGCAAAAAGAAAGAAAGAATATTGGGAAAGAATAAGCTATCGCGTTCTTTATCCATTTTGATAGGCAGACCATTGTCGCTATGGAATGAGGCACGGACGGGCATCAGCGATCACACAAGGTTAGCCTCAGCTGGTCAGCAGGACTCAAGTTTTCAAAAAATATAATTTCGCGGAAGGTGATTTCTAGACGGTGGTGTTACCCCATCCTGAGCGTAACGATTTTAAAGGTCAACCACATCATAAAGATGAAACTTCTTTGTTTTGTTCTGTACCAATAAAATGACGAGCACCTGTCAAGAGCTACACTGACACTCTTCAGGCCCAACACTCACTGCCGCTCGCAAAAATCCTCTTTTCCAGTCTGGCTCCCATGTCTATATAGCAACCCTCAGGGTGAAGATCAGGGCTGCCCTTTCAAGTTTTAAATATATTTTTTAGCCTTAAGATTGAGGAAAATGCACTTCTGAGGGATCTGTGCTTCGTAATTGTCTGGGGGGAGGGAGAAACATCAGTAATCCACCAAAAAGTTTATGGACATTCAGCATCATATCCACCATTTAAAATTTTTCTTATTGATAAGAAATCTGGACAAAGTATTTCAGCCTCTGCTATCGTGCTTCTCACAACATACATGTAAAAACACACAGTCACATAAACTGGGGTACAAGAGCTTTTCGGAACATAAGAAGACACATTAAAATCATATCATCATAATCAAGACACTCAAAGTAAAATCGAACATGTTGACCAGTATATGATATTGTTTAACAAGTCGAGTCTTTAGTTACAGCTATACTCATTGAGTTATTTTGACGCTATTGTTAACGATATTTTTCGCTCACATGAACCTTGCACGCGGTGTGTATATTGACACATTATTTTAGTGCAGCATGTAGGGAGCGTTACCTATGTAGCGTTTGAATGCATACAGTGTCCTCAAAACATCCGTTTTTCAAAGATATAGATTTATTAATAAACGATGGGTATTTATACTTAATTGTTTTAATAGTGCCCGGATGACAGAACATTGTCTCCTGGTCAGGAGATCTGTTGAATCATTCATCACCTGACCCGTCTTGGGTTTCTTTACCCTGGTCAAGACAGACTCCAATCTAGAGCAGGTTTTAAAAGGAAGAATCTCCCGCTTAGTCCTTTTTGTTCAGAGGCAGACATCAATGGAGCAGACTGACCAAGAGAGGATTAGGGGAGGGGGCAGGGCCCCCGGCTCTCAGGGAAGAAAGTGTTGAAAAACGGCAACTCTCGAGCACGTTTGGGGCCTACGTACATAGAAGGAATGCAAATAAATAAATGAATAAGCAAACAAACAGACAGACAGACAGACAGACAAACAAACAAACAGACAAATAAATAAATAAATGAATGTGTGAATTAATAAATGAATGAGTGAATAAATAAATAAATAAATAAATAAATAAATAAAAAAAAAAAAATAAATAAATAAATAAATAAAAAAAAATAAATATTCTTTTCCTTGTAATTTTGACATTTAAGTGGGAAACACGAATCTAAGCAAGAGCGGGCCAGGATTCTTTAAAATTGCATTTTAGTAGGTATCTCCCACACAAAGTAGAAAAGTTTGAGTCTCTCTTAACATTTTTGAGAATAAATGGCCAACACTGGGCGTGAGACTCATTTTTATTTTTGCGTTTTACAGGCTTCAGGCATCTGACACAAAAAGTTATAATTATATACTCAAGACAATGCACGGAGTCTAAAAGGAAACATTGTGATGATTATGATACAAATTTCAAACTGTCAAATTGTAAAATCACGGACGTAACGGTGGGAACACACATTTTCTGAGTCGCCGTCATTTGTATCAGTCATGGATTTTGAACACGAGTTTCTTTAAAATGCGCGGAAGGATTCTTGTCACCTTTGGGCTTGAAGGAAAGAAAACAATCTTGCGCAAGTAACCATGCTTAAGATTCTGTATTTTTTCCCACGTTATAGTGTTAGAAGAAAAGTTGCGAATATCTCACCCTTCAAGACAAGTACGACTTTGACTCTGACAGAGCCACCCAGTAATATGCATGCAGACAGCTGTTTGGCATAAGTATGGGAACAACGCAAGTCTAACATGCCCAGCACTTTGCATAAGACACGCAGGAATAAAGTGTGTCATGTGCTCTCTGTCCTGTGTTTCAAGTGTTCATTTCAGTTCCACGCATTTGATATTTTCTGTCAACGGAAGAGGCTCGAAACGTTTCGGCGCCTATTATACTGACGACTGTTATGGTTTTTGAATATTGTAATGCACATGATGGATGCTGTTTTGCACGATTGTATATAAAACATGTGTAACGTAGCTGTCCTTAAGTTTTATATAATTTTGGCTCAAGGAGTGGTTTATCAGCAGTTTTAGTGCAAGGGGCATTATTATCGGCCAATAATAAATATCGTTGGAACTGCCCTGGAGGCAACATGGGTATAACCCGTCTCCATCTGTGCCCCCTAAAAGGTAAAGATTTTCAAGAGAAATATTATTATTATTATTATTATTATTATTATTATTATTATTATTATTATTATTATTATTATTATTATTATTATTATTATTATTATTATTATTGTCATTATCATTATCATTATCATTACCATTACCATTATTATTATTATTATTATTATTATTATTATTATTATTATTATTATTATTATTATTATTATCATAATCATTATTATTATTTTGTATTTTTTATTTTTAGATTGTTATATATGTTTCAATTCATTTTCAAGCGGATCCAAGTGTATACTGCTCAGGCCACATTTGGTATTAGTAGATCGTCTGGTACTATTTGGATCCAATTTATTTACACACAAGAAACTAAACCTAAAGCTAGACGGGGATGGAACAAAAACTTAAGTAAACAGTAATTTGGAACAGTTTAGCAATTAGGTATTGTCACGTACTCCACCGCACGTTAGGATCACGAAGAAACGTACGATTGAAGCTGTTATATTGTCTGTAAACAGTTTGAATGCTTTCAGTTAGCAAACTCTATATACTATATATACTCTGCTGTACTTGTATTGGTGAGCAAGACCAACGTGGCCATGTGACGTACGTGAGTCATCCCCTCAGCCCTCAAACAGATGTATGGATAAATAAATAAATAAATAAATAAATAAATAAATAAATAAATAAATAAATAAATAAATAAATAAATAAATAAATAAATGAATAAATAAATAAATAAATAAATAGATAAATAGATAAATAAATGAATGAGTAAGTAAGTAAGTAAATGAATAAATGAATGAATGAATGAATGAATAAATAGATAGATAGATAGATAGATAGATAGATAGATAGATAGATAAATAAATAAATAAATAAATAAATAAATAAATAAATAAATAAATAAATAAATAAATAAATAGTCAGCCAGCTAGTTAGCTATATAGATAGGCAGAAAGATAGATAAATAATTAAAAACTTGATAATAGTAGATAGGTCCATAAAAAATAAATAGATATACAGATGCATAGACAGACAAGTGAGCAAGGAGGCAAGCAAACTAACAAACGAATGACCCACCAAATAAATAAATTCAAAACTGACAGAGATATTAATCATAAAAACAGTTACAGGGAATACATCAAAAGTTCTGTCGAAGATGCTTTATCTTTGGTAGTTTATGCACCGCTAAGTTTACTTTCATGTATGCAGCATAAATACTTACATGCACATCATCGCAACTGCACACCGTTTTGGTGGATTAAGAAGACACTTTGAACCAGAAACATAACAGTCAAGCAGCTAAGATGGGCTGCAGCCTATCTGTAGATTGTGAGAAAACATGGAGGATAGCCACGCAGGTGACGGCACGTCTTGGGTGTGACCTCGTGCTTTAAGATGAACCCGCGGACACAAATGTTACCTGACAAAAGCTTGTTACAGATGATCCACATATTATTGCAGGCACTTTTGTACATCTAATCCTGCATTAAAATTTAATTTTCTTGATATTTTCCACAGAAGCACTCCCGTGGAGCGCCAGCAATTGCTGTCCGTTGACTGTTCTCTCGCACATGAAGGCACACGCCGTACGGGGGTATCGGTAGAGGAGATAACAAGTCCGTCAGACGATACATCAACTGGCTGAATGAAGCAACCCAGGCGGCAAAACATCTGATGGTGTGGCCATTATAACTTTAAATTACATTTCTCTTAACTTGCCATCGTCTTTGTTTGGCGGGACAGTTTGACAGGGAACAGCGTCAACGTCGCAATTAACGTGATCACCCTCTTCACCGCAACACCTTGCCGCCCGGGTCGGTCGTGTACCACATCCAATTTCAGCTGTCGCGTGCTTTACCTTTTCCTCGATACTGCGTTTTCATAAAAAGTTTCCACTGAAAGTTATCGTAAATATATGTCTCCATAATGACGACACAGTCTACCATCCCAAGCACTCTGCTCGGCCAGGCAATGCCGCAGAAAATTGTTGACTTAGTCTTGATTGGTTAGGGTTAAATTACAGCAATAAACATGTTGGCAGTCCTCTTCCAGAGTCACTTTCACACGCCAAGAGCTCGACCCTTTTTTTCGTGAGCTTTCATTGTTCATCCACATATGTTTGACTGGGCTGCTGTGTGATGGATGAGCTATGTGTTATCAGAACATTACCAGAAAACTATTTCCTTACAAAAGGAATTTTGGCATGAGTTACCAAAATACAAAATGTTCACCATACAAGGCTTTTTTTATTTATCCATCGCAAGACAAAAACATGCCCACGCCCATTGAATTTTTACTGATATCTGTTGAGGTATTAAAGTGAGTACTGCTCATAGTATGCTTAAAACATAAATAAGTAAAGAACAATTTTCTTTTTTTTCTTTTTTTTTTTTTTCTAAATGTTCATACCATATGCAACCTGCATGTACACAGATAGATGACGATACTAGTCTTTTCAATTGTGGCTTGTATGAACTTCTGCGAGTCCCCATATACATGTAATTGGAGGCACAATTGCGCACACATTTACTTGTTATCAAACAAAGCACTGCTCAGTCTAGGGAACAGTTTTTATCATAAGCTGAAGTTTCTTTCAGCAAATTCTGCAAAGAGAAGTACCAAACCAAGATGGCGGCTGGTGATGGATCGCACATCAGCCCCCTGTGGGGTAAGATATTGTGCCCCGCAAACGGCCTTGAAATTCAATTTTCTTGATATTTTATATGCCCATCTGCCTTAGGCACTGGCCAACTGTTGCTCTTTTGCAGCCCTCTATTCAAAGGACCCAAACAGCAAAGAGCTTGACTACTAGAGTATCCCAACACGACTGATAACAGTTCTACAACCCTAAGCACGCCTTGCAAGGCATCCAATTGTACGTACTGGTCAACCGTCTAGTCCCACAAAAGCATCAAATCCAGTCATAGTGATATGACAACTGAGTAATACAGTCAGATTTAGAGGAAACCTCTTCTTGTTCCGTCTGCGCACAGAAAATTGTTATTGACATGCAGATATGTTCCCCTTCCAAGGTTTGCTACAAATTTCAATCAAATAATTTCACACGAACGAACAAAAAGGTGACTAAAATGAATCGAGCAAGTATTCTGAACATCGCACCAAACATCCTACGAAGAAAAAGGAGTCAACATAGGAACCGAAGATAAAACGGTCTCCCTCGCTCCCTTGATATATGGTACATAGCTTGATGGTTGCTTGGTAGCTGTGTGGCACAAATCTGGATGGCTGCGTGGCACATATCTTGGTGGATAGATGGTGCATATCTTGATGGATACAGTATAAAACGCATTTTAAAGATTGAAATGTGTAGAAAATGTTGGGTTTTTTTGTTTTTGTTTTTGTTTTTGTTTTTGTTTTTTTGGTAGGAGCTTGACGCGTATTCATGAAAACATGTCAAGTCGAAATACACTCTGCTTATGCTTGAACATAGTCCAACCTTTCCAGTACATTATTGAAATATATGATATATTACGTAATTTGCAAACTTAGTAAGTACAAAATGATGCTGAGTGAAACGTTTAGCAAGGATCATGTTACCATAGCAAACACATTAAGCACAGACTGCAGTCTTGCCAACAATGGATCTGTGATAATAATTAAACTCTCCCTCCATCGAGGCAAGACTGAGTGCATATTAATTAAACTCTCTCTCCATCTAGGCAAGACTGAGTGCATATTAATTAAACTCTCCCTCCATCGAGGCAAGACTGAGTGCATATTAATTAAACTCTCTCTCCATCTAGGCAAGACTGAGTGCATATTAATTAAACTCTCCCTCCATCGAGGCAAGACTGAGTGCATATTAATTAAACTCTCTCTCCATCTAGGCAAGACTGAGTGCATATTAATTAAACTCTCCCTCCACCCCGGCAAGACTGACTGCATATTGATTAAACTCTCCCTCCATGGAGGCAAGACTGACTGCATATTGTTAGATCAAGGAGGAAGTTAAAAAAGCCAAAGAATTCAATGTTTACATTTGGCTAGGCGAGTGTGCCGTAAGTAGTGGGTTCGAATCCCATACAGGTCGACATAAAATGTATCGTATTTTTCACTTATGCAATGGCCAAACGATCTAACAAGCTGAAACTTTAATGTAACTTGGAATTCCTTTGGATGAAAATTTGTCTGGTGACTCCATGGCACAAAACATAATTAAAAAAGACAAATTCTAGATTAAAATTTCTGTATAGACATGCAAACTTTTCAATGAAAAGTCAATAAAAACAGTATGCATAGCACTAATCCAGTGTCACTTTGACTACTCATATTCATCACGGTACTCTGGGCTCAGTTAAACCTTGAAAACAAAAGTACAGATAGCATAAAATAAAACAGCAAGATTTATTTTGGGAAAACCCAACCGGTATCATGTTGGATTTGATTAATTGAACAGTTGGTGTATGCTGAAAGTATCAGACAGAGTGAAACAACTAAAATTAAATCATGTGTTCAAAATTGCCCATGGCACAACCCCACATTATCTGTCTGACTATTTTAACAAAGTTCAACACCAGCATAGGTATAACACCCGAAACAGCATAGGTATAATACCCGAAACAGCATAGTTATGGTACCCGAAACAGCTTAACATTTTTTTTATGTTCCCAGAGTTACAGGCCCCCAAGGAACACTTTCTATTTTACAGCAATACCAGAATGGCATTCATTACTAGAAAGTGTCAGAATGTGTAACTGGGTTCTCAGTTTTGAAAAAAAGAAAAACATTTTGTTTTCTATTTGTTCAACAAAACACCCCCCCCCCAAAAAAAACAACCCCCAAAAAGACAGAAAAGAAAAGAAAAAAAGTGCTATATTAGGAGTAAAGTAAGAACGGTATTCCTCTCCCCTTTAATATGCAAATGGCTTATTTCTCACACCAACACAAATCAATGTACAGGTGTATTATATATCTGTTGGGTAGATATCAGGAACAGTTTGAAACTTGCCTCTTACTTATGTCTGTTTGCTTTGGACAATTTGGTGTGGTCTTAATTAATAAGAGTGAGAGGGCTGATGACACTGATGGTGATGTTGATGATTATTTTTTTCCAGTTTTAATATGTGTCTATATAACGAGGAATGACTATGCAGTTGAAAACGGTATGATTCCGGTTTCATATTGGTCACCATTTTGTAGTTGTTCATGCGTATGCGGATATTGTTTTAATGGTTCATGCTGTTGGTTCGTTATACATAATACTGAACGTCCTCTCCATGTTTTCCATGATTATAGAGTGATTTTCAACCAAGATAATTAAAAACAATTGAGTTGTGATAATTATCTGAATTTGATGACAGATATCTTCCTTGTCATTGAAGTCAATGCATTTAAACATCTTGGAAATACATGAATTTCTTGATAGTGGTTCAAACAGCACAAAAAGATTACAAACAAAAGTAAATATTTGATTCCTCAATTTAGTAGTACATTCCCTGTGACAAGATAAAGATAATTTAAAACATATTGTGTGCCCCTATACGGCTGCGTGACACAGAACATATACGTTTCCAAGCGAGAAGTGGAACTTTATTCACAGCCTGGCAAAAAGCTCTCGGATTAATTTGGAGACGTCCATATCAAAGCCATAGTCGCTTAGTGTCCCTGATTTGTGGCGATATGCCAGCCGAATTACAATTATACAAAGGGATTTTATATTTTATCATAATGTACGAAGGAATAACAAACAATGTGCTGGACATTTTGTGGCCTTCTGGCTCAAGAGGGCACCTGCTCCTCCACTAGCCACTCCCCCAATCTCATGTGGCGTACGTCAAGACATATGACAGAACTGTATAATTTGCGTTATCTTTCGTGCGATATTTCGGGTACAGCTCATGAACATTTAGACAATAAGAGCTTTGTCTGGCCAGGGATACAGAACTATACACAATATTTTCCCGACAAGGGCTTATTAAAGTTTTTTGTACCACATAGAGATCATGCATGATTTCAAATTACCTTTGTTCGTAGGACATATGACCCTGTGTAGAAGTAACGTAATATTTGTATCTTCGAGTGATGATTAAATGCAGTTCGATGCATATAAGGTCCTGTGTATATGTATATGTGCGAACAGTGAACCTATAATGTACATTTGAGACGTGTGCACTTGTGTTGAGTTATGTCAATTTAGTCACTGAGGCAACCAAGACTAATCTTGCTGATATTTGAATGAAAGATATCTTCACAAAGAATTTGAATCTCTTAAGTATTATACATTTAACAGTAATGAGAAAACAACTATAGCAGTGATTAGCACTTTAAGGGTTTAAACAGAATTGCTGGAGGACATTTTGTTGCGTCAGTTTTTTTTTTCTTTATTTTGTTGGCAGGGCAAGAGTTTGTGACTGCACGAGTGGGATCACCTAAAGCCTACCAAGGCTGAAACTTGTAAGACTTAATGTGCTGTCACACATTAAATAAATAGGCTGAGTTTATCTTGCCAGGACTGAATTCCATCTGCAGACACATTTCCTACCCTGACAGTGCACAACTGTCAATTGGCAGCATGAGACATTTGATTGTGGCCTGTTCGTGTGGTTTACCTGTAGTCGTCAATATTTTTTAGATTATCTCTGAAGATGAAATCTAGCACCACAATGAGGCTCTTGAGCAGCATGGTGGTGGAGGCACACATACATATATGTACATATGTATATATATACACACATATATATATATGCATACATATATATATATGCATACATGCACACATACATATATGTATATATATATATGTATATATATCTCTCTCTCGCTCTCTCTCTCTCTCTCTCTCTCTCTCTATATATATATATACACGTATGGCGATAATGATAAATCTGATCATGACTGTTCCAAACCAGGTGCACCATTTCACTGGTAGTTCAATCACTGTGGCAAGCTTGGTGGTTTTCGGAATAATAGTGTCTGAGAAAAACTGCGGACAACTTTGGTCGTAAAAAAGAAAGAAAGGAAGAACTAGAAAAGAAGATTTGCTTCACAGCAAATCTGTCTGGGTGTCTTCAAAATGAGAACAGTTTGAATTGCTTCACTTTGCCATTGTTCAGTATACTCTAAATTTTGTGTATTAGCCTAATTTGCATAAATTAAAATGCTTCAAGTTTGGTTCTTGTTGCTTTTGACGTGGCCATGTCACAAACTTAAAAGATGAAGCTTGACACCACTAGTATGTACACTAGTTTTATAAGCTATTCAACATTTTAATTTTGTGTATGTGCCTAATTTGCATAAATTAAAAGCCTACAACATTTGGACCATTGTTCACGGGATATGGCTGTGTCACAAACCCATAAATTGAAGATGCAATGTCATCTCTGTGTACAATAGTTTTGAAGCTGTTCAATATTTAAATTTTGCATATCACCTAATTTGCATAAATTACAATCCTACAACTATGGTTCATGGTTTATTGGATGTGGCTTTGGCACAAACCTTTAAATTAAAGTTGGAATGGTATGTCTATGTATAACAGTTTTGCAGATATTCAACATTTAAAATTTTCAATGTCCTTATTAGCATAATTTAAATTTCTACAACTTATATACTGTCTGTTACATTGGCAGGTGGCACAAACCTATATATGTACCTTGACATTTTGAGTCTATCTGCAATAGTTTGGGAGGTATGAAGGATTTGAAATTTTACTTGCCCATAATTTTCATCATTTTAAACATCATGACTATTCCAAATGAGATGCACAATTTCACTGGTTAGGTCAGTCACCATGGCAAATTTGGTGGTTTTCAAAAAGGTAGTGTCTGAAAAAGCTCTATACAGACTTGGTAGAAAGAAAGAAACAAAGAACTGTGTTTACTGATATAGTGAAACCTCTCTACAGGACGCACACTTGGGACCAGAGGAAAGTGCCCACTCCTGAGAGGGTCAGCCCTCCTGGGCAATATGGATGAGTATGTGTGCATGTGCATGTACATTATTCATACATGCACATATACATGAACAGTGTATACATATTATAGTTCAGGGGATGTGTATACATGCAATACAAAAATGTCTTTGTTCCTTTATTGCATAAACAAATTTTAAGAGATGCCGTCATAAAACTATATGTAAATGTACCTGTGAACTGAGACAAGCACTTGCTGTCTCAGTATTGGCTATGAAGAACAGGCTTCATCTCACTGGTTACAAGAAAACAAAGACATGGAAGTGTCCACTGAGATGACACAAATCCACACACTGTTTGAAAATTCACAAAGTTGTGAAAAGAGCCATTAAGTCCTGAGAGAGCATGTGTTGATTGGTCTAGCCAACTCAGCATTGTGTGTGGGCTATTTTAAACAGAGGGTACAGTCAGGCTTGCTCTGCCTAGAAGTCCAGCTGCCTGTGATCCCTTGGGACTGATAAGCCCAGCAGACTCATAGCCTGAGGCAAAAACAGACCAGCTAGGCACCTTAGCTCTGTCCAGCACTAGTGGGAACATGGAGCAGATATGGCCTTGCATGAACAGAAAGAAAAGACCCCTTATATTCTTGAAAATGACACCACTCGTTCCTTGGCCAAGCTAAAAAATGCCCCTAATTAGCATAATTTGAAATTCTACAACTTTCGTTTTTTGTCCATTAGATTGGCATGTGTCACAAACCCATACATGCACATTGAATTTTGTGTTTCTCAGTAATAGCACAAGGTGCTGTCCAAGAAGGACCCATATATCCTTGAAAATTACCCCACTTGTTCCTGGGCCAAGCTGAAAATGCCCCTTATTAATATAATTTGAAATCCCACAAGTTTTACTTACTGCCCATTGTATTCTCAGGTGTCACAAACCTACACAAGAATATTGAAATTTTGTGTCTATCTGCAATAGTTTGGAAGATATGGAGCTTTTAAAATTTTGAATGGCCCTAATTTGCATTATTTTGTCGATTATTTCAAATCAGATAGTCAGCTTCCCTACTAGCCCTGTTACCATGCCAGGTTTAAATAATGTAGCTTTCACGGTGTCTGAGAAAAGCTCCGGACAAATTATGTGGCGGAAAGAAGAAAGAAGGAAAGAAAGAAAGAAAGAAGGAAATTTAAGAAAGAAAGGATTTTAAGAAAACAGTATGTCTGTGTTGGCACCCAGACATAATAAAGAACTCGAGGAAAAGCAATATGTCTGGGTTGGCGCCAGGACATAAGGAAAGAAAAAGAATTCTTGGAAAAACAAAATGTCTTGGTTGGCACCCAGACATAATCTGTGACAGTGTTGCAAGGAGAAGACCACACCCGGGACAACACAATCTAATTACTCTGTGCCAGTTGTTTGGCGCTTTGGTTGAGTTAAAGGCCAGTTCCTAGCGTTATAACCCAAAAGTACGCAAAGGTTTTGCATTCCTATTTCAGTATGAACGGTAATCATTACCGGGGATCGTAAAATCCACATTAGCCGCACTACAATCAGTGGTTTTCCACTCGTCTGTATGCTAATCAGCTTTGTACGCTGTTGCCGAGTGCACCCACAGTGTACGGGTGTACCTCATACGAGGCCCATTACATTGCCCAGTGTTGCGTACATTTATATGGCTGTTCGCCTAAAATCACTTCTGAATTTAATTTTATATTCGTCTGCTATATACATTTTTTATTTGCTACTTATTTTGCCTACAGTTCTGTGCCAGTTGTGTCGACAGAATCAAAAGTCAACTTGGCCACCTGAAACGCTTAATTTTCCATGCAAATAGGCATAAACTGGAAATTATCTGCTCCCCCATGCTGGCTTTTGTAACCTGAACTGTGACTTAGCCTTGTCAATGCGCTGCGGTGCCCCTGGATATGTCCCGATGGCCTGTGTGTGCGTAGCATGCGACCAGCTCATCACAGTCACACAGCGTGACCAGCCCGGGTAAGGCAGCAGGCAGTCTTATGCCACTTGAACTGTAAATCACGTCAAAATGCAGGCAAAACGCCAGAGAGAATTAAGCGCACAACCACCTGTTTAAGTAAGAAAGAAGGGGTTCCGACATTTGGTATCTGTATCATTATTTTATATTTATTTTAATTTATGGAAAACCACTAAGAACGGCCATGGGTGTTTTGAAGGGGTACAAAGGTTGCAATACATTTTACAATAGAACAGACTGATAAAAATCAAAGAGAATTGAAAGTTTTGTTCACAGGCACACGAAAATGCAATACAACATGACCAATGAACGGGAATAGAATAATGACGTGACGATTTGCCACAAAAGGGATCAGGGACTAGCAGAATGATTTTTTTCCCAAAATTAAGGATCTTGTAAAACGTAAGAAAAAGGAAAAGTGACTTGAGCATAACAGCATTCCCAGCATTGACAGATGTGCGGAGTTGCCTTCTTACTACCATCATCTCCACTATAGGCTCCTTGCTACCATGAACTAGTAATAAAACGAATGCTATATTCAAGGAGCCTATGGTGGAGAGTCCACTATAGGCTCCTTGCTACCATGAACTAGTAATAAAACGAATGCTATAATCAAGGAGCCTATGGTGGAGAGTCTACTATAGACTCCTTGCTACCATGAATTAGTAATAAAACGAATGCTATAATCAAGAAGCCTATGGTGGAGAGTTCACTATAGACTCCTTGCTACCATGAATTAGAAATAAAGCGAATGCTATAATCAAGGAGCCTATGATGGAGAGCCAACCATAGGCTCCTTGCTACCATGAATAAGTAATAAAACGAATGCTATAATCAAGGAGCCTATGGTGGAGAGTCCACTATAGGCTCCTTGCTATCATGAATTAGTAATAAAACGAATGCTATAATCAAGGAGCCTATGGTGGAGAGTCCACTATAGGCTCCTTGCTATAATGCAGTCAATACAGCTATAATGCAGTCAATACAGCTATAATGCAGTCAATACAGCTACAATACAGCTATCATGCAGTCAATACAGCTATAATGCAGTCAATACAGCTACAATACAGCTATCATGCAGTCAATACAGCTATAATGCAGTCAATGCAGCTACAATACAGCTATAATACAGTCAATACAGCTATAATACAGTCAATACAGCTATAATACAGTCAATACAGCTATAATGCAGTCAATACAGCTTCTCCTGCCTCACAGGAAAGGACAGGATTTGTAATTACCACATTAACAAGTGTGCAACTATCTAGTCACACTGCACCTGAAACACAGTGCCGTGTGCATGTGTCCGTGGTACACTCAGAATGCCGCTGAAATGTACAACTGAGAAAACATAAGACATGCAATGAATAAACATTTTTGATAATTGCATGCACGGCACACTAAATATGTCGAGTGGCGCTAATAAATATGTATAATAACAGGTGTGAGTAAGTTTGATTTAGTCATTTTTATGTCTGGGTGCCAACCCACACATTTTGGTTTTGCAAGAATTCTTTCTTTCTTCCTTCCTTCCTTCCTTCCTTCCTTCCTTCCTTCCTTCCTTCCTTCCTTTCTTTCTTTCTTTCTTTCTTTCTTTCTTTCTTTCTCCGACCCATAGTTGTAATGGAGGTAGAGTGTGTTTATCATGTTCCATATTCATAAATATCAGAAAAACGATGTAGGCCTATTTTCTTCTTTTGCTGCAAAGTCAGGAGAACTAAAAAGTGATAGGCCTAACAGGTCTCTTTCTATCTTTGGCAGAAGTAATAAAATTTTGGGTTTTGAGTGGTTAGGCTTATATATTTTGTCAACACTATAGTCTGTAGCTAATGAAGAATATTTCAAAGGTTGAGAGGAACGGTTTAAAAAATCAATTGCCTTTTATGGGTGACTGCCTGTCTCAAGTGAGGAGTGAAATTTGTTTCTTCACATTGATATTGGAAGATGAATGTTGATGCTTTGGTGACTCTGGAATCTCTTTGGTGTCATTGTTGGGTTTGGTATTTATGAATATGGGTCATGTTTTTCTGTATTATTGGTCCCTTAACCTTGCTCTGTAGCACAATTTTTAACATATTCTATAAACTGACTTTATTTTGCCGCAATGCTACATGTTTTTTGCTTGTTTTACTCATTAGACAAATTAGTTAAATGAAAACCGCCGTCAGAAAAGAATTTTAACTTAGGTTTCAGGAATTTTTGTCTGACTATGCAGATCCATTTTCTCCTCTTTCAGATTGCTCGAAAGCATGCGACACACAGCATCATTACAGACCCGTCAAAGTTGAGGTGTACTTATGGTTGTAGTTGTAAGTTTCCATTTTACTCATCATTAACTCTACCTTTTATTTCCACACTGGGGAAAACCTTTCATCGTATACATGGCGACACCATTTACTTGTCATAAAGTTCTTAGAGATTCTTAGAGGGACACTCTGGAGACGGCACAGTTTCTCTTAGTGTTGAATGATTTAAAAGAACATGGCGTGGAGGTTTCCTATACTGAGCTTGGAATGGAGGTTTTCTAATGCACTAGCTTGGAAAGGAGTCTTCTCATTACAGTGTGACGATAAATAGCTTCCAAAAATTGCATATAAATTATAATAAAAATTGCACAGCATGTTTGAAAAGGTCCCATTATTACATCAAAAATGTTCTGTTAAGTTGAACAGATAAATCGCATGCACTTTGAGTACCTCATTGATTGATAAGTAATATTCTGTTAGTGAACATTGTGTTGTAGCATGTGGCCTTGCAGTAAGAATTTTTTAATTTTTTAAAAATATATTTTAATCTGATTCAGTTGAAATAATATAAAGGGAATTCAAACTAGATCTGCCACAACTGTCAGGATACAACATAAAGTGTACATAACTTTTACAGTTGCGTATTGGCTGCTGCTGTTGTTAATATGTCATAATATGTACTTTTGTTAAAGCATGTATATAAAATACATGTGTAATTCTATTTTATTACTTAGACTAGACAGAGCATTAATGAATTGAATTTTTGCCATCTTGTATCTAATGTGTTGTAAAATGTGCCTCATTTAACTTCAAGTGATAGCTTGGTGCTTAAACGTGTTAAAGCTTATACATGTATTGCAGCCCTTATTCAGAAGATGCAATATGTGATAGGTGAAAGTAATGCAGCTCAAATTTGTGATATTCCTACAATGATATTTGACATTAAAATTAATTATTATGATGGGTTCATATCAAAAATTCCTTTTTTTTGTGATATGCAATATGAAAAAATCTTTAATTTGTGATATGTACCAAACTGGGGGGGGGGGGGGGGTAGTCATTACCTTTCCAGTAATAAATACCTTTAGTACATTCAGACCAAAGCTCTTCAGCCTATCTGCACCAACAAGTAGTAGTCCCCCCGCCCCCCCCCCCCCCCAAAAAAAAAATGTTTTTGGCATATCTTATGTCATTAATCTTATACGTAAACTTTGAACACTTCAAACATACTACAGATAGGAGTGTTATTTTGCTTCAGAATCACAGCAATAAACATTTTTCAAAGCATTTTCATAATTCAATTTTTCCAAGCACCCAGACAGATTTGCTGTAGCAAATTTTTTTTCTAGTTGTAGACTGTATTTGGCGAGGTGCATCTTGGGAAGCAAGGCTTCTTATATAAACGATTGCTAAAAATTCTCAGCCTTGAGTATCATAATCTCAGATGTAACACTTTTTTAAAGAAGTTGAATCGCTCCATAACAATATAAGCGAACATTATTTTATGTTTATATAATCCAAAGCCAACACGTTTGCACCAAAGTCAAGCACATCGCAATATTATAACATGCACATACTACAATGCTTCATTGACATACATAACCTCACATGTTATGGCCACAGAGCAGCAAGGGACAAAGACAGCAGGAGACTAAAAAAATGCTTCAAAGCAAATCTGCCTGGGTGCCTTCACAGTGAAAATAGTTTAAAATACTACACTTTGCCATTGGTCAACATAATCAAAATTTTGTGTGTAAGCCTAATTTGCATAAATTGTAATGCTTCAACTTTTATTCTTGGTTCGTTGGATACGACCATGTCAGAAACTAATAAATTGATGTTCGAATGACAGCACTATCAATAATAGTTTTGAAGCTATTCAAAATCTTAATTTTGTGTATTGGCCCAAATTTGCATAAATTTAAAACCTACAACTTTGGGTCATGGTTCATTGGATGCAGCTATGTCACAAACCCATAAATTGACGTTGGAAAGACACCTCTATCTATAATAGTTTTGAAGCTTTTCAAGATTTAAATTTTACATATCCACCTAATTTGCATAAATCAAACTCCTATAGCTTTGGTTCATAGGTCATCGGATGCAGCTTTGCCACAAACCCATACACTGAAGGTGGAATAGCATCTCTTTCTATAATAGTTTTGGAGATATTTAGCTTTGAAAATTTTATATGCCCCAATTTGCATAAATTAAAATTCTACAGCTTTAGTTCATTGGATGCAAACCTTTAAATTGAAGTTGGAATACCACCTTATCTATAATAGTTTTGGATATATTCAACTTTGAAATTTGTCAATGACCGTAATTAGCATAATTCAAAATTCTACAACTTTCATTATAGACCATTTTATGGGCAGATGTCACAAACCAATACATGCACATTGAAATTTTGTGTCTATCTGCATTAGGTTGGAAGATATGGAGCTTTTAAAATTTTAATTGCCCCTAATTTGCATAATAATAAACACCAAGACAAGTCCAAACGCTATGAACGATTGTACCGGTAGGTCGGCCCCCTGGCAAGTTTGGTGGTTTTCAGAATAATAGTGTCCATGAAAAAGTCTGAATAAGTTTCGGTGCCAAGTAAAGAAAGAAAAAAAAAATGAATCCGAGGAAAACATTATGTCTGACACCCAGATTGAAAGAAAGAAAGAAAGAAAGAAAGAAAGAAAGAAAGAAAGAAAGAAAAAAGAATTCTTGGAAAAAAAGTCTGGGTTTGCACCCAGACATATCAAACATTATTGAAGGTATATCCAATTAAGTGTCCACCTTAAAGACAGGTTTGCAACTTGAAGACCTCATCACTCACAATGGCATATGTCTTAGAACAGGTAGTGGTAGACGAAAGCACCGGTCAAGTTGTATCACATGACCTGTGACTATTGTTTTGGTCAGAAAAGGCCAGGTGATTTTTTTCCACAAGTGCTGCCCTCTTTTCCTTGTCTTTTGGCTTATGCCGTGGTCTTGCAGTTTCAATGCGAGGGCGGGCATAGGGCAAAGTGCACAATCAGACTGTCACTTGTACAATGCCATGTCTGAGCGTTGCGATGCTCGCTGAATGCATAATCGTTCCTGTTCCTAACACCAAAATAACATATATAGCTTTACCGGGAGAGTTATAAGATAAATGCTCAGCTCTGTTAAATTGTATCATTGTTCCGCACACCTGCGGCACAGTGTTCCACTGGAATTCCAGGGCAAAACCAACACAATCGAACGAACCATATGTAGTCATGCCCATTTCGGAACTGTCAGCTTCTTTTTCTAAAATGATGGCACCCTCGGACGCACGCACATATGTACACACACGACACCCACTTCAGGGATTTGAATATGTGGGAATTACATTCAAAGCACCTGCCACAGCTTTTGGTTTTAGCATCAGTCTTTTTTCAGCAGGAAAGCATCAAAACAAAACACAATACTTCCTTTGTGGATTCATATTCCTTTGGTTTGGAAATGAAGATATTTGCATTTTTGAGAGGTCTAAACACGAAAAGATACCACCATTTATTAGTACCACCCAAGATCCTAAAACCTGAGGCATTTGGTTTTGGGGCAGATGATTCTGAGGTGTCCTTTTAGGGCACTGCATAGGGACGATTCATTGAAAAACAGCTTGCACTAAACACACTGGGGTGAGGTTAATGGCAAAAATGGCAACTTCAAGCTCAGTAAGAAGCAAAACGCTCGGTTTAATAATATATGGTATTTTGCAAGATATATATATATATTATATATATATATATATATATAAATATATATATATATATGGCATTCGTAGGCTTAATTATGCATGACAGTTTGTAGGCTAAATGATATTTGGCATTTTAGGTTAAACGACATATGACATTTTGTGGGGTAAACGATTTAGGTCATATTGTGGAGTGAATGGTATAACTTGTTTTGTAGGCTAAAGTATATGTCATCCAACGATAAATGATATGTAGCATTTTGTAGACTGAATGATTTTGTAATGACCAAATTTGTCCGGAGTCTCAGACACTATTATTCCCACAATCACCAAACTTGCCATGGTGACTCGCCTACCGTGAAATTAAGCACCTGGGTCGGAATAGTCTTGATGCTTAAAAATTATGCAAATTAGGGGCAATTAAAATTTTAAAAGCTCCATATCTTCCAAAGTATTGCAGATAGACACATAGTTTTAACTTATACATATAGGTTGAGACTACTGGTAAATCCAATAGCTACAAACAAAGCTTGGGGAATTTTAATGTATGCTAAATTCACTGAATTTCCCAACAATACAAACCTATCCAGGGCTTCAAGTGCTTGGTACAAGCTGCATGGATCTCCATGTTACTAGGCAAGCATTTTGCATCCATAATAAAAGAGCTTGAACCTGTTGCATAAGCAGCCTTCTATCCATGCATGCTAAGTGTATGGTTTGGAAGGTTTGGGTCTTGTTGCAACTGGGGAAGGGGCTCCCAACAAATATGTAATGAGGTTATCAATAAAATGCAGAGAATCTCTTTGTGTTCATCCAAGAACAGATATGCTCCATGCTGCTGTATGTACCAGGCAGGCTACAGTTCCCACAAGTGCTGGACAGAGCAGTCAATGCACCATGACTGAGACTGGTATCCCGGCTGGTGTGTTTTTGCCTGAGGCTATGCGTCTGCTGGGCTTATCAGTCCCAAGGGATCAGAGGTACTAGACCTCTAGGCAGAACAAGCCTGAGTGTACCCTCTCTCAAAAAATAGACTACATACAGTGCTGCTGCGTTCGCTAGACCCATCAAATTCCTGTTTTCCAGTCTCCAATGACTGTTTTCACAACTTTGTGAACTTTTGAAACAGTGTGTGTATTTGTGTCATCTCAGTGGACACTTCTATGTCTTTATTTTCGTGTAACCAATGAGATGAAGTCAGTTCTACATAGCTAAAACAAGGAATACTGAGACAGTATAGTACTTGTCTCAGTTCACAGGTACATGTAGTTTCATGACAATGTCTGTTAAAATTTGTTTGTGTTAGAAAGGAACAAAGACAGTTTTGTATTGCATGTATACGCATACCCTTTAATTATGATATGTATACAGTGTACATGTATATGTGCATGTATGAATAATGACCATGTACATTCACATATAGCCATCCATACTGCCCAGAAAGGCTGACCCTCTTGGGAATCAGTGCTTTTCTCTGGTCCCAAGGGTGCGAACTGTAGAGAGGTTTTACTATGTAAGTAAATCTGGTATTATGTGTCTGAAAATTATGTCAGAGTCCCAACCCAGACATTTTGTTTTTTTTCAAAAATTCTTTTCTCTCTCTCGTTACTCTTTACAACCAAGTTGGTCTGCTGCATTTCTCAGATTTTATAATTCTGAAAAACACTAATCTTGCCATGGTGAATGACCAAGTGAAATTGTGCATCTCATTTTGAAGAGACGACATGTTTAAAATCATGCAAGTTAGGGGCAGATTTCCTGTGAAGCAAATCTGCTTTTCTAGCTACTTTTTGATTCATTCTCCTTTACCAGTGAATTTGTCCGACACTTTTCTCTAACGCCATTATACATAAAAACTCCAAAATTGGCATGATTGTACCTCAATACAAGGAGCTTTGCCTTTTAATACAGAAGAATGCAGACGTTTAAAATTATGCAAATTATGGGCATTTTAAATTTTATATCTTGAATATGTTCAAAAGTGTAGTAGATAGAAATATGATTCCAACTTCTATTAGAGGGTTATTGACCATCGCTCATCGGATGAATTTTAAACAAACGTAGCAAATTGAATTATGCTAATTAGCAGCATTTGAAATTTTAAATCCTAAAATATCTTCTTGGTATTGGAAGATGAGTCTTGATGCTTTGGTAGCTCTGGAATCTCTTTGCTGTCATTGTTGGATTAAGTTATGAATATGGGTCATGTTTTTCTGTACTATTCAAAACTATTATGGATTGAGATGTCATTTCAGCTTCTACTAGGTGGTTATTGACCATTGCGCATGTAATGAATCTAACAGAAAAGTTGTCGCAATCTAAATTATGCTAATTGGCAAAGTTGGAAATTTTCAATCTTACATATTTTCAAAACTATAAAAGATTGAGATGTGCTTCCAACTTCTACTAGGGGGTTATTGACCATTGCGCACCTTATGAAAATAAAAACAAAAGTTGCTAAGTAGCACCATTGAAAATTTTAAATCTTGAGTAATTTCAAAGCTATAATAGATAGAGATGCCATTCCAACTTCTACTCCTGTGTGAGAGCTAGGACGCAGCTGATGAATTGGTAGCGAAGGCTTCACAAATTTCATTTATGCAAATTAAGGGCATTTGAAATTTCAAATCTTGAATATCTTCAAAAGTATGCACACAAGACAGATTTGTTCAGCTCTCTGATAGGTGGTGACACTATATAAAGCGAAATGAAGCAAATTGTGTGGGTATGTGTATACATGCATTGGGTCTGAATTGGTGCTGAGACTGGGAATTCTTAGTCTCAGATTGGGGCAAGGCCAGTTTCCTAGTGAAATGTTGGTGAAAGTGGAACCACAGAGTAGGGGTGGAAGATGCAGTGTGGCTTTGAGTAAAATGTTGTGTACCTCATCTGTGGGAGAGCTCTATTTTAAGATGTGGCCAATAAGTATGCAGAAAAGTAGCCTAACTTATGTATGCACGCTAGCAGGTTGTGCTGCATCACATATACCAGACAGGCGTGCACGCAAGCTTGGCCGGGCTGTGTAAGATATACTTCTGGGATTACACAGAGGTTTATGTAGTAAGAGTAAACTTAAGTTGAGTTAGAGTACTTTGAGCCAATTTGAAAAAGTATTTTCTATCATCCAACGGATAAGTCGGGTGCATTGAAGTAATACTTGGAGCTTGTTACACTGAGGCTGCTTTGTGACTTGTGTGGTTTTCCAACATTGTTCCTGAAAACCAGTTGATTACGCTAACTGGTCGTATCTGTTAGACACTGTCGTACTGAAGTACCCATTGTACACTTTCGTATAATTGTACCGATCTTACACTTAGTACTGAAGTGCCCATTGTACACTACCGTAACGTTATCGTAAAGATCATACACTGTTGTACTTGAAGTACCCAATGTACTTTGTCGTACCGATAATACACTGTAGAACTGAAATGCAAGTTATACATTGTCATACCAACAAGTTTTGAAGAACACTGATTTGCCATGCAGCAAATCATCTTTTCTAGTTTCATGCTGTTTCACTGACTACTCATGACATCGACATTACCAGCCTGTACCTTTCCTGGTTATAGTATGGTACAATCATCAATCTCCCGTGTCTCATCCGCACAGGTACATCCCTAAAATTTCATGATTGTGTACAATCGTTATACTTAGTAATATATTCCTCATCTTACAGAATGCGCTCATAAAACCACTCCAATTGTAACTAGTTATTATGTCTCTATATTCATAATACTGCACCGTGAACATGTCCACAATTCTAAAATATATATGTGGCGCCCATTAAAATGCCTGATAAACAAAATACCTGTGTATATAAGTAACCGACATGTAAGATACTTGGGTATATGAGTGGCCAAGATATGTTAAAAGTGTCCTGTATATACGGTACCTGGGTATCTCAAAAGGAAAAACTAACACGCTAGTTCTCTCCATGTCAATCTGAAGACAAGAGTAAGTGATAAAAAAGAGACGTGAATGACATATTTGTGCAAATGAAATGAAAAGTGAAATAAAGAAAATTACCAGCTATAATGGGATGATTATCAACATGAAACCGCAATAGAGGCCTCCAGTCTAAAAGTAATCTTTCCATCGAGCCAGTGACTTGATTGTATGAGACGTAAACTTTTTCAGCTTGTCATGGGCTCAATATATAGTATGTGTCAGTACTCAGCGGAACAAATCTTTGTAACGTTAATATCATGAAGATTTTGCTGATTTTCACTTTCTGCATGCTAACATTACCAGCAACCGTTGCGAGCAACTATTGCAACAAATTTGACATTAGCGCAGGGAAAGCTGCAGCTAATTCTAGTTGTAAAAGAGTTTGGAAATTGATCGACACAATATGCGATAAAGTTTGCAGTGTGAAGCAGTCTCCAGGACGCAATTTCACAAGTTAAACCACTCACGCCAAAACACAAAATTTCACAGACTTTTGTATGTCACATTGAAACCAATGAATCATGGCCCATTGTTGTGCTCTGGGACCCCTGCAAATGGATGCAGAGGCGCAACAATAGTAGATCTTTGTGTGGTGAGGCGCCTCCTGGGAATCCCCATCAATGAGCGCCACCTAGATAAATCACTCTGGCTGATCGTTTATGTTTCTGCACCACAGCCTGTTTTACAGCATGACATTTGCGACAAATTTTTGAGGATCATTGGAGAACATAAGTCGTGACATTTCACAGAAGCGTGGCGGGGTTCCTGGACTCAGTCGGTGGCCATGACTCCCCGCCGTCTTGGCGACAAACATTTACACCGAATTTATGTCGCCATAGCAACCACTGGCTGATGTTACCTGACTCAAAAGGTGAGAGAGGCCCCTGGGAGTAGTCTAAATTACCTTTAAGTGTCTATAGAGGATTCGTTCAACCGCCTTGTAACACCCCTCTTCTTTTCTCTTTTAAAGAGCTACAGCGTTTGAATCAACTTTAAGTAGAAATAAATCTCAAACTCAATACAAATCAGAAAAGTAAAGAAGCCCAAGGTTTGTAAGGAGAACGAGGTTGATGCTGTCGTGTCAGTCTATGACCCAAACCATGTTTTATTTGGTGTCGCAGTCGATTTAATATTCATTGTAGCGTCAAAAGTACTCCGTACACGCTAGATCCTGTCTGTACGATCTCGTTACAGTGTCTGCAAGTTTGTGGCCGCGTCACAGACATCCAATTGTCCTATGCCGCTTTACCTCTCTCTCTGTCTATCTCCCCTCTGTGCGTCTGTCTGTCTGTCCGTCTGTCTGTCTGTCTCCTATTAAACGTTTCGCTATATTGGGTTTAATGTTAGTTAGTGTTGAGAGCTCTGCAGGATCGACAATACGGCATTTTATGATCAGTTGCTCGGCTTGCAAACTCTCTTATCATGTGACAGTTAGCCGAAGATCAAGACATTACTGATCGATGTTAACGCAGAGATCAGCAGAGAGAAAAGACCGACAAAAAAACTGCACATGTACCATTTAAAATAACCATTAGCATATGTCTATGTTGAAAATATTCATTAAATTATCCTTCTCATCTCAGGCTTTAGTTACATCAAAAGTGTTATAACACAATCACCACACCGTGCAGATGTTACCTAATTCATCAAAGTCCCAGCTCCTTGATTCAGGACATTTAACACCCATATCAGGTAATCAACAACCTGGCCATTTTGGATTAATACACTGTGTTTACATGTGACGTTAATTAGAATGGCATCAGGCATCACATTTATACAATTATATTTTGCGCAAATCCCAAGACAGTCTGCCGCAGTCCCGTCAATGTACCGCCACAAAGGCCACGGCGCCTCTCAGATTACTCAGTTTTCAAAGGACCAAAGTTGTGTTCTAGTAGATACGGCATGAGAACTGATGGGGAAACAATCTGTGGGACAAATCCATATCGTACATTTTATTTCCCCTAGCAATGGTGGTTCAATAGATTATTATTATTATTATTATTATTATTATTATTATTATTATTATTATTATTATTATTATTATTATTATTATTATTATTATTATTATTATTATTATTATTATGAACGATTTCAAGAGAACCCTGGCCCTTACGAGTCCACACGGCGTTTGCTTCCCTGGCGGTCACGCCTCACCCTGTCATCAGCAGGCTATTACAAGCTTCCATCCCAACGCACTCCATGTCACTTTGAACACCGATCAAATTTCAGTCTTTTGAATATTAATGAGACGCTGGGATAACAAGCGGTGTCAGCAAGTTTTAGCAGTGGCTGTTTTTTCAGCATGATATACTCTCGATGGGCACTTCTCATTGCTCTGCTCCACTGGCGGCGTAACTCGAGTAATAGCGCACCTTTTGTCCATCATACCTCCCTTGGCTTGACGGCTCCACGCCCGCAGCAAGCAGGCAGATGTACCGGCAGGGCAAGCGACCAACCCCAAAACACGTATACCCCGGCGGATCGGCAACACTGTGAAGAGCACTTCGCAAATAATATCACCAAACGACCCCCAACCTATACACCATGCCACCAAAGAGTGCGGGATAAACTTTTTAGAAACGTAATTGCGTACATATCTAATTTTATCCACATAATCGTTGTGTGATGTGTTCAACAATATCGGCAGATAGGAGGTATTCATATAAGTAACTGTGGTCATTTGTTGCCCTCAATCCTGCAACAAGGAACTTGACGGGAAGGAGGGCAGATTCACATATTTAGTAGGGCAAAATGTGTTTTGTACTAAACAATAGTAATCTGAGAAAACAAAAGCATAAGAAATGCCATTCAAGTGGTTCAAAACATAAACAACTGCTTAAGATGTTCAGAATTTTACATTTGTTAAGCAGAAAAAGTATAAGTTTCAGATCTTTCACTGACAAAATTGATGAAAGTGCCCTCATCATGGTGGAGGCATAGTTCTTTTGCCTAGCTACATAAGTAGCAAGAACAGGTCCGCAGTGACTTATGAATTCCTTTTATTATGTCAAAGACTGTTGGTTAAAAAAAACACTAAAGTTTTCACTTTGGTGTGTACATCTCAGGCTTAACTCAATCCAGTTGAAAAAGGACAAAAAAAATTTAATAATCATGAACGGTACTCCGATGCAAAATAGTTAAGTTACACAACGACACACGTGAAGCTGCGAGTCATACACATCTGGGCTACCTTGAAAGTTTAAAGTGGTAAGCAGGAAAGTATACGATTATAGAAAATATAGCTGTTTAGCTCTGCCAAATTTAGCCATGTAAATCATTCACTTTGAATAATTTTTCAGGGGTCTTACGCCACATTATAATCACATCATAAATAAAAAAAAAAAAGTAAAAAAAATATATGGTACAAGAGTGTACGTGTGGTGTATATGATAATGAAAACATAAATCGGCCAATCAGAATAAGGTCAACTAAGATTGAATTACGTTTAGGAAAAAATCATCCTTTAATTGATATTTTGATGAACATTATAGGGAATTATTTTTAGTTATTTAACGTTCTCTAAGAATATATTGCATGATACCATCAATAAAATGTAGGTATTCGAAAAAAAAGTTAATATCGTCATTGGTAAACGTTTAAAGTGACGTGTTTCTTTGCAACGTTGTGCAGGGAAAGTGTTTGAACAAACAGTATTTAAGAATGTATTTAACTATTTAAAAAAAAAAGAGATTCGCCTATTTCGTTATAGAAAGTCGGGTTTTATTGCGAATGTTTCTACAATTAATCCACTTGACTACCTTTACCATGAAGGGAACTTTATTAGCTGCATCACAATTACATTTGCAATATAATAACACAAATACTCAATACCACACTCAAAACTTGCATCTTGACAAGGAACATAGGCGCAAAGAATTACCAGTTAAAAAAAAACTAAAATGCTCCCTTTTTGTCAACAACGGCCGAGAAAAAAGTCATCACAGAAATAATTTTATCACTATCATCTAAATTCATTATAAATTCAAATTTATCTGTGTCAGCTAAATCAGAGAAGGAAGGGAAAATGTCATCTAAGGTGCTATATAAATTTTGACGTTCAGGATCGTAATTTTTGCATGTTGTTATTAAGTGTATCTTATCTTCTATTGCATTGCAATTTTCACACAGTCTTTCTTCTAACAGGATCTTGTATTTTCCACAGCACAAGATATGAAAGTGGTACCAAGTACCATCTGTGGCATCAGTAAAGCGTTTGCGTCTGGCATCTAAGTTTCATTTTGAGAACCATATAGGACACTTAATTGATTGGTTCAGCGGTTATTTTAGTGGTAGCTCCTTATATTAGGAGTGGTCATGATTGAAAAACAGGCGCCACGTGGGTCTATTAAAACACAAGGTTCTATTCTCTCTCTCTCTCTCTCTCTCTCTCTCTCTCTCTCCACACACACACATATATATATGTATATATATATATATATATATATATATATATATATATATATATATATATATATATATATTTCATGTTGCTGAATAGAACATCAGGTCATTTGCTGAATGTAAAACATCGTATATTAATGTAGATACTGGACATGAGTTAATGATATGCGTTAGGCTAGCATTAACTGTCACGAATTGACCCTTGATTCGTATATAAAGTATACATTTTCTGAAAACTTACAAGCTGAAAATTTGGTTAATTACAATTTTATAATGTTAGTTGCTGGCAATGTTTAAATAACAATTACACAAAGGATCATCATAATTTGCGACAAATATTGATTCAGCTTATTTAATTATGAAGATAGGGACCTGAAATCTGCGGTAAACTAAATTTATGCAGTCATTCCAAACAGGGTGTTTTAGATTTGAAATATTTCGTGCCGTTTTGTCCTCAGGGTCCGTAAAAAGTAGCTTGTTTTTTTGTATCATCAATTGAATTTCAAAGAGCTGTATTTCAGGAACCACAAGAACCATTTAAAATTTGGGAAATACTTTTTAAATTTGCAGTGTGCTCTACAGTTTGCCATACATGTGGTGCAGAAATACGTGGAAAAGAACAAGCTGAATCAAAAATTAAGATGCAGGAATGACGATCACTTTTCTACACATTTATAATTGCTGTGCAAACACTGTTTCCATGAAACATTATCAATGTACTTTTTGCTCTCATGAAGTAAGTATACAGTGTTACATACTGAAAAGAATCAGTCAACACTGAGATCATTGTTAACCTAACGGACATCGTTAAATATTGATATGGTGTCTGTGAATGAACAGTTCATAAGGTTGATGGTTTCATATTACTGTCACCGAATCTATGATTATTTGAAGGAAACATAAAGCTATTCACTCCACTTTATTTCGACATGTTTACGCTCGTACACATTTTGGAATCAGACCTCAGAAATGATTTTACCAAGACTACTCATATATACCCGCCATCTAATACTAAAAGTTACCAAAATAATCCATATTTCTCCAAGGCATCCGACGTCCGTTGAAGTGCTCAGCTGTAGAATTTACATGTCTCCTACAAAGGGCCATTATTTGAACACAGAAGTATTATAAGGTATGGATGTATCTCAGCGGTTGAGATGTTTCAGTTGGCTGCAGCCAGTGTCATCTCTGATGCATTGAACAATGGACCCACCGTTGATTTTTATGAAGAAATGTGACCAGGCATTTCTGAATAATTTGGAAACAAACAATATTTTCACGTACAAAAATTTAAAAAAAACCCACCCCCAAAATCAAACAAAACAGACAAGAAAAATCAAAATCAAACAAGCATAACAAAGAAACCAAAAATAAACAACCCCCCCAAACAAACTCCATCCCCCGAAAAAAACACCCCACCCCCACCCCTGCCCCACAAACCCAACAGAATGAGTTGCTGTGAGCATCAGAACCAACAAAAGGAAGTGAATGAGACTAAAAGGGAGAAGTCAGTAATAGCAAGGCAGATGATTAGGTGGTCGACATTATTTGTTACGGCAGATGACTGAAGACCCGACATTGAAACAGATAAGAATTTGAAGCGAAAAATAGTCCTGTCTTCAAGCTTGGTAGAAAGACACCTGATCTCTGTTATATATTTTTCATGGTCAATCGTGCAAGAATTTAAGTGGACAAAAAGAAGGGGTACTGTTAGGTGACGTAAAGGGGTACTGTTAGGTGACGTAAAGGGGTACTGTTAGGTGACGTGAAGGGGTACTGTTACTAAGCTCCTAATTCACCAGGCGTGTTTTGTAATGGGAAAGCCTTTGAGCATTTTAATGTGTGGATAGAGTGACTATTTCAAAAGTAACACAATCACTGAATTTAAGTGATTTAACAATAATACTTCCACATTCGTAACAGATATATACAAACTGGATTTATGTTTTCTGAGCTAAATCAGATATCAGATTGAAAGTCCTGATATGCCACAAATGTACAGTCTGTTGCAGTTGGGGGGGGGGGGGGGAGGTAAAGGGCATTTCTCGTACTGGTGTACTGGGCCATTGAATTTTCCATGTTAGCGTACTGGCAACCATCGTGTTATCTGTACTCTGTGCTCTGTACTGTTATTATTTTGGAGAATTTTTATTTTCTGTACGCTGTATTGGGTTGAATTATTCCTGTAGCAACGTACTAGGACCCCCAACCCCCTTCGTATGAACAATGAGCTTTCCTCGCGCAATTTAAAAATTAGAAGAGCCGTTTTGATAAACAGTGTGCAGAAGAAGGGTGTTTCACTGAGAACACAATGTGCATTAAATCACGCAGGAATAAAATGTCAGCGGAGAGGTGATTTTCACAGCAAAATTCTTGCAGAGTTAAATACAAAAAAAAAAAAAAAAAAAAAAAAAAAAAAATAGATGAACACTAACAGAGGCAGAACTTCAATTTGGGGTGTTTGTGCACCATTGTGACAAAGAATGGCCGGTGTGTAGTGGGTCCATCCTACAATTCTAAGGTCTATCTCTAAAAGACTCTTGGTCAAACATTGTCCTGTGCAGCTCTATTTGTACTCATCTTTTAACAATCCTATGAATTGCCACCTGACCACACCGTTAAGTGTATTCTGCCTCTTTCATGTAAACCTTCTTTTAAGCATTCCAAAAATATTGGCTTTTGGCTGAGACGCGTGATTTATTAGCCAGACTGCTTTGTGATTGTATAAATGCGCGTAACAATCAAATATTGGTCATGGATCGTTGCCCTGCTTTTGGAAAACGAATCAATATACCACCTGTATGTGTCTCCCACTTAATTTTCCACGTCGGGCGATTCATCGTCATTGAGAGTGCTCGCTGGAGAGTTCCCCCGACGGGCTTACCGCCTGAGGCTTTGCCCCAACCCCGTTCCGCCGTGACTGGGACTCTCAAACCAATAACTTTGCAATACAATATCTGGCAAATTAAATTTCAGGGCAGGGTTTTGGGTCTAATATCACCAGCCATGGGTGGTTGATGGGCAATTTTGTAGTTCACACCTGTGGCACTTTGATGTGCTATAACTTTTAACCCTTTCCCGCTTATAAATGTCAAAAGAGCCACGATATCAAATGTCGCCTGCAACGATGATTTTATCCTATTAATTCATAAAGAAAAAAGTCGTCTGCGTAAGAATTGTGGAAGGAATTGATCCACTATCATGCTCCGGGTGACGAGCAGGCTTTTTTGCGCATGTTGGACGCCCATTATATATATATCCGGCTTACTGCCAAAGAAAGCTGTTTGACTCAGTTACTGCGATCTGTAAGTGGTTAATGCAGGTGTGGGGAAAAGTGAATGGACCGATACATATCACTATGTCGTGACCCACGTCACTCCGTGAAAAGTGAGACATTAAGCTGAGCAAGCGCCGCGCTCTTCTACTTTTTAAATATGGCGGGAAGTTTGCAGACTTCTCTGCGTGTTATGAGGACGGCGTTCCACCATATACAATAAGTCCCTACTTTTTGCCTTTCATGATGCAAAAAGCTGAAGAGAAATAAGAGAGCCAGCCACACCATTGGTCATTGCCAGAGCTGGGAGTTTGCCACACCATTGGTCATTGCCAGAGCTAGGGGTTTGCCACACCATTGTTCATTGCCAGAGCTGGGGTTTGCTCAGCCTCTCACATCAAAATATCGGCGCAAAAACCCATTTGATGCTAGAAATGATAATGATAAAACTGACCATTGCAGCACTTATAAGGATGACAATGATGCCAACAATAATTATATTGATCTTAGAAGCTCGAAGAGCCTACCTTAGAAACCCAAAAGCAACTGCGCTTACTTTGGAATATAAAGAGCTACCGCACCTCTCTTGGAAACCAAAAGAGCAAATCCTGAGAACTTATGTTCCACTTAATGGTATCGATTGAATTCGCTTGCCCGCCACCAGGCGTGCTCTTGAAACGGGGTTGAACAGAAAAGTGGCTGCTAACTATGTCTGTGTGCCAACACAGACACATTGTTTTCCTAGGAATTTTCTTTTTTCTTTCTTTCTTTCTTTCTTTCTTTCTTTCTTTCTTTCTTTCTTTCTTTCTTTCTTTCTTTCTTTCTTTCTTTCTTTCTTTCTTTCTTTCTTTCTTTCTTTCTTTCTTTCTTTCTTTTTTGTTTCTGTCTTTTTGTAGGGACAGATTTGTCCGACATTTTATTTGAAAAGTATTACACGTAGAAACTCCAAACTTTGCATGATTATACTTCAATACATGAAGTCTTGAAGTTTTGTAAAAAGGTTCAACGGTTTTGAAAATTATGCAAATTAGAAAAAAATCTAAATCTTGAACATCTCCAAAACTATTATAGGTACAGGTAACCAATCCAACTTCAATTAATATGCTTGTAACACTGCACATTTTTGTAATTTGCGTGCAACCTTAAAGGTCAAAGATCCAGGTCATTAGGACCTTTGAAATTTTCATCTGGCCGTAACTTGGTCAATTTTTTTTTATCAAATTTTGATCATGTTGGGCTCAGGTTGTAGCTATTGTAGCACTGCACATTTTCAAAACTTACATGTGACCTCTAAATGTCAAAGGTCAAGGTCATTTGAATCTTTGAAATTTTCTTCTAGCCACAACGCGGTCAATTTTTATCCTATTTTATTTATGTTGGGCTCAAAACGAGCTATTGTAGCTCTGCACGTTTTTGTAATTTACATGTAACCTCTAAAGGCCCAAGGTCTATGTCATTTGGACCTTTGGAATTTTCGTCCACTCATAACTCAGCCAGTTTCCATCCAATTCTAATCATGTTGGACTGAAACGGTAGGTATTGCAACAATGTACATTTTTGTCATGAACATGTAACCCTTAGAGGTCAAAGGTTAAGGTAATTCAGCCTGTTGAAAGTTTTATCTAACCATAACTTCGTCAATTATCATTTGATTTGGTTCATGTTGGATTAAGGTTGTAGGTATTGTAACACCGTACATTGTTTGTAATTTACATGTGGCCTCTAAAGGTCAAAGGTCAACGTCCTTTGGACTTTGAAATTTTAATCCAGCCATAAGCTTAATGGAATGTGAAGTACCAAAGGACAAAAGTTGTAGCCCTTAATACTTACAACTTTTGAAGGCACACGGATTTGCTTTGCTTCAAAGTAAATCTTGTTTCCTAGTTTTTTCTTTCGTGCTTGAACTGAAAAAAATAGCTTTCAGATATCCTTATTATAATACAGTTAATATAATTGAACAACATTATCAGTCGCTAAATAGAGGTAGATTAACAATGAGTGATGTAAGCTGTTTAATTTTCACCGCACCTTTAATAGAAATATGAAGGCTGATGCAAGGAAAATCAGCAAAACGTGATTCAACTGTAACTTTTCGTTGTTTAATGCTGAAAACTGCAAAGTTATGCAAATTGCATTAGAGCTTACGTTATCTCTTTAGCACGGGTAACCCTGCCACGGCATTAACAGTGCTATATCCTTTGTGGCAATAATAATAATAATAATAATAATAATAATAATAATAATAATAATAATAATAATAATAATAATAATAATAATAATAATAATAATAATAATAGTAATAATAATAGTAGTAATAATAATGATAATAATAGTAATAATAATAATAATAATAATAATAATAATAATAATAATAATAATAATAATAATAATAATAATAATTATAATAATTATAATAATAACAATAATAATAATCCATTTATTTCTGATAACTGCCCATTTACCAGGGTATGTCCATGACGCGTCAATGGCATTTTATTGTATACAATAAAATCATAGAGACATAAAATATGAGCAGAATAAAATGGGATGTAAACGTTATTGGATTCATGCAACAAAGACTCCTGTCACGCTCGGAACATTAAGAGTTCTGGTATAAGGGCACAGAGTCACAGTTCCATGGTATTGCCAGCATTGTAACATATAATAGTCGTGAGATCTTAAAGGTGATGGGATAAAGTCTCTTACAGACAGATACGTTTTTATAGCAATATTTCATTTCAATTTATAACAGCTGTCTGGGCCTGGTATCTATGTATGCTGATGTTTGATGGGGGTGTATTTGTGTTTCGCAGGCCCGCAAGAAGATTACGAGTTGTGCTGCAGATCCACTTCCCTGGTTAAAAACATAGAATGATAACTTTTAAAGAGAATACTGTCCACTGCAAGACCAAATACAGCCAGTTGTCATGTGTTCATGTTTTGTACCCAGTACCCTTAGTTTTCAGGGGACTATTGTTTATAAATTTTAGACCTGGTATTTGCACATATGTGATCCTCAATGTGTGATGTTGTACATTGATAGAGCATGTGATTACAAATGATCTAAAATTACATTTCACGTTTAAATTTACACTATGCTATTTCTTCGCTGCTACCACTAGCTCCAATTATATAATTATATTTTTATTTGACTGGTTGGCCATACAGGTTTTGTTTTTTGACTAAGGTTTAATCGTGTCAGCTAGGGACACAAAAGTCACTCAAGTTTAAGCCAATATCTGGTTCGATGTATCTAATTTAAAAGTTGAAAATGTCAGCTGTGTCTCAGCCATACACCAAAGAACTTGAAAACTTGAAGGTTAACTCATTCTACCCTAATGACGCCTTTTCCCGCTAATATCTAAATGTCGTATGCTAATTGTATTTTACTAATTTAGGGATTATTTTTCAAAATTTTGGATGAAACTTGCGTGGTAAATCATTCCAAATTACATTCCCATGGTCAACAGCTTTCCTTGGCGCGCTCTAGGCACAATGCGCCCAGAGCGCGCCAAGGAAAGCTGTTGACTGGGGCTTATATCAGGGTGGAATGAGTTGACCGCTTCTTGATGGCTTTTTATATCATCATAACTTGATTTTGTTATACATATAAAGTGCTTCTTGTTTATATTATGCGTGGGAAGTACTGCATGGAGTCTTTGACGTCCAATGAAATGTCAATTAAAAGTAAGCATGGGATCTGTTCTCGGCGGTTTATTGTGATACAATCATAGATACTTACGTAATCGTTTGCTTTTGTTGCAGCTTACTTTTTGTTCAAAGCTGTCGCTCAAATTTTTGCTCCCGATATAACAAACTCCCAAAGTTTTTGTTCTGATGGCGTCTTTCATACAATTTCTTTGGTCTTGAAATGGTCAACACGCCTTATGTTACAGTTAAAGGAGAGAACTGTATCAACATATTGTTGATTTTCGAATGCTCGGCCCCAAGCGGCCTGGGAGATTGCATGACATCAAGGATCTACTGATACTCGTGCTGTCTCCATAACATAATGTATGAAAAATACCAGCCTCGCCCTTTCCATCCAGAACCACAGTGATTGGCCCTCAGGCGCACAATGTTTGTGGACCAGTATTTGTAACAAGGCACTATGTATTCACATGTAAGGTACACAAATTCTGGTCGATGGTATCAGTTCTGCTTTTTGAACGTCCGCCATAATTTGGGGTGGTGTTTTCTTTAACAATTGAAGGAAAAATATGGTGCAAATTTTTAACTTTCCAGGCAATTAATAGTTACTGACCAAGACTGAGAGACCCCATGCACGCACTGTCATTTTTCTTGCTATTGATGTTAAGCATACTTCATGAATTATACATACATACATACATACATACATACATACATACATACATACATACATACATGAAAATCATATTGAGCAATAAAAGAGGGATTTAGCTGGAAAAGAAATGAATTTCCTTTTCGAATTACCATATTACTTTTTTAGAGACCCACCCACACGCCCACAAATTGGGCGACGCTATGCAAAGAGTCAAGATCATGTGAATCAATTGACAATTTTTTTAAGTGTTTGGCCAAACCACATTTTCTCTTAATATGGTCATGTCCCGAAAAAGTAGGTTACAAGCAAATAACATTACATGTGGCTTATTATTCTCACACGTAGGTATTTTGGTATACAAAGCAGTCCTTCGAGACACAACGTTCTCAGAACAAAACACCAAATTAACCGAAAAATTACAGATGGATTATTTCCTTCAGCCAGCAACACAAGCTCACCGTTGAAACTTTTGACACAGTGTTTACGAGAAAGTTATGTGCCTGGAGCCGCGCTATCTATGGAGGCCACTAAATCAAAATCGGGGATGAACATTATTTGTTGTGGAAAAAATGTTTTTTAAGTAAGAAGGTCATGACCTGAAAAATGCTGGTCAAAAACACCTATAAGACATAAAGTGCATAATGTCAGTATGGGCACATTATTATGATGCAAGAACAAGCAGGATGGCCTGCAGTCTTTGAGATACCGCATTCACAAAAAGGAAGAGGAATACTTTTGCACTTCCTGGACTACAGGTTTTTCAATAGTAATACTCGCTGAAACAAAATTGCAATCTTAGAAAACAAGGCTATGTAGGACCGTACGGCCTTCCGGACATGGTGGAGGCTAAATTAATTCCAGAATGGAACCAAATGAACAAAAAGGTTCATGTGCTTTCTTATCCGCGTCGAAGTGGTATGAATACACCATTGTAGCAAATCAGATGCAGGTTACCGTACTAAATAGTTCTTGATTGTCTTGTGCTGACACCTTTGGCAGCCATTTTCCTGTAATTAGCCCACTTTTTCAGCTAGGCTTTTACATGAACTTATCGACCTGTTTGTGTTGTTTGGTTTGACAGATATTTTGTCCATGATGAATTTTATAAAGAGAGGTCGAATCACACATTCATACACAGTAAGTAATGCTGATAAGCCATGCTCGGAGCACGTTTTATCTGGCTCTGACAGGTAAATACTGGCATAACTTTTGATTCTATCTCTAGAGTCGCCTTTTCATCTTGAATATTTTCAATGAAAGGTGTCTGCACAACACCAACTGCATACTTTACTTTAAAAAAGTGACGCAAGAAAAGTCATACGCCTTTATGCTTATATGAAAATATACAGTAAATATGATGGTGGTTTCATCCTAAGTGCAAACACAAATCTTAATGCCGCTTGCACTGACTGTGGCGCCATCTATCGGATTTGATAAACCTTTTGTTCAGATGGCGCCACTTTCCGTGCAACCTGCTGACCTGGTTTGGTAGTATTTCCAGGGACGTGTTATAACACGTCCCTGGTATTTCATTCACAATTTTGAATTAAAGCATTCTCGGTGCTTTTTAAAATTTTATATTTTTAGTAAACAATGTTTGTCACGCGGAAAAAACACAAATAAAAATTAAATTTTAAAGTCGATTGCTTCTCAAAGTTTTTTCACCACCAGGCAATACACGATTCCTTTCCAAAAAGAACACCACATAGGAAGCCAAAATTACCTTTGTTCATTACACCCAAATCATATTGTATAGAGATTGTACAAACCCCCATATCATATTGTATATAGATTGTACAAACCCCCATATCATATTGTATATAGATTGTACAAACCCCCATATCCTATTGTATATAGATTGTACAAACACCCATATCATATTGTATATAGATTGTACAAACCCCCATATCATATTGTATATAGATTGTACAAACACCCATATCATATTGTATATAGATTGTACAAACACCCATATCATATTGAATAGAGATTGTACAAACCCCATATCATATTGTATATAGATTGCATAAACACCCATATCATATTGTATATAGATTGTACAAACACCCATATCATATTGTATATAGATTGCACAAACACCCATACCATATTGTATATAGATTGTTCTATGCCTCCTAACTTAGAGAAAATTTTGGTTTCACGATTTACGGCAAGTTCGTGGTACATTTTCGGGGGCACGGCCAAAAGGCTGTCAAAGTTTTGTATTTATTTGTTTTATGTCGTCTGCTATTATTCAATTGTTTTTACCATGTATAATCCAAGGCCTGGCGGAAATGCAGTGATATTTCACATAGCCAGTGACTCTGGTAAAAGGATAAGTAAGTAAGTAGTAGTGTTCAATGGTAAATTTTAACACAATGAGAAAATGTTTTGGATAACTTTGTCACTTTTATAATATTGATAGGGTACTTTTACAACTTAAAAATTGTAAAATTCCAAGTCGAACCTACCTATCTACGCACATATATACTTATATGCATAATACATCCCTACATCATTAATTCCGTCCCTCGGTAAACAATTGAAAAATACACATAAAAACAAAAGCTAGGATCAACTAAATATAAGTTGCATAGATAAGTTCCTCTTGTGATTAGCATTCTCTAATTATCGGATCAGACGTTCAGGTACATATTAATGGCAACGAGGGCCCCTTAAATCCATTATTGATGACTATGTACTGAGGGCCCCTTAAATCCATTATTGATGACTATGTGCTGAGGGCCCCTTAAATCCATTATTGATGACTATGTGCTGAGGGCCCCTTAAATCCATTATTGATGACTATGTACTGAGGGCCCCTTAAGTCCATTATTGATGACTACGTGCTGCTTATTGATGGTATTGTCCATGATATAGCATATGTTATTATAGCCCAACTTGGGTTGTATGTTGTTGGCAATGACAATAACACCTTTTGTATTCATGGTAAAATCACTAGCAATAAATACAGTTAGGAGACGCCTGCGGTTCCACAATACTTGAAATGGGACAAGGGACTGAAAGCTAACTGGTGTGTTTTTGAGAGGCCGTTAAGTACACGTCTGCAAACTTGGGACAGTTTCTCTTTTGATTCTGTGAATGACGCATCATTATCTTTAAGAAATATATTGATAGAAGTCGGCGAATCTGTGATTGGTAGCTAAAGATTGTCAAAAGTCAACATAAACAACTGCAAGATAAGGAAATAGGAAGTATCATAAAAAAATTCGCCCGGTTTTGTATGTATTGGACTAACAGATAACAGTCAAAATTTGGATTTGTTGCGGGACTTTTGGGAAGAATATCTAAAACGTAAACATGAAATTCAAAACAAAATTAGAATTAAAAGATTTAACTCTTAGCCAACTTATGTAAAGGCGCTCAACATTCAAGAGCATATTGGTTCTTAGTTAACTCTTAGCCAACTTATGTAAAGACGCTCAACATTCAAGAGCATATTGGCGAATGTTTAAGCGCCTGAATAGTAACAAATTTCCCCTCAGAATTACGGGTCCTAGAAACAGTTCTCGAGAGCTTGGCTGGCTACTCCTTCAATTGACTCTAGACAAAACAAAAATTAAGTATTGCTATCGTTTGAAATTTGATATACCCGAGGCAAGATTATGTAAGTTGATTTTTATTGATATATGTGAAGAATATAACAACACAGGTCCATGTGACAGAAATAAAAAAAAATTCAATAACGCAGGAGTTGAACGTGCTCTCTCAGCCCATAGGGATACGTGGCTTGATAGATTTAACAAGCGTGCAATCGAAAGTTACACGATGGAATTATTTCGGGAAATTGATGAAAAAACATCTCTTTATTCGGTAAAGGACCCTGAAAAGATTTATGGCGTGGTAACTACTTGTTCATCACAGACAACTTTGGTGGAGTCCGCTTGAAATTCATGGCGCGAACAGGCTGTTTGTGCCTGGGAGAGGATAGAGAGGTGGGGCATGTCTGATACTGCATTGTATTTGTGTCTCTTTGTCCAGAACCACTTCCTAGTAGTCATTATCTTATTCCGCAGTCCGAACTCTTTAATCTCCATAAGCTAACCTGTCACTCTCTAACCTATACATATGGAAATACTATATTGTCCATTATGCACACGTTTCTCTGTAAGATTTTGACATCTACATGTATACTGTGTTAACCCAAATAAAGTAAAGGGTCTTCAGCGGTTAACCACTCAGAACATGTTTCGGAGCCTATACCCTTTCATTTTGCATGTAACTACCTGTAATTGCAATAACGATCATGTTTATCAGTTGATGTTTTTGTGTCCAAGTTTAAACTCCGTACGACTGAAGTGGTTCAAGCAATTAGAACAGTTACTGAAGGATAAGGATTTTAGTTATGTGTGGCAAAGTTTTATGGCGTCATCTCTGTAGCAAAAGTTAAACTTTCTTTTTGGCCAATGGTGACGAAAGTTTTTTTAGTTTTGGCTATGAATAAGGATTTCTATCTGATGACATGTTGAAGGTTTTTAGTTGAAGCATGGCGTTTTAGGAGGGTATCCTCCAATTCCTGACTGCTTTTTAATATGTAACTAAGATTTTAGTTCTTCTGAAGGCTGTATAGATGTACATATGGACACACCGTGGGTTTGCCCCTGACCACTTGTGCCCCGGATGTAGGGGCGTAGTTTCCGCAATAAATTGTTATCATTTATCCTAACGATACTGATCCAAACGTATTACAGGTTCCATTTACACCATTTGAGTATACAGTGCAGCCGTGTTTGGCAGATTGATGATACGGTCTGTATGAAACCACACCAGTTGGGGTCACACTACCACACCGTTTTACTTCTTACTGTCAAAGATCGGTCCACAAAGAATAATATAACAAGATTTAGAATCAGTGCACATAATATTATACAAAAATAATTACAAAGGGAAATTTCTTATTCAATGGCACACTGACTTTTCTAGACAATCTTTTCCAGATTTAAAATTAAGAAGATATTCAAAATTTAAATCAAAGTTTCAAATGGAAAATTACTTTCTGGTATTGAAGAATATAGATGGAAGAAGAAACTTAACATGATTTTGAATCAGTGCATATAATTTAAATATTGAACAAGGGAGACACAAAAGGCCAGTGAAAGAAACAGTAAATGACAGAATATTTTAAGTTTAAAAAGTTTTGGTGGGATGTTATCAGGACCCGTAGCCTTTTTCTTATTTAGTTTTGAGAGACATTTGGACTCTTGTTCTTTATTAAGCAATTTAAATTCAAATTTAATTTAACTGTCTTTCATCTTCTCATGTATTACATTAACACTTGAACGAGAAGTCTTACCGTCGCTAGTGGGTGGTCTAAGAGAAGTGTCGATCGCATATTGCTCGGATATAGACTTCAATTTAGATTCAGGCTCAGCCGCGGAAACAAAGAAGTTGTTAAATATACCACATATATCTTTTGGATCATGGGGCAAATCTCCATTTCCATTAGTAATGTATGGTCCAGTTATATTTTAACTTTTGTACGTATGTAGTGTGTATTAATAAATTATCAAAGTTGTATTTGTGTTGTGCAGTTAATAAAGTCTCATTCATTCACGCGTTTCTAACACGATCAAATCACGCTAATTGTCGTGTAGTGTGCAGCAATTAGTTTCAAGTCGGGAGTTATCCCCACGCAGGACCTGCTTGCAGTCGGGTCGTATAGTGTGCAGCCGGCTTAACACTTGCTGAGCTGCTGTTGTCAGCAGAAGTTCCTTGAAAGTGTGAAAAAAGTCAAGGTATGGAGGGTTTCTATTCTACAGTCATTTGCCCGAGAAGATAGTTTGTGCGTTTTTTTTTTTAAGTTGGTTGAAATATATTTATTTCAAAAAGGGATTGGGGAAGATAGCAGAGCCCTATATGAATCCTTTTTGCAAAACAAAGAGAAATGAAGAGAAGGTACAACAATAAAATTCCACTGTCAGAATGAACACCAGACAGATAAAACGGCAATGCCACATAATAACTGTGGACAGGACAAGACGTCACAGACAGGGAGAGATAATAGGATATGCCATCATAAGCAAGCACTAATTCACTACCCATAATCACGAATAATTATCAAAATAATGCAAAACTCCAGATTTAATGTATGATTGTACAGTGTAAAAATGTTTTCGTTTTCTTGATAAGTACAACTTTCGGAGCCAAATAATAAAGTTGAAAAAAAAATCCGTGACAAAAGAACCAGAGCGGACGTGTCGTCAATTTCATGATGTTAATGATCTCGATGCTAACATAGATTCTTCTAATGCATAGACAGTACTTTACTAACTTGCGACCCAAATGTGTGCGTGTGTGTGTGTGTGTGTGTGTGTGTGTGTGTGTATTTCAGTGCTCTGCCACTGACTAAATTATGTAATATCTTGCTCGGTGCATTCATGGAAAAGGTCCAACGTTTGTCCGGTTTTTAAGAAAGCTGGCCGACAAAAGAAATATAATTATCGTGCAATATCACTTTTATGCAATGTTTCTCCAAAGTTCTTGAAAGATTAGTCTTGAATGCACTGTATGAGTATTAAACACGAAACAATCTATTAACTAGTGAAAATTCTGGCTTCAAAAACCACGACTCCATTGAACTGGTTGGCATTGTTCATGATATCTATAATAGTCTGGAGCTAAAAAAAACCCCGCTAGAGTGATCATTTTGGACATATTCCAGAGCTTTTGGTCATGTTTGGCATGACGGCCTCATACTTAAACGTCGCCAACTCCAGGTAGGGATCTGAGACTCTCTTGCAAGATGAATAAATGGTTACCTCCCAATCGCTACCAGCGATTCACACTGTGTGGCCAAACCTCTTCCTGGTTACCGGTAGAGGCGGGAGTCCCTCTAGGCTGGATCCTGGGCCCACTTGTATTTCTCGTCTACATGAATGATATGGTTGATGGCATAACCTGTGATATCAAACTCTCTGCCGATGACACCAGCTTCCTTGAGATTGTACAATAAGCCCTGACCCTGCGATTCAGCCAGAAAAACTAATAACGACTCAGAAAGATTCGTATTTGGGGATATCTTTGAAAAGTCATAGTTAGTTCAGCCAAGTCAATTGGCCTCATAATTTATAGAAAGCATCAAAGAGCAACTCATCTACCTGCACATTTAAATAATATCTCAATTCCAGAAGTTGCTAGTCATACTCATCCAGGTATAACTCTTTCCGATAAGCTCTTACGGCATGCTCACATCAGTAGAGTTTTCAAGAAAGTCAGCAAGCGAATTGCTCTGCTCAAGAGACTCAAATATAAACTCGTAAAGCTCCAATTAAATGATACATCACCATGGTAAGGCCCATGAGTCTGGGTGCGTTCTGTTTACATTACCATGGTAAGGCCCATGAGTATGGGTGCGTTCTGTTTACATTACCATGGTAAGGCCCATGAGTATGGGTGCGTTCTGTTTACATTACCATGGTAAGGCCCATGAGTATGGGTGCGTTCTGTTTACATTACCATGGTAAGGCCCATGAGTATGGGTGCGTTCTGTTTACATTACCATGGTAAGGCCCATGAGTATGGGTGCGTTCTGTTTACATTACCATGGTAAGGCCCATGAGTATGGGTGCGTTCTGTTTGACAGCTGTACTATGCAATTGTCCGATTTCATTAAGGCAGTCCAGTACGAGGTAGCTAGAGTATGTACTGGCGCACTATAGCCAGTGATCATAACTGGTTGGTAGTTTCCATTAACATGTAGTATTAGAGAAGAAACCGAGGGGGGGGGGGGGGGCTAAATGGGTGTGGAATATAAAGGAGGAAACAGACTGGGCAGGGTATCCAGAAAGTTTAAAAGTTCAATTGCAGGAATGGAAAAAATAGAAGTGATGATAAAAGAGAAGTGCAGGACCTGAATGGGGGACCTGATCAGAAGGATTCGTAAGGCAGCACAGGAAAAGATAGGTTGAAAGAAAGTCCCAGTTGAAAACCTAGGGTATAGAATAGACCCAGAGTTGAAAGGACGCATACAAAGAAAGAGGGTTAAAAACTAAACATGGAGATTAGCCAGGAAAACAGGTACTCACAAGGTGATATACAAGAAGCTAAGAGACAGTATCTGGAACATAGAAGGAATGAAGCAGACATGAAAGCAGAGAGAAGAGCCAGTAATAATGAACAAATGACAAGGAAAATAATGGAGAATGGGGGAGAAGGGTCAGTCACCTTTTTAAACAGGTTAATCGGTAAAAACACAATAAAGCACAGGAAATCAGGCACGGAGGGAAGAGGACAGATAAAATAGAAGAAATACAGGGAGCCTTCAAGGAGCGTTGGGAAGAAGTCAATAACCCACAGTGGGGTCGGGGAAGAGTACCAGTGGGTCAAGCAGAGTACACACAGGATCAATGGGATCCAGACTTGTATTGTAGGATCAGAACTATAGAAGTCAAGATAGCAATTGAACAGATGCGGTTACACATCTCATGAGCCAGATAGTATCTTGGCATAATTCATAAAGACAGAGAAGAAATGGAAGATAATTTACAGTTGGTTTTCAATAGGGTCATTGAAGAAAGACAAGGACCAAAGGAATGGAATAGGCGTATGATTTCATATATTCCAGGGAAGGGCATAAGAGGCCAATTGGACCAGTGTACGGGCATCGTAATTTCATCAAATGTCAGCAAAATATTCAGTAGAATGATGTACCAGAGACCATGTAGAATAGTTGAAAGGCTTGGTCTTCTGGAGGAAACAAGGTGGACTAAGGTCTGGTGGAAATTTTCCTAAAATTCTGAAAGCATTGTATAAAGATGTAGACTGTACACTTTCGTTAGGAAAGGTAGAAGTACAGAATGCACGTCTGGATATAGGCATAAACCAGGGATGTGTGCTGTCTCCAATTTTGTTTGCCCTGTGTGTTAAGGAGTTTGGGCATCAATTGATCAAGTGTGATAAGGGAATGAGGGTAGGTGATCTAAAATTTCTATGTATATTCTTTGCAGATGACACTGCACTCATAGCAGAACACCACAAGATATGCTGAACATAGCGGGGGAGTATGGGGATAAATGAAGGTTGGAGTTTAGTATGGATAAGAATAACACCATGACTCTTGGGAAGAAACCACATGGGAATAAAAATTGGAGAACTGAACAGTTCCAAATTCCAGAAGTTAGAGAACAGTTGATCGAAATTTGGGAGGGTCGATGAGTATTAATACCTATGCATTGAGATAAAAGCAACAGGTAAAAGCATGCTTAGGCATCAGGTGTGAAGATTAAACAGAAAATGAATTGTACGAAGGGAATGATAAAAGCTTCGACACTGAACAGTTGCAACAGTGCGTACACAGCAAGAGTATTATGGGATAGAGTTGTAATACCAGGAATGATATGTGGCTTAGGTGTGATTTCAGTAAGTGAGGGCGATTTAATCCTAGGAGAGTTAGGATGGAATAAAAACACAGACAGAATTTTCAAAGCAAAGTTAAAGTACTGGGGGTATCTACAAACAGTAAGTGAACGCAGATGGTGCAGGAAAGTTAACAATGGGGTAGTGAAGGAAAAAACAAGATGGGTCAAAGACATAGATAAGTTAGCAGAGACATATGAATTAAAAAGATATGATGACGTATATGATTGGAAAGTATATATAGGTAAGACTTTTACACAGGGTTGGAAAGGGGACTGGAAAAGAGGAGTCAGAGAAAAAAGTACATTAAAAGCATACAAGACATTAGAAACGCCAAGGAAAATGGTGTGTTGGGATGGAGGGAAGGGATCCAAGCTTCTTTTTCAAAGCTGGGCAGGAGTAATCAATCTAAAAAATAAAAACCGAAGTTGACAACAGATAGTAATGGAAAGTGTCAGATGTGTAGTCCAGAGGCAGATGAGACAGTGGATCATTGGCTGTTGTGGTACGACACACATTGAGAGATAAGGGAAGATTTTTTTCCTAAAGTGGCACAGGGAAGATAGCAATTACAAGGATTTAGTAGAAGTTCGGTATTTACAGGAAGAGGACCGTGTAGCATGGGTTTTAGGATTGAAAAATGGCTTTCTCGGAGGCAGGAAAGGTACCAAAAGTGTACAGGACTACCTGGTACAATGCTGGGAGAAAAGGAATGAAATAATGTAATTAGAAGGCAACCGGCTAAACTAGAATTCCAGAGTAGAGGGAGAAAAGGGAATGGTGTAGCCCTTATAGGGGCTCCCATGGGGGCCCTAATGAGAAATGCCTGAGCCTTAGAGGTGGGCAGAGGATAGGATGTGTGAGGGATTTTTTTTCTTTTTAAGGAAGTCCAAGTGATGAGTGTAGGGGGATATACCCAGGACTTGGGGTCCACCACAGCTGTGAGAGAGTGGGTGGTGGACCCTTTGCCTTACCTCTGGTCCTGGTAGACATGGCAGCACAAGCTAATAAGCTTTACCATGGTTATTATTATTATTATTATTATTATTATTATTATTATTATTATTATTATTATTATTATTATTATTACTATTATTATTTTCTCCTGTCAACTATACGCCTATGGAGTAATTTACATCTTGATATTCGAACCTCAAACTTATTACAACAATATAAACCTGTACTATCTATCTTGTTCTTATCACCGGACAAAAAAATCTTAAATGCTATGCATAAGGCAGTCGCCTTCTAAATATTTGTCAAATGCAGATGGGCCTGGGTCACTTCCAGTTCCACTACTATCTACACAAAATAAACGCCGTTGCCTCACCCACCTGCATATGTGGTAACCTTCGTGAAGACTACCAACATTAGGCCCCTTAAAAAATTTCCTGTTTCTCATCATTTTTTTTTCTAAATTACGGAAGGGAGGGAGTATTTTTTCTTAACCAACACTGGAATACCTAGACAACAACATTCTTGGTGTCAATGGAGAGTGCTTTCAGTAATTGCAAAACACGAATTTCGATATCGGTACGGAATAGGTTTGCAAACTTGTTCCTCCAAGTCAAGTGTGCATCCAGACGGCATTTATGAAAAAATAAAGGCACGCTTGGCTGACAATGAAAACATGATAATGTTTGATGCAGTGCACCTTTCATAAAGGAATCCGGACGCTTTATTTTCTAAAACATTGGGTGTTACTTCCAGTGCTGGAGTTACATGTCTTTTGACCCGATCTGACCAACAGTTGCATATAAGCTTGTTCACTAAAAATTCTGTCTAATGCTTTCTCCTGTACTGTCCTGTATGTTGTGTACATGATTCGTGGGTCTTTTTATGGAGAACCTCGGATTAGTACTCCATTGTACTATTAGGCAATCTAGCTAAAATAAATACGTTTACAAACAATAAAGTTTGCACCGTGAACAGAGCAAATGGAATTACGCTATTTTGCAATCTATCTCGTTCCACTGTAGAACTTCCACATTCGAAAAAGTAATGAAAAACATCCCATTTACAACACAACAGAAACACCTGGGGGAGTCAAGGAGACCATTTATAAATCTGCTTTTAGCATACTAAACTTCATACGTAAACACACAATGTAAAACTGCTACTTTTCTAGACGCAATGGAAAGTAGTGTAATAACATAAGGTTAATTTTGATTTAATGCGAGCTTGAATTGGTCTAGAAACTTGGCATCACGAGTGGCAGGTGGAAAATAGTTCCAGAGCTGAACGGCTGAAGGAAAAAAAAAAGATGTGTTGAATAAATTAGTTCTTGCTCGAATTAAAGACTAATTGTATCCAGATCTCACATTACACCTGTTTCGTTGCCTGGTGGAAGTTTTTTCTTACTTCCTGTGTATGACAGTTTTTCGAAATGAGATTCCTGATAAATTGGATCGTGACTCGTTCCAGCTGTCGCAGCTTTAATGACTGATCCATGAAGAGATCTAAAAATGGATGAACATGTTTCAAATCTCTGCAAGAAAGCATCCAGGCAAACTAGGAAAGATGATTTGCTGCATAGGAAATCACTGTGTGTGTCTTGAAAGCATATTGGTATGGCAATGTACAACTATTCCATGACACAGGAGTAGAAGCTGGAATGGCATATCCATCTATTATAGCTTTGAAGCTATCCAAGATTTAAAATTTCTAATGGTGCTATTTAGCATAATTTAAATTGCTACAACTTTTGTTTTAAATCCATTAGATGCGCAATGGTCAATACCCGCCCCCTCCTAGTAGAAATTAAAATGGCATGTCTATATATAATAGTTTTGAAGATATTCAGTGTGTGTTTCTTCAAAGCATATTGGTATGGCAATGTACAACTATTCCATGACACAGGAGTAGAAGCTGGAATGACATATCCATCTATTATAGCTTTGAAGCCATTCAAGATTCAAAATTTCAAATGCTGCTAATTAGCACAATTTAAATTCCTACAACGTTTGTTTTAAATGCATTAGATGCGCAATGGTCAATTACCCCCTAGTAGATGTTGGAATGACATCTGTGTCTATTATACTTTTGAACATATTCAAAGATTTAAAATTTCAAATGCCCTTACTTTGCATCATTTTAAACACCATCATTCATCTGTATAAAATAGTCAAACTCCTTGTATGGAGGTACAATCATGCCAAGTTTGGAGTTTCTATGTATAATAGTGTCCGAGAAAAGTGTCGGACAAATTTGCCGGTAAAGAAGAAAGAAGAAAGAAAGAATTTCATGTAAAACAGAAAAGTGTGTGTTGACACACACACATTTCCATTCATGTGTTAAAGCGTTTCGGCCAGATCTAGGATGTCAATAGTAAGGCCTGTATTATGTCGACAGTAAGGCCTGTATTATGTCAACAGTAAGGCTTGCATTATGTCAACAGTAAGGCTTGTATTATGTCAACAGTAAGGCTTGTATTATGTCAACAGTAAGGCCTGTATTATGTCAACAGTAAGGCCTGTATTATGTCAACAGTAAGGCTTGTATTATGTCAACAGTAAGGCTTGTATTATGTCAACAGTAAGGCTTTTATGATGTCAACAGTAAGGCTTGTATTATGTCAACAGTAAGGCTTGTATTATGTCAACAGTAAGGCTTGTATTATGTCAACAGTAAGGCTTGTATTATGTCAACAGTAAGGCTTGTATTATGTCAACAGTAAGGCTTGTATTAGTAAGGCTTGTATTTTCTAGACGTTTGTACGGTTCGATTTCCTTTATTGTCCAATTATCCGGCATTTTTGCTCCCAGCAAAGTTAAAAAAAATAGAGATGGTTCGGGAAAGGCCTTACGTTTTGTGTTTAGCGACACAAACACTCTACATATCAAGATCTTCTATCACATGCAGTTGTGTGCACTCTTTAGGGGCCGTCTGTAATGCTATTTTGCAGTATAAATTTTAGAAATTCATATTTTTGCACAATAGGAAAGATTAGGTTTCAATCTACAGAGAACAATGGGCATTCCCAATCACTGCTATTGTGTAGGCTACCTTGGGTCTGTGCATGTATGGTCTGACAAGATGCTTTGGTTTGTTCAAAATATTGCAACTTTCTTCTCTATATTCCTCACCCCCCCCCCCCCACACCATCGCTACTGTTTATCTCCAACTTTCAGAAAAGTATTCCTATATGCAGAGACACAAATTAGTATTTAAATGTTCAGATTGATGTATGTAATTGGTTGACCACTAGAGCATAATGTGCAAAAATAAATACAAAAAATCCCCAGACTCAAGTATCACGCATTTTGTAAGTCCCCTCATTTTTTTCCAGTTTCCGCTTTTACGAAGCTGTTTTGTCTCAAAATTGGATACGCCAAGGACCCCCTCACCCCCAATTGTTTGTGCGATACATGTTTTTACATATAAAGTCTTCAATGAGTATTTTTTCATGGAAATGAGAAAAATTTATCACAAGCAATGTGACCTGCGGTGCTTTCTGGCCTCGGTAACATTCAGAATTGGCAAGATAACAGACAATCATCAATAAAGAACACTACCTTGAAAACTATATTTTGGGATACAAACATACAGGATTTGTAATCGCATCTGTACATTCCCTGTTCCGTTATTCATATCAGTCGATACACGCTTACTCAAAAATCATATTTGTTCCTTTTATGAATGCCCATAGTCACTTTGCATCTTTCTATCTCTACATAAAGTTTACTGTCCCTTGCACTCCTTGCCATGTCCTTTCATAGGCTGCCCACATTTCCCACATTTAGGTGCAGCCCGTGTACCTGGTGTGGCAGATTTCGTTGTCTTAGCATGGAACCTCCCTCATGCATAGGTTGTTGTCTTAGCATGGAACCTCCCTCATGCATAGGTTGTTGTCTTAGCATGGAACCTCCCTCATGCATAGGTTGTTGTCTTAGCATGGAACCTCCCTCATGCATAGGTTGTTGTCTTAGCATGGAACCTCCCTCATGCATAGGTTGTTGTCTTAGCATAGAACCTCCCTCATGCATAGGTTGTTGTCTTAGCATGGAACCTCCCTGATGCATAGGTTGTTATCTTAGCATAGAACCTCCCTCATGCATAGGTTGGGCTTCATCTTTACTGAAGGCATCCATTAGGGCAGGCCTGCTCTGACACCTAGCCTTTCTCTTCTCCTTTGCAGTTGTACTGTCATTTTATACACAGTTAACCAAACGCTTCCCATCCATAGATGATAGGCAAGCAAGGGCAACTTTGTCCACTTGCAGATCTTGATTTTCATACAACAGACCGGCAGTTGCACTACGCCCACGGTAATACCACATAATGCCCAGGTCTATGCCAAGTAAAACTTACTCTGGGGAGTGGTATTGGACCTTTAGCACTATTGTCCAGACAACCTGATGCAGTGAGCTAATCACGTTCCGTGTGGCACCCACTGAGCAGGAGCCAAAGAGAGCTTGATCATCAAACTTGTAAACACTGGCTTCATAGCCTCCACAACTTCTGGTGCTAAAGACTGAGCTAGTGGCCTGGAAATATAATAATCCATTTCTGATACAATGTTCCCTGTCTTGAGAGGCCACCCCAAGGGCAGGCCCAAAAGTGGCCTCTGAAGTCAGATGTGTCTCTCATCAGAGTACCGTAACATGTAAAAGATAGCAGCAGGTACCTGCCAAAAGTGGGCTTTCAGTGGAGTGACTTCTCAACACAAGGACCAATGTAGTGATATACTGTGATTTATGATTTGAAAGTGTAAATACTCCTTTATTCGTCTGATTTTTGAATTACATCATGATAAAAATGTACACAGGCTACTTTTCCTGGACATGGATCAACATATATATATATAGTTTTTGTTTCTGTTTTTGTTGGGAGGGGGGAGCTTTTTTTTGGGGGGGGGGTCCATGTCCCTATTCTTGCTTTACAAACAAATATATTTTCCACAAACTCTGGTAACATTATTTTTTTTATGTCAAAAAAAAATATATAAAAAATATATACCTATGGATTACTTGATAATAGCCCCACCCATACACACACACACACACACACACACACATACGGGGATTAATGGCACCGAAACAAGTCTTGCGCTGGTTCCCCGCTGATGACCCGATTTTTTAAAGGCTAATAATGCCTAAAACTTTCTTCTAAATTTTAAATTTTATGAATATGATTTGTTCCTTTCATAAATTGATTTGCTATTATGATTTAGAACAATACAGTTTTTCAGTGAATGGTACGGAATAGGACTTTGCTCTTAGAATATCGGACTTGATAGTGTTCAAACGGTACATGGGCTTACAGAATTAGGTTTGTTAAGTTTCTCTTTGTATTAAATACACACACACACACACACACACACACACACACACAATCTGTGTTCCAGACTTTGGTGTGAAGAAGAGAAACACTCAACCATGACTGCTCTGTTGGATGTTACTGATTACCTTCTTTGGAACATGGACAGGGGCTTTGCAACTGGTGCCGTGTTTCTGGATCTAAAAAAGGCCTTTGACACGGTGCTCCATGACAGGCTCCTGTCCAAGTTGCAGAGGATAGGTGTTGTGAACAAGGAACAGAAATGGTTTAAATGTTACTTGGAAGACCGCAAACAATATACTTGTGTTAATGGTCATTCCTCTAGCCTTGAAGATATACCCTGCGGGGTCCCTCAGGGATCCATCCTAGGTCCATTGCTTTTTGTATTTTATATCAATGATATCTGCTCTGCCGTCAACAAATGCAAAATAGTGTTGTACGCAGATGACACCGCTCTGTTCTACAGCAGCAAGGATATTAATGAAATTCAATTGGCACTGAATGTAGACTTAAAAGTATTGATATGTGGTTGAATGAGAATAAACTTACTTTGAATGTAAATAAAACTAAAGCAATGGTAATTGGTTCACCACATAAAACTCGTGATGTCAAATTGGATATTACCATCAGTGACATTTCCTTGGAAATAGTCAATGTTTTCAAATATTTGGGTGTATATCTGGACACTAATTTGAACTGGAAAACTCACGTGGATTATCTTGCATCCAAAGTGTCTAAACGAATTGCCTTGATCGGACGTCTAAAAAAGTTCTTAAGACCAGAATCGTTGAATACTCTATATAAAACTTTAGTATTATCTCAAATGGATTACTGTGATATCATCTGGGGGAACTGTGCTCAAACAGTAAAATCCAGACTCCAAATACTCCAAAACAGAGCAGCCAGGATTATTCTGGGGGCTGAGAAACGTACCAGTGTTACTAGCATGTACTGCCAATTAAAATGGAGAACCTTGGAGTACAGACGTCAATTCCACAAATCAGTTCTGGTGCTCAAAAGTATCAGAAAATGTAGCCCACCATATCTGTGCACAATGTTTGATAAAGTTCAGGATAGTCATACATATCTTACAAGAGGCAGCACTCATGGAAATGTAAAACTTACGGCCCCAAAGACAGACTATGGCAAGAGAACCTTTTCTTTTTCTGGGGCTTCCCAATGGAACAAATTACCACTGGTGCTCAGAGAAATGGACATTGACTGTTTTAAACGCCATTACCACAAATTTGCCTCTTAATTCTGTGACATTTTACCTGTGGACTTGCCTGATCTTTTACTGTATATATTCCATGTTTTAATTACGCCTTTTACATGTATGTTTTTAAGTATGTATACCTGTTTTATTTGTTTTGTAACACTGGGCCCTGAGGGAGAACAGTGCCTTGGTACTGATCAGGCTACCCAGTATAAATAAGGACAAATAAAATAAAATAAATAAAAAACAAGGTATGGGATACTGTGTTTGTTCATGGGCGTTTTTGCTCCTTTGAGGCCCTGAACTTATGGACTACAATGACTTGTGTAATTACTGTCAATGGAAGTTTTGTTTTTGGGAGTTACTTTCTACTTTTATGCTATCAGTGTTAGAACTGCCATGGCACCTGTATTACCTGTCAAATAATGTTTTCTCATTCATGATATTGAAGTTTGTTCAGTAACAAAACATCAAACATTGATTGTATATTTGACTCAGACAGAAAATCCACTGTGTCTGTTCACTGATCAATACTGACTTTAGTAAATTACTGTTCTTTAATTATCAACAACAAGCACACAGTCAGCGTGTTGTGAAGCCTTTGGACAAAAATAAACAAACAAACAAAAAAACAAACAAACAAACAAACAAAACAAAAACAAAAAACAAAACAACCCCCCCCCCAAAAAAAATAAAACCCACAGCAGAATTGTGAATTCTAGCAGCACATACATACTTGTTGAGTAAGCATTATGTATTTTGCTGAATAGTCAAGCCTGGTTCACAAGGAAATAGACCGTGGTTACCTGTAACTATTTGTGCCTATGGCGTGGTCAACTTTGAATTTCCACCAGCTTGTCTCCCCTGTGGGACAGTGATCATGGCATGGAGGATCTGCATAGTGCTCCAGCATGACCCAGGTGTCTTTGGCAATCTTTTCAGGGTCTCTGGCATTGGTCCTCAGTGCAATACCATAAAACGTCTGCAGAGAATTAACACGATCCAGTGTAAGACGGCCCCTGCCTCCAAGCTACTTTCCATCTGACAGAGGCTTGCCTGAGTGAATAAAAATTAAAATGTAGTAATTTCAAGGAAAAAAATCTGTTTACTTGCTCTGCTCATGTAATTACCCCAGCTTCATACATAATTGTATAGTGCCCTATGGACTTGAATATACAACAGATTACAAGGTAAGCTCAACATACATTTTTTCCCCTTTTTCTTTTTTTTTAGTCATTGTGCTGTTTTGATCAGAGCAAGTCACAGATTTGTACTGTCACTAACATCATTCATGTCATTACAGATTTGCGAGTGCAACATGGAATTTCTTCAAATTAGAAATTATTATGAAATGATAGTAAAGCCCCTCCCCTGTCATCACGTTTTATATCGTACAATAACAAAACACACCTACATTTGGAGTAGTGTAGTCTTGGAGAACTTCATCTGCCATGTCATCCCATGTTTTGGTATGTCTAGCCCACGAACTGTTGCCAACCGGTGCATGATAGCCTCTATTTCTTTCTTTGGTGCAAGTGGCTGATTAATGTAGCAGCACCCAGTCTACCCTTTTCGATGGATCTCATTGAAAGTACCGAAAGTTTATTGTTCTCAAGCCCCAGAAGAAGAGGCTTTACTATAATAATAATAATAATAATAATAATAATAATAATAATAATAATAATAATAATAATAATAATAATAATAATAATAATAATAATAATAATAATAATCTTTATTTCAAGTCGAACATAGTACCATATTAAAACATTAGCGCCGAGGCACTATTACTCGACCATGAAGTCTGAGGAAAGGAAAATGATATATACAATGGATACGGAATGAAAAGATGTTTACACTTGGTGCACGTTCGCAATGGAAATGTCCATTACTGGTCCATTGCCACTGTGGGGACACGACATAGTTACTTGAAGTACACACAAGAACAAGACACAACACCCACCCGCGACAGTGACTGGGGACCTCCTGTACTTGTAATTCTTCAAATATTGTGATCCACAGAAAAGACAGAAAGTCCAAAGAAGGAGGGGGTGTATTCGTAGCAATTAATAGCGACTTCATAAGCTCTGGGGAAGATTAAGAGACAGAAGGTGAAATCTTACAGACCAAAGTTATGATTAAAGGTTGAAATTCCCTGTACATAGCATCTGTGTACAGACCGCACATTTCAGATGCAAATGGACTAGTACAATTTAGAGATTCAGCACATAAGCTCCAGTCTTCTCCAAATGCACACATTATAATCGGCGGTGACTTGAACCCCCCAGGTTGGAACTGGAAAACTAAACATTAAAGCTGGGTTGTCAATATGTGGACCTGCATCATCCTTTTGAAGAAAGTTTAGATGATAACAGCCTCACTCAACTCATAGAAGAACCTACCCGTGGCCAAAATACCCATGACTTAATCATCACAAATAACCCTACATGTATCAATAGAACAGAAGTAATTCGAGGAATATCAGACCAGGAAATTGTATTCGCAAAACTCAATATTTGCCCAGTCCAGCATCCCCGAAAAAGCAAACCTGTCCCTCTCTACAGCAAAGCAAATTGGAATAGCCTCCATGAACACGCACGCCAGATTAACAACACAATACAAACCAAAGCCCCCCTGTCAACAGTCACTCAACTCTGGACCATTTTTCGCGATGGTCTCCATGAAGCAATCAAAACTCACATACCCCACAAAGTAGTTTCACACCCCCCAAGAAAAAAATAGTCTCGCATGGATCACACCCGAAATTAAAAAACTGACGAAATAAAGCGAAAGGCTCTAAAAGAAAAAGAAATAATCTGCTAACTCACTTATATGCCTCCACACTCTGAGACCCATACACCACTACACAAATTAACCAGCAAGAAATGGTCCAAAAAAAGTGGCCCGGTATGTTACCAACAGGTACCATAACCGCTCTAGCATGAGTGACATATGGGTCAAACTACAATGGTGGTCCTTGCAGGCAAGGCGCCTGGACAGCAGGCTCACCATGCTGTACAAAATACACCGCCACTTGGTAGCCACCCCCCTGCCCTATACCTTGTCCCCATAATCCGCCCTACCCGCCACTCCCATAGCCACAGTTTTCAAATTCCCCACTGCCGTGCAGATTACCGCAAATTCTCCTTTTTTCCAAGGACAATTCGGGACTTGAATGCCCTCCTACCCGATATTCCTGCTTCCATATCACTGGAGTCCTTCAAGGATCTAGTGTCCAAAACAATCTAAACAGAATGTTACACACACGATAACCACTAACCACTAGCCACTAAACCTGCCTCTAACTTCATGATATCCTTGCTTCCTAACTAACTTATCCCACAATTAACAGCATGCGCAACCATGACAGAATCTTCAATATGATGAATATCGTCGTTTTATGGAAGAAGATTCTCCCCCCTTCTCGACATACAGCTGCTGTAGTTACCATTTCACGCAGTGGGTCCATGTCGATGATCCGTTTGCCAGTCGGTACTCCTATCTTGCTGTCTTCTTGTCTTGACACCGGTTCTTCATCTTCTGACTCAGTTTCAGCACTTAAAGCTATTTCTGGCGGGTTTGGTCTCCCCTCTCCCTGGAATAGACCTGTTCATAGGACTCGGATTTATTCGGTTCACTTCGGGAAGCGCACCCTGCTTTGTTTACATTTTGTGCCCGACCACGCTTGCCGGATAAAACGTGGAAGCATAAGAAAGTAAAACACCGGATGTGCTTGGATTTAACGAAAAATCAAACCATCCACAAACTATTAATGCACATTACACCACTGATGTGACAATTTAGGTAAAAGATTTGCACTGTTCAACAAAATCCATGCTGTAATCACTAGCGTTTGCGGTGGCATCCGTTGTAAACATATGGCGGCGTAGGCCCGACTCGGCTACTTGCTGATTGGACAATCAGGCCAACAATGGAATGCATAATTAATTAGGGTCCGGAAAAGTTCGGTACAACTCGGTATGGACAGGTCTATTGATTTGGCTCAAACTCACCGTCACTGTGTGCAAGATCCAAGTCCAAGACAACCCTGAACTTCTGACCTGTCCTTGATGACCTCTGTCTGGCCCTCACCTCTGCCTGCTTTGCGCTTGCTTCATCCTCTGTCACTTCCCATGTCTAGCTGTATTCACTGTATCAGTCGCTGAATTATCCCATTTCTTCTTGGTAGTACTTACTTGAAGCATGTTGACGTACGTATGCGGAGAAAAGCGGACTTATTTGCGTTGAAAGTGTGATACTCCTGATGTGAACTGAAGTTGAGACAGTTGCATCCATATGAAATAGGTAATCGATGCTTTGATCCACAGACTGAGCCGTGAATACTGTAAGAGTTGTGAAGTTCATTTCTTTGATCCATCAACTGAGCAGTGAAGAATAAGATTTGGCCGGCAAAACTATGCACAGACTTTGACAGGAGGTCACAACACACGGATTTGTTTTTCGCGGCCGCCATCTTTGAAATGGCTACATCGAGGGCCCAGGTGGTTGCCAAGGGTGATAAGAGGATTACAAGCTGATCAGTCTTCGCTTCTCCCTTCTGTTATTTAAGCGACTGAAACTAGCTATTAGGAAACCACATTTTTATGTTCTTCTCCAGAAAAAACTTCAAAGATTTTTTAAAACATATATTTACACATAAAAAATTATGTATTACAAACATACCTCTCACAAGACAAGTATTGATCAGAGGGAGTGAGTACATTTTCCACAATGACCAGTTTACCGCTCCGAGAGAGCCAATTAGACCTAAATCGCATTTTATCACAATTATGATTTTCGTCCGACTTCTCACAGGTTTTCAAGAGATTTCTTGAAAATGGTTCATCAGATTTTGATGAAATGAAAAGCTATGAAAAATATACATTCTTGCCTAGGAGCGGTACGCGGCGTTTGGAGATATTTTTAGTTTTTGTAACTTTTTTTCGATGTTGAATTACCCAAAGTGGAAAATTGAAATAATAAATAATAATAATAACAAAAATCGTTCCTTTTGCTTTTAAAGATAGTACAATAGAACCCTTCCTAGACATAACATCAAAGTTTTATTACACCAAATCTGAAGATTTTATGTGAAATATTATGGTTTGTAGTCTCAAGTGGACCCCTTTGTAATATTTCGCATATCACCTCAAATAACGAGTAAATGATGATTTTTTCTTCACATAATAATAATACATATAGCTTATAGAAAATGTATGGTATTGGGTGGCTAACGGCAATATTTTAGAAAGGAGAGTAGAATAACATACTGCGACGTTAGATATGCTGAGCTTTATAGACGGCCCCTTAAGGTATTTATACTTAGGGCAATGGTCATCGAAGTCTACAAGATTATCAATCACATCAGCCCTCCTGTTCTGTGGGACCTTTTTAAATTTAAAGATCATGGATACAATCATCGTGGTGGTACAGTACTTGAACTTCCAAAGCTTAATTATGTTACGCATGGGAAACATTGTTTTAGATATGGGGGTGCTAAACTATGGAACCACCTTCCCAGTGATATCAAACTAAGTGAGAATATAAAAAATATTTAAATGTTAATGTTCTCTGTGTACCTGAAGGCAGATTTTACAATATGCTTTTTATGTACAAGAATCATTTTAACTTTCCATTATTTACGGGTATATTTAAAAAAATTAAAACAAAAAACTATATTGTATGTTTGTGTTTTATAAGGTGTGCATAGTTATATCTTCTACTCTTAGTTATTGTAACCAGTCGGCATAAGACGCCCTTGGCTGATGTTCTTGTACGATACCCGACTTTAAATACGATGTGTCTATGGCTCTAGCAGCTGCTAGATAGACTTTTTCTAGATCCTGGAAGTCACTATCTGAACATCTATCCCACACGACAGACCCGCATTCTAAAAATGGCTGTATAAAGGAGAAATAAAGAATATCCCGAGATTTTCTGCTTAAAAGGTATTGCAGACGTTTCAAAATGATCACTATCTTAATGCCTTTGGTGTTTAACTCATGAATATGACTTGTCCAACATAAGTCAGATCGTATCAATAATCCCAAGTGCTTATGTTCTGGTTCATCCTGTAAAGATCGGTCCATACAAACTAAGTGCCGATGAAGACATAGAAGTCATTTCTTGGATAGAACCATACTACTGGTGTCAGGAAGATTTAAAGACACCAGTCATTTGTACACCCAATTTTTACTTCGTGTTAGTCAGATCAGAACTCAATGAATTTGCTACAGCTACACGATCTTCGACAGCGATAAAATGAACTGTATCATTGCAAAAAGTCGGATTGAGGAATTAACAACGTAAACAATATCATTAATACATATCAAAAATAAAAAGGGGACTAAGTACTGATCCTTGTGGGGGGGGGGGGCTGCTTTGATTCGGCTGCAAGGCGACTTTCCCCCTTTCACAACAACACGTTGATGTCTACCCTCTAAAAATTCGGTGTACCAGCTAAGTAGAGAGCCATCGATACCTGCGTCACTTAATTTGAACAATAAACCTGGGTGGTAGACACAATCGAAGGCCTTGTTAATGTCATAGAATACAATTTTAACTTCCTTTTCTGTGGGTCCAAAGTCTCGCAAAAGTGATGGTACTAGTAAATTAGTTGATTAACCGTATTATCAGCAGGAAGAAATCCTGACTGATATTCGGACAAAACAGCATTGTCCCGGAAAAAGTTAAAAACAAAAAATATTTGAAGACTACCTTCTCAAAGACTTCGATTACAGTATAAAGTAAGGAAATAGGTCTGTGGCTGAACAAGACCTCGGTCATTTTCTTTTATAAATTGGCACCACGTTTACTCTTTGCCATTGAGACGGAAATTTATGACAATCCAACGAAAAGTTAAATAATTTAGTTAGTGATTTGGAAATAACTGGGCCAATTTCCTTCAACAAACTTGCGCTTATTCCGTCAGAGCCATGGAGTTTGCTAACGTCAAGGCTTCTGCAACATTATTTGTATTTCAATTTCATTAACAGAGACAAGTTGTCAAAGGCACAGCTCAAAAAGAGGGAGCGAGATATTGGAGTCATCCACTGTAGACTGGGATACAAAAAAAAAAAAAAAAAAAAAAAAAAATAATAATAAAAAAAAAAAAAAAAAAAAAAAAAAAAAAAACCGGTTTAATGTTGTGCCTCAGCTTCATTAACTTGTTACTGTTTGATTTCCGTGGCAGATTGGCGTGACCTTGAAATCTTGGTGTTAAATAAAAAAAATTACAGTCTGCCACCAACTCTATTTCGCTTGCGTTGCCGAATCTACAGAATCTTCGAGTCAGTGGTGATGCGCTTTCTCTGTCGATCTCAATTCTTCAACACATGTGTTTCGTAACTGTGAATAATAAGACCACGGATGTTAGTTCGTTTTATGAGTTTAAAACATCTTGCGTTTTATAGCACGAAGAACGTATACCAAGATGCATCGTCTGGTCTGATAGTGCCTCCTCGTGCGGGAAAACTATCGTTTGCACAACTTAAAGAATTCTCGCATCATGAGCCACTAATTACGTGGATATTGTCCGGATCAAAGCAGGCTTCCCAGTCTCTACCTGATAGTTTTTTCTAAACACGTCAAAATTTGCATTATTATAACTCTATACACATCTTCTGAACACGGGGACATCTTGCACCTAAATTACAATAATAACAACATCAACACCACCTCCACCACTACCACCACCACCAACAACAATAATAATAGAATATCTTTATTCTGGTACACCCAGTCCGAGTTACCTCTGTTCTTCCCTGGGAACCAGTTAAATATAAAATTAGTAGCATCTGAGCAATGGTCACTGTTCGTAACTGGAACGGTGACATGAACATAATTTGGGATATTAGTAATAATTTCATCAAGACAGTATGGTGGCACAAAAGTGCTAACTATTTTTGTTCTCTCTCCATAAAAATGCGAAGCGAAAACAAGAAAATAAGAAAACAGAACAGCGAAAACATGAATGCTTTCACTAAAACACGAGTGTTTTCACTAAAATATGAAACACAAAGGCGAAAATGCGAAAACACAACCGGGAAAACACGACAGAAAAAAACTTTTATAGTTTGTAATTGTGTTTTACAAATGGATTCAAAGGAAATTATGGACGCACCAAATATCCCCGTTTTATTGGTGCCCATGCTGTAAGGGGGTAGTTTTTATTATCATATCTTGCTTATACTAACTAGAACTGCTTAGCGGACGGCTATGATACCAAGATCGAGCGAACAGGTAAAACTGGTATTAGAAAGCACACTTTTATACATGTTGCATTTGTGATAGTATTTACGGTAAATATTACATTTTGATGCTTGAACTAAACTACACAAGCCAACAAGCATATAAATAAACAAACAAATAAACTTAAAGCCATCATGTCTGAGGAAATTGATGCTGATTCATGGAAATTCTGGTGACAAAATTTTCAGCGCCAAGGACCAAGAGGACAAGTCCTGCATGGGTAGGGTTAGTGTGGAAACAAAATCTTTTGTTGGAAAAAAATTGGGTCCTGAATAGAGTGTTTTGACATAAAAGTCAGAATATTTACCAGAACATGTCTGTCATATGAAAAAAATGCATTCACTTTTTGTTGCTGGAACAATGCGTGCACACACACACACACACACACACACACACACACACACACACACACACACACACACACACACACACACACACACACACACACATACGCACAGGCAAAATGTGAAATAGACTTTCAGTTCATGTTTGAAAAACAATTGTGATTCGTGTTTTATAAACAAATATAATACTCGTGCATTTTCCTAGGTATTTAATCGTACATCAGGACAGTCTATGGAAGATTATTCGTCATAACTTTGCAAATTGATCCTTTGAAGGCGAAAAAAATGTTTTCATTTCTTGATGCTTTTTCCATTAGTAGATGAAAAGAAAAATTACATAAAAAGTGATATGCCAGATTTATAGATGTGTTTTGTCATGGTCTTCAGACACCGTTTTACAATTTTCCTGTCCCGGGATTGTGTGAAATGCTCAAATGCACCTCTTACCAAAGCCCAGACTCTACTCACGAAAATAGATCGTATATAGTACACAAATTCAACAGCTAACAACAGAATATATTCAAGGAATTTTAATGAATATATACACGGAAATTGCAAAATGTGTACAAGGAAGCATAAAGACCTGAGGTATCCATCATATTATCACTATCTCGCATCACATCCTTGTGTATGTCAAACATAAGCAAATTGCAAAAGTTATCCATCATATTATCACTATCTCACATCACATCCTTGTGTATGCCATACATAAGCAAAATCATATTATCACTATCTCACATCACATCCTTGTGTATGACACATGACCCGATTCTGGAAATAAATGCCGACTCAGTAAATATACTGCTTTACCGTGTTGATATGGCATTCGCACATAACTACCTCCATTGAACCATTCTTTTTTAGGAATGGGGATTTGGTCGAGTGGATATGTGCGTTTCCCATTTCAGCTAGGCGACTGGTGCCAAAGGTTGCAGGTTCGAGTCCCGCTCGTTCCGAACATGAAATATACATAAGCAAATTGCATACGTGTACAAGAAAACATATAGACATAAGTTATCTATCATATTATCACTATCTCACATCACATTCATGTGTTTATGATACACAAAATCTCTTATCAGTAGTTATCCATCATTTTGTTATCATCTCACATCACATTCATGTGTATGTAATATGTAAAACACATTAACAGAGACAAGTTGTCCTGTGCTGGTTCCCCGCTGATGACCCAGTTTCTACACAGAGGCTAAAAAGCCTACATGTTTGCTTCTAAATTCCCATGTGATGAATATGGTTTGTTCTTTAAATGAAATAAGGACGTTCATATATGCACTGATTTAGAACTACAGAACTGTACATAAGGGTATGCACTATAATCACATGCAGAAATGTAGCTTAAAACATGCTTGCTGAACTTTATGGTGTAGAAACGAAAACTGGCACAAAGAGCTCAATTATGTATTACAATGAAAACTATTAAATAGCAATCTTTTTAAGTGATCAACCACAGAACCAAGTTCTGGGACTTATGCCAGTAAAATTCACAGACACGTTTCGGTGCTTCATGCACGCATTGTTTCAGCAACAAATAATAAATGCATATTTTTCATATGACAGACATGTTCTGGTAAATATTATGACTTTTATGTCAAAGCACTCTATTCAGGACCCATTCTTTTTTCCAACGAAAGATTGTTTTTCCATACTAACACTACCAATGGATGACTTGTCCTCTTGGTCCCTGGTGCTGGAAAATGTGTCACCATAATTTCCATTAATCAGCATCAATTTTCTCAGATATGACTGGCTTTAAGTTTATTTGTTTGTTTACTTGTATTCTTGTTAGCTTGTGTACAGAGTTTAGTTCAAGGATCAAAATGTAATATTCACCGTAAATATTATCACAAATGCAACATGTATAAAAGTGTGCTTTCTAACACCAGTTTTACCTGTTCGCTCGATCTTGGTATCATAGCCGTCCGCTAAGCAGTTCTAGTTAGTATAAGCGAGATATAATAATAATAATAATAATAATAATAATAATAATAATAATAATAATAATAATGATGATGATGATGATGATGATGATGATGATGATGACGACGACGACGACAACAACAACAACAACAACAACAACAACAACAACAACAGCAACAACAATGTATTTGGAAAACTAGCCTGTTACAACAGGCGCACCAATAAAACTGGGTAATTTGGTGCGTCCATACATTTCTTTTGAATCCATTTGTAAAATACAATAATTATTACAAACTATAAAAGTTAAAGTGTTCAGTAGATTAATTCCGTTAGCTAACATAAATGACGTATGTACAAACTATGAAAGTTAAAGTTTTCAGTAGATTAATTCCGTTAGCTAACATAAATGATGTATGTACATTCATAATATAATAATATAAATCTCATCTTGAAAAAATTTGCTGGGGAAATTCTGAAAATCCCAAATTACTTCCCTTATCAAGTGTGATGTTTTCGATCAAGAAACGAAAACAGTAAAAGCAGAAAATGCTAATACGAAAACACGAAAATGCGAGTGCGAAAACACGATATAATTGCTGTCGTATTTTCGCGGTTGTGTTTTCGCATTTTCGTCTTCGTGGTTTTTACTTTAGTGTTTTCGCATTCGTGTTTTCTTGTTTTCGACCAAGGAAAGAAAACAGTAAAACAAGAAAACGATAAAATGCTAATACGAAAACACGAAAATGCGAGTGCGAAAACACGACATATTTTCTGTCGTGTTTTCGCGGTTGTATTTTCGCATTTTCGCGTTCGTGTTTTATATTTTAGCGTTTTTGCATTCGTATTTTCCTGTTTTCGCTGTTCTGTTTTGTTATTTTCTTGTTTTCGCTGTCGTATTTTTATGGAGAGAAAGTACCACCATAAGACAAGGACGTTTTTTTGGTTGTTTGAGTTGGCTCATTGATATGAACCGTGAGATAATTTACATTACAACAAGAGGACTGTGACAGTCCTGTGCTCAGCTGACTTGTACCTATACCCTTGCGATTTTTTAAGATTTGCCCCCCCCCCAAAAACACAGTAATTCATGAAAATAATAATAATAATAATAATAATAATAATAATAATAATAATAATAATAATAATAATAATAATAATAATAATAAAATAATAAAAAATCATTGCAGCATGACCATTTGAACAAATCTGGTAGAGACACAAGGTACATTGCCATCAAGTTTGAGGTCTATCTGGATGACAGTTTTGGAGAAGTCGAAAATGTGAGTTAGCATTAGAATGCCCATTGACTTACACAGTAATAAATAGGAAAGGTGCATTTATCAATAAGTACCCGAATTGAAAAATTCGTTAAAAATCTGCCTATTGATTTGCATAGCAATCAAAGGGAAAGGTGCATTTGCCGACAAGTACCCAACTTGAAAAAAAAAATCGTTAATAATCAGGAATCTGCAACATTGCCACCTTGTGGACAACTTTTTTCGACCCTCCCAGAAGGAACATATCCATTAAGTTTCAGCTTAATATGAGTGACGTTTCTGGAGAAGAAGGCAAAAATAGCACTTACATACAAACAAAATTCATACAAAAATATAAAAAAATCGCAGCGCCACCTGTTGAACAAAACTAAGATTTATGAGTCCCTAAGAGTGTCCCTCGGTGATATCAAAGCAATCGGGTGAGTGTTTTCGGTTTTCCAGATTAACCCTCACCCCCCCAAAAAAAACCAATAAAAACAATGACAAAATATCATAAAATGTCCAAAAAACACTGGAGTACGACCATTTAAACAAACTTGGCAGGGACCCACCCAAGGTACACTGCCATGAAGTTTGAGGTGAATGTGGCCAATGGTATTGGAGAAGTCGAAAATATGAATTGTGGACCACGACGGACGATGGACGAACTGACTGACGGACAGACGGAAGGATGGACAACGGATTCCTAACAACCATATAGGCTCAGCTGACTCATAAGTCAGCAGAGTTAAAAACCAATCATTTTTTCCCATGATTAATATTAGGATCTGTGTTAAAGTCTTCAATTATAAGAATTTTATTTGTATCTGTGTCTTTCCACTTGTCATAACAATTCTGCAAATCATCCCAAAATTAATATCAGAATTGGGAGGTCAGTAAGGTACTGCCAGTCGAACACTATTATTATGAGGACGGAAGTCCACACAAATAATTCTAAATATGCACGTTCCACATCTTGACGTCGTTATATAACCAAACATCTTGAAGCGTGAAAGGCCACATCGCCGCCGACTCTGGTTGTTCGATCTCGTCTGCTGATGGGGTGAAAACCCAGAATTAGGAGATTGCTGTCATGAGTAGTGTCATTAAGAAATGTTTTTGATAAACGTTATGTGTCGTATGAGTCAGCCAAAGCAGTTTTAACACATATCAGTTTGTCCTCGGACAAGCTGCGACTTTGTCATAGTTGTTCAAACATTTTTAGTAACTTGGGGGATTTGCATATACGTCAATGAACTCATGTCTCGGGATTGACACATCGTATCGCTCGATATTTTGGATGTCTAATACATTAAGTATTTTAATGATCATTGCACTTGATAATTGAAGTCTCACGCAAAATGCATGGTTCTATCCTGTCATGTTCTATGTCATTTCCAGCTACCCACACATGTCAGCTTTGGTCAGTCATAAATAAGTTTTTTTTTTCGCTTTTGGTCCTAACATCAATGTTTTACCGCTGGATTTTTGTCTCTCTACTTTTGTTTCTTTGTAAATGATTAAGAGCGAGAAATAAAGAAATACAAAGACAATATATGAAATTTACTCGGTAAAAATTGGTTATCAATGCCTCTAGGAAATATGGTCAGTTTTTTTTAAAGAATATGGCGGTTTTTGTTTAACTTGGTCACGTCTGCAAACGGAATCTCTCTGTGCACGTGGCCACAAGCCAGCAATTGTTTCTCCGGCCTCTTGATTAGGAACTCAAATGGAGATTATAAGGTCAACAGCCTCCATGTTATTGTTCGCATGAGGTTTAATAGTGTCAGAGGGGTGTGTGGAGGACAGCGCACCTGGCGGCAGTTTCTCATCGGGTAACATTCTTGCACGCAAAGCGGACACAACTGTCACTTAAAACTACTCATAGTGTACTAGTCATTGTTTTTCACCGTATTCACTTTCACTCAGGGAGCTTTGTACAGTTATGGCTACGACCACGGTGTTTTGCCTATAGCAGTTATGCAAATATTGTAACTGATCCTTGCACCAGGGAAGTTGTTGGTACTTTTTCTTGGCAATGGCTATTTAATTAGTTTGGTAACCACCAGGCATCAGCTTCGGCCAGTCTTAGAAAAAGATCGATTTGATTTGCTTTTCATCAAAAATTTGATGGAGCAATATCTTGGTTTTCTCATTGTATAGCGGACCCTTATCTCTGACGCATGTAATTGGTCATAAGTGACGTAATTGACACAGTCGCAATCCTTAACAACATCTTGAGCTCGTGTGTTTACATGTGCTGTTGCCGGAGCACATATTGTGTGGCATCAGTGACGTCAGATTCTATCCCTAATTCAGCAGACGTTTAAGCTTGCTTTGTTACACTGGGCAATGCATTCCGTCACGTATTTTAGCTTTTTTGAACGCCAATAAGCTTGTGTATGTCAAAATGACCTGCAGTATTTACCGTTCCTGCATACAGGAGATCGTCCTTTAATTAAGGCAGTTCAATTCATCAGATACTCTACCCAGTTAATTATTCTGGTGTAAATTACGCAATGACTCAAAAGACCTTTTTTGTGCAAAAATTTGGACTACTATGTGATTTTGAGATGAAGTGCTTTAACGGTCGATAACGCCGTACCCTGTTCTAGAACACATTTTGATCTAATATTCCCCAAGGTCTAGCATATGAAACTTGGGAATGAAAACATGAAACGAGACCTTTCATACATGTACACTCATGTAAAACAGTTTTGAAAGAGGAACAGTTCTCTTAAAGGCAGGTTAACACCACAGACAATACATAGCAAATTTCTTGAAACAACAGTATTTTTAATGGGATTAGCGTTCGGTCTCTGGTTATGCGCCAGTTCTATTCTTGCAGGTCTGGACTACGTTACAGTCCTCCAAAGTAGTATAGTATCGTGTTATCTCGTACATCCATATCATGATCTGGTATCGTCTCACTGTATACATCCACATCATGATCCAGAACCATTTCAGTACGAATGCCCATATTCTGTATCATCATACACGTCTGTTTTGTGATCGACTATCTTCCAACTATATACCACCATTTCATGATCCAGAGTAGTCTCACTACGCACACCCATATAGTGATTAACTGTTGTCTTACTATATACAACCTTATCATGATCCAATACGGTCTCAGCCCGTGCACTCATACATCCTGATCTATTGTCGTGTCAATATATACAACCATTTCATGATCCAGGGTCAACTAACTACATACACTCCTATCACGATAAACTATTGTCTCATTACATACAACCATTTCATGATCCAGGATCACCTAACCACATACACTCCTATCACGATAAACTATTGTCTCATTACATACAACCATTTCATGATCCAGGATCAACTAACTACATACACTCCTATCACGATAAACTATTGTTTCATTACATACAACCATTTCATGATCCAGGATCAACTAACTACATACACTCCTATCACGATAAACTATTGTCTCATTACATACAACCATTTCATGATCCAGGATCACCTAACCACATACACTCCTATCACGATAAACTATTGTCTCATTACATACAACCATTTCATGATCCAGGATCACCTAACCACATACACTCCTATCACGATAAACTATTGTCTCATTACATACAACCATTTCATGATCCAGGATCAACTAACTACATACACTCCTATCACGATAAACTATTGTTTCATTACATACAACCATTTCATGATCCAGGATCAACTAACTACATACACTCCTATCACGATAAACTATTGTCTCATTACATACAACCATTTCATGATCCAGGATCAACTAACTACATACACTCCTATCACGATAAACTATTGTCTCATTACATACAACCATTTCATGATCCAGTATCATCTCATTATGTACACCCATATGTCGTGATCTACTATCGTCTCACTATATACAACCGTATCATCATGATCCAATAACTTCTCAGTGCGTACACCCATATCATCACAAATTGTGGTCCCATTACATGCACCCATATATCGTGATCTTTAATCGTCTTGCTCCATACAATCATATTATCATACAGTATCACCTCAGTACGTACATTCACCTCAGTACGTAATTCACCTCAGTACGTACATATAGAACTTATCCTCTCATTACACATACCCATGTCAGTATATCGTCTCTTTGTATACAACCATGTCATGATCCAGTATCGTTTCAGTGCGTAAACCCATATTGTCATAAATCATCACTTTTTTTATAGCATACAGCCCGGCCATATCATGGTGTACTATCGTCCCACTGTATACAACCATATCATGATGCAATACCGTCTCAGTATATACACCCATTTCATAATTACTTATCGTCTCATTATATCCATATCGTGATCTACTATCATCTCACTATATAAAGCTATATGATCCAATACCAGCTCAGTACATGAACCCATATAATAAATTATCATTTCATTACATGTAACCATATCATGATCTACTGTTGTGTCACTTTATACAACCATATCGTGATCAACTATTGTCTCACTGTATACAACCAAATCGTGATCTAGTATCGTTTCATTGCATACATCTCTATCATGATTCACTTGCCTTCACAGCAGACTGAGCTTCGTATTATCTGCACTGTGCTTGGTCTCTCCTTGGATAATATTTCACTTATACATTCACGGTAATAAAAGTGTAATTCTCATGGTGGACCGATAGGAAAGTTGACTATTGTCACCAGTTCCTCAGCCGCTTTCATTATGTGTATCCTGTGTTACCATGGTAACCAAAGTAGACCTTTTAGAAATTTCGTACTTTTTAAGTACTAAAACAATGGCCATGTATGTGGCCAAGTAGAGCGATGAACACCCAGACACTGGTCTGTTTATTGGGCAGAATGGTGTGACCGTGTATGAGTGCATACACCCATATTATAATATGTTGTATCATATGCAACCATATCATGATATACTTTCTCATTACAAACACCCGTATCATGACATATTGTCTCATTACATACACCCATATCATAATATGTTGTCTCATTTAATGCAGCCATATGATAAGCTGATGCGTCTGGTATGAAGTTTCCAAATAAACTACTACTACTACTACTACTACTACTACTACTACTACTACTACTACTACTTCTACTGCTGCTACTATTACTACTACTACTGGTAATGCTGCCCAAATGTCATCTGAGACAACTGAGTGTTCGGTCAATTAAGATAAAACTTCTTTGTATGGAGCTGATGTGAGGACATTTAAGAATTTATTAAGAGTAGCAATTGTAATCAATCTTCGACCTCAAAATTGTGCAATTTCAGGGAGCAAAGTGTACTTTTTCAAGAGCAGTGGGAGCGGCAACGCTGTCACCTTGGACTGAGGATATTGCCCTAAAATACTGCGGATATGTAGTCGACAACACTGTTTTAAACTTCGAGGATTGCGGCATTTCATGTATAAGGCAAAATGCCATCTGGATAGATTTTCCTGTGCAAAACTGTTTCCAAGTACAATTGGAGTTAAAACCTTTATAAGACGGTTTAGGTCGGTCCCTGCTACAAACAGATAATTAAGTATCAGTGTGTACCCCCTAACAATGACTTTGTTTAAGATACTGGTGGACACAATTGGCCTACAGTTAGATATTAGCAGCTGTTTGACGACAAATGTCTGTTTATTGCTTACTGCTAGCATCAAAGGCGTGGCATTGTATCTGTCCTCTAAGTCAAGGTTACATCCAAACTCCAGTAAAAGATTCACATAGTCAAGCTTTCCTGCAGCTGCAGCAAAATGTAGTGGCGTTTGATATCTGAAGCTGTCATTTCTTATGTTTATATTTGCTCCAGCAGATAAAAGGAGATTAAAGCAGTCAAACTGATTGCCCTGTATGGCCCAAAATACTGGGGGAATTGCATGGTTCAATTCACCAGGGTTGGTGCCGCCAAGACGGCACACCATATTTGTGCCATTCATGTTAAGACCTCTATCTATAAAGAAACGAATGGTTTGGGTTTGTCCCTGGAAGGCAGCAGAAGATAATACCGACCAGTTGGCTCCATCCAGCGCGTATGGGTCTGAGCCTGCATCTACAAGAATAGCAAGGTTTTCCAGATCAGTAACTCCATATATTACGCTATGTATTGGGGTGTCAGACACTTCATTCAGACCATTTAGATCTGCTCCATGGGCAATGACTCGCCTAAGGATTTCGGGGCTTGCCCCAGCTGCTGCGGCGTGTAGAGGACATCCGAACTGTTGAAATCCACCCAGTCCATAAGTATCCAGCAGTTTTGTGATCAGACGTTCTGATCGCATGGCAACAGCAATGCAAAATGCCGTAAACAATCCAACAGACACCTCTTTCTCTTCCAGTGCCACCTTCATGGCAGCCAAGGACAAGTCCAAAGACTGCATGCTATCCGGTATCCTACTGCCACTGAAGAGGAAGAACTCCAGAGTTTCATTCCCAACAAACAGGTTTGACCTGTGCAACAGATCTGCTGATTTATCCTTAATAAACCGCCTGTGATAAACACGCACTAGAAGGTTTAGGTAGGGTGACTCATCATCCAGGATGGCGTCAAAGAACATATAGCAGTCTTTATTCGTGAGTAAATAGGCCAAGCATCGGCTCAGATGATTCTCAATTGACAGATTAAACAGTTCCACAACTGATTTGAATTTAAGTTCCTGATTTTGTATTTCGTGCACAAACCAAAGATTTTCAGCGCTATCAGCTGTTGCAATATGACAACCGTTATATCTGCTGCTGAAATATAAAATAGTATATATATTATATACAGGCAATTCTGCGGTGTACATGGCTAATTTACACTTCAGAGACCATGCTTTGACCCCGTAGAATAATGCCAAGTTAAAAACACATGATATGTGTTCATTAAGGAACTAAGTATAGCGTGGCATTAATTGTTGCCAATATATCACAGAGGAGGCGAGATTGAAGTCAGATCCTGAGCCGATAGGCTCGCAATCTGCCCAAGTGTATCTCTTCATGCACTTTCATCGACTTGTCATTACATGTGTGAGGATCATTGGAATAACAATTGTGGAGTAATAGCATGATAAGTTTTGTAACTTTGCTACATTTGGGTGTCGCAGCATGGCCGACCGATGCGGACAAGTAGCACATATGTACTTGAATTACCGTGCCATCTATTATCAACCACTCTAACTACCATAGGAACGCGGAGCCAAATGTCAGCATTGGATTTTCGTGAAATATATTTTGTGAACATTTGCTGTAATTGCTGAATTAAATGAACTAAACAACCATACACTTGTACGTACTTTATTAATGATGGTGAAATGGAATGGTAATTCAGTGGGGGTGGGTACAATGAAAAGAATGGTCATCATCATATATTAGATGTTATATAACGGCAAACCAAGCATTTTAACACGACAGCCTCGTTTTCACACCATCTATTACAACGAGAGTGCATAAAATGCTTAGCTAACATGTAAAACTTTTTAAAGTTCGGACAAAATGGGCACATAAATTGAAAAAACTGTATTCGGTAGCAAAGTTCCACATGTAAACCTAATAGCTTCAGAGACATATGTCTGGCAGGAAAAAATATACGTTCAACACAGTGATGGCATTACTACCAAGTTTTATTTCAAACATAAACGTCAAAGCGGTAACCCAGCCTTGTAATGTCTGGGTTCCAACCCAGACATTTTGTTTTTCCAAGAATTCTTTCTTTGTTTTTCCTTTTCTTTCTTTCTTTCTTTCTTTCTTTCTTTCTTTCTTTCTTTCTTTCTTTCTTTCTTTCTTTCTTTCTTTCTTTCTTTCTTCCTTTCTTTCTTTCTTTCTTTCTTTCTTTCTTTCTTTCTTTCTTTCTCTCTCTCTCTCTCTCCCTCTCTTTCTTTCTTCTTCAGGACCAGATTTGTCCGGAGTTTTTCTAGGCCCTACTATTCCAAAAACCATCAAACTTGCCATGGTGACTGATATACCAGTGAAACTAGGCACCTGACTTGGAATAGTCATGATGTTTAAAATTATGCAAATTAGGGGCACTTAAAATTTGAAAAGCTACAAATCGTCCAAGCTATTGCAGATAGACACCAAGTTCTAACTTACACATATGGGTTTGAGACAACTGGTATGTCCAATTGCACACAAACAAAACTTGCGGAATTTTAATGCATGCTAAATTCACCAAATTTCTCCCCAATCCACATGCAGGCCTTCAACTGCCTGCTGTATGACCTATTGCTTGACCTCTATGGTGCCAGGCAACCCTTTACCATTCATAATTGATTAGCTTGAACCTGTCTCACAGGCAGATTTCTATCCATGCATGCTTGGTGTATGCTTTGAAGGGTTTGGGTCTTGCAGCAAAAAAAAAAGAAAAAAAAATAAAGAAAAAAAAAGGGGGGGGGGGGACTCCTAACTACTGTGTGATGAGGCTCTCAATAAAAAACAGAGAATCTTTTTCTGCTCATGCAAGAACAGATCGACTCCATGCTGCCATATGTACCAGGCAGGGTATAGTTTCCACTAGAGCTACACAGACCTGTCAGTGCACCATGACCATGATGACTGAAACGAGTGTCCTAGCTGGCCTGATTTTGCCTGAGGCAATGTCAGTCTGCTGCGCTTATCAGTCCCATGGGGACACAGGCTCTAGACTTCTATGTGGAACAAGCCTGAGTGAGCCCTCTTTAAAAATTGACTACACACAGTGCTAAGTGGACCAAGGAGGGTAGAATTTGTGTCATCTCAGTGGACACTTTCATGTCTTTGTTTTCTTGTAACCAGTGGGATGAAGCCTGTTCTTCATAGCCAATACTGAGAGAGTATAGCGCTTGTCTTGGGTTACAGGTTCATGTATATGTAGTTTCTTGACAGCTTCTGTTGATATTTGTGTATGTAATAAAGGAAGAAAGACAGTGTTGTATTGCATGTATACACACCCCCTTGAATTATAATCTGTATACACTGTACACACACACACACACACACACACACACACACACACACACACATATATATATATATATATATGCATGCATGAATAATGTACTTATGCATGCACACATACTCATCCATACTGCCCAGAAGGGTTGACCTCTCAGGAGTGGGCACTTTCCTCAGGTCCTATGGGTGACTTTTCTTTGGTCCCAAAGGTTGCCCACTGTAGAGAGGCGTCACTGAATTAGTAAACACTTGAACTTTATCTTTCTTTTTCTTTCTTTCTTTCTTTCTTTCTTTCTTTCTTTCTTTCTTTCTTTCTTTCTTTCTTTCTTTCTTTCTTTCTTTCTTTCTTTCTTTTTCTTTTTCTTCTTTCTTCTTCAGGCCATGTTGGTCTGGAGATTTTCTCAAGCACTATTTTTCCGACAACTACCAAACTTGCTTTGGTGACTGACCTAACCTGTGAAATTGCGCGTCTCATTTGGAATAGTCATGATGTTTAAAAGTACGCAAATTTAGGGGCAATCAAAATTTTAAAAGCTCCATATCTTCCAAAATATTGCAGATACTCAAAATTTCAATGTGCATATATAAGTTTGTGTCACTTGCCAATATAATGGACAGTATAAGTTGTAGAATTTCAAATAATGCTAATGAGGGGCTTTGAAAAATTTCAAAATTGAGTATCTCCAAAACTCTTATACATAGACATGCCATTTCAACTTCAATTTATAGGTTTGTGGCAAAGCCGCATTCAATGAACCATGTACTAAAGTTGTAGAATTTCAATTTATGTAAATTAGGTAAACATGCAAAATATAAATCTTGAATAGCTTCAAAACTATTGTAGATAGAGGGTTTGTGGCAAAGCCCTATCCAATGTACCATAAACCAAAGTTGTAGGGTTTCAATTTATGCAAATTAAGCAAATGCACAAAAATTAAATGTTGAATAGCTTTGAAACTATTTCAGGTATAGTTTCATTCAAACTTCATTTTATAAGTTTGTGACATGGGCACATCCAAGGAACCAAGAACCAAGGTTGTAGCATTTTACTTTTCAAAAATGAGGCTAATTCACAAAATCTAGATTATATTGAACAATGGTAAGGTGTAGCATTTCTAAGTGGCCTGATTTTGAAGGTTCCCAGACAGATTTGCTGTGAAGCAAATCTTCTTTTTGAGTTATGATACTATGTCCGTCAACACGGTAAAAGAGTGTCCAGTTTATTGAAGCTGAATTCTTAGGCACTCGCTTGTCTCATTATTGAAATGTTTTGGCATAGCATAGGGGCAAACATCACCCATACCTTGTTGACATCTCCTGTTCCTAAATCGATTTCAGAGAACCAAATTTATCGTTGTGGGACATACGCAAAATCTTCACTTTTCTGAACATCATAGATTCAATACAAAAGCTCTCTGAATTGGTAAAGTTTCAATAAACCAGACACCCTTTTACCGTGTATACGGATATATTATAAAAATGAAGTCTGTCTCTGTTGAATGCCTACCAACAACCGCGCTGTTACATGCCAATGACAATAACAGAGACAGACTTCATTTTTTATATTAATATTCATATTAACATTAACACTAAAATTAAATTTGTCATGAATATTTGTACCGTGGTGAGGTGTTAAATAATTGAACTATTGAGAGTTATATGTTATCAAGTTGGACCATGAGGCTTGTATAGCAACTTACATAGTTCGTTGTTAATTATGCAAATGATATGCACTCATCTGTGGGTGATCCCATTGTGCTGAGCTGTTTGTGCCTGCCTGATACATCGCCTTGTACATGTTGTATGGGGACGCACTGGTGGGTTCTCAATTTGAGATATACCTTTAATGGGTTTCTAGGTACACCACCATTATGATTATGAGGCAGTGTTCATTCTATAGGCATGCCCTTTTTTGTGTTTAGATGAATTGAGTTATTAAATGATACACACTTGCCCGCTAGGCCAGTTTGAAAACTTGCAATCCTTATATATTTAATAGTTGTCAATGCAGGCTGATTTTTTGTGATCTAAATGTGTCACGAGGGGGGACGGGGTGGGGTTGCTGGGTTTACAGGGACCGATCACCGATTTGTGGATTAATATATGGGAAGACTGCTATATCATGATACACGTGTACAGGTGTTGATTACTGCATATGCTGGCACATAGAACTATATATCTTTTGGTATTGATGCAACATTCCATTATACTGTTCAACTGACAAGGTTGACGTGTAACTGTGAGTTTGACACATTTCTTTGTTGTAGCTGGGGCATCCTCTGGTAGTTTGAGATGATTTTTTAAAATTTTGGTTTGAGATGATGGTTGATGATTTATTCACTTACTTAATTGCAATTTATTTTAAGACCGAGTGTGGTAGGTTTCAGAGCTCTTCAACTGTTTAACCCAGGTGCAGGGACACAGGGACTTACATCAGCATTCTGAGGATCAATATGTATCTGTAGACTAGCATGCCACACTGCCTGTAGGATTTGTGTCACACTAAGGTAAAGGTCGAACATTCAGGTTTGAATGCTTGCTCTGTGCATCTGAGCTGTTTTTTTTCCCCAACTTATGTACGTGGGGGTGCTTTTTCTGCACCGGCCGGACATTATTTTAGGGGACTATAAGTTGGCTCCAACAGTTACAGTATTTAAACATGTTAAAAGTTTTTTTGGTCTCTTTGTTTCTTTTTTGTTTTTTGGACTGGTTGTCCTTATTTTACATTTGACCGACACACTGCCTAATGCCAGACCTCCCTTGTGTTATGTTTAGCATTATTGTGTTCACCTGTCTGGGTTTGGGGTTCAAGCCCAGCAGGTTTTTGTCCTTTTTGTTTTCATGTGGTTGTGCAAACCGCACGCTGGTTTTTGTTTTTGTGTGATTATGGAAAAAACTGTGGCAAGATTTGCATAGGGGTCCAGGTTGAGTTTAATATAGTCGAGAGGCATTGTATTGAGTCACGTAATATAAACAATTTCAATTTAATACATGGCTAAAAATATCGTAATTAGTTCTTTGAATGTGAGAGGTCTGCGGGACTTCAAGAAAAGACGAGAAGTCTTTCATTATTTTCAGAAGGCTGAGGCTGAAATTTTGTTTCTGCAGGAAACCCACGGTACTGCAGAAATAGAAAAGCAGTGGAGGGCTAATGGGGGTTTATTTTCTCATGGAACAAATGACTCCAGGGGTGTGTGTATAGTATTTAAAAGTACTTTTTATCTGGACATTCATGATGTATTATCGGACCCTGAGGGCCGATACATTATTGCTGATGTCACAATTGGAAGCAAAAGATTATCACTAGTAAACATATATGGGCCAAACCAAGATAAGCCTCTCTTTTTTGAGAATATGATTTCATTAGTAGAAATAATTCCAAATGATGAGAAAACAGTAGGTGGGGATTTCAATTTTGTACTAGATATAGATAAGGATAAAAGAGGTGGCAATCCTCACACACATGCAAAAGCCCAGGCAGTGGTAACAGCTTGGATGGAAGACACTGATCTCATAGATATATGGAGAATACAAAATCCTAATAAATTTAGATTCACCTGGTACACAAATAATCCCAATGATATTTTTTGTAGGCTGGATTTCTTTTTGGTGTCATTTAGCTTATCCTCGTGTATAAAAAACACAGATATTAGGCCAGGATTCAGAACAGATCATTCTATGATTACTAGTACTCTGAAATTGTCAACTGAAAATACAGAGAGGGGCAAGAGTTTGGAAGCTTAACTGTTCATTTTTGACTGACAAGGAATACATCGATTTGATAAAACAGAATATAACAGAAGCAGTGCAGTTGAACACTGAAGCAAATGCCACACTTTTGTGGGATACAGTAAAAGCTTTAGTTAGAGGTGAAACAATTAAATATGCATCAAAAAAAAGAAGGAGAGAATCAACAGGATTAAAGAATATGAAGACAAATTGCAGAATTTGGAAGAGTTGCAGCAAAATGATGCTGACCCTGATAAGTTCAATGATGAAATTCAGTTAACAAAAGATAATTTAGAAAAAGAGATAGAGTATAAAACTAAAGGGGCACTAATCAGATGTAAAGTGCAATGGTACGAGGAAGGAGAAAAACCGACTAAATATTTCTTGAACCTTGAAAAGCGGAATTATAAAAACAAAGTTATAGAACAGTTTAGGTTAGCAAATGGGATGGTAACTATGGATAAAAAACAAATTTTGAATGAACAAGCAAGGTTTTATAAAAAATTATATTCAACACAGGTAACGGAAGATGCATTATTAGAAGAGCTGATATCTGATATAGAAAGAGTAAGTAAATTGTCAAAGGATCAGAAAGCTGTATGTGAGGGTCCCATAACAGAGCAAGCAATTTGTAACATTATTAGGACTTTTAAAAATAACAAAAGTCCAGGAACAGATGGGCTTCCAATAGAATTTTATAATTTTTTTTGGAATGAAGTGAAGGATTTGTTGGTTAAGGCTATAAATTATGCAGATGAAAGTGGATCCCTGTCAATTTCTCAGCGCCAAGGCACTATTACTCTTTTACTTAAAAAAGACAGGGATCCACTTTCACTGAAAAACAGGAGACCGATATCTTTGCTTAACACACACTATAAAATTATAACAAAATGTTTGGCTCAGAGAATGAGGAAAGTTTTACCTGATATCATTGAAAGTGACCAGACAGGTTTTTTACAAAACCGATACATAGGTGAAAATATAATGCGCATGCTGGATATATTGGAACACACAGAGAGTGAAGACATCCCTGCTGTGGCAATGTTTATTGATTTTGAAAAAGCATTTGATAGGTTAGATTGGAAATTTGTACAAAAAACACTAGAATTCTTTAATATTGGCCCTCATTTCCGGCATTGGATAGATTTAATTTATAATAATGCTAGCAGCCAAGTTCTAAATAACGGGTGGGCCACAACTCCATTTAGTTTGTCCCGCGGAGTGCGTCAAGGTTGTCCACTGTCACCGTATTTGTTTTTGATTGGAGCAGAAATTCTGGGAATTATTATTGGACAAAATAATAATATTGAAGGTATTCAGATGGAAGATAAAGAATATAAAATAAGCCAATATGCTGACGATACATGCCTTACTATTAAGGCTAGACAACATATTCTACAAGAAGTTGTTAATGTATTTGAAAAATTTTGAAAAATTCTCTGGTCTTAAAGTTGATTATGACAAGACTGAAATAATGCCAATAGGCAGCTTGAAAACTCGCATTTTAAGCTAAATACACATAAAGACATTAGATGGACAGATGGACCAGTTAAGTTGTTAGTAATAATGATAAGCTCAAGTACCAATAAACTAGCAAATTTGAATTATAACCCACTGCTACAAAAGATTAAGAATCAGTTAAACATGTGGTCACAACGTACTTTTTCATTATATGGGAAAATAACAGTGTTGAAAACATTTGCCTTATCCCAATTAATTTATGTTATGACAGTTGTCCCAAGCCCAACGTCCAATAGTATACAGGATAATTTCTTCAAAAAAGTAGAAACACTTTTATATACCTTTCTGTGGGGAGGACCCCACAGAGAGAAAATAAAACGTAAGATTATTATAGGTTCTTATGAAGAAGGTGGTCTGAGAATGATCCACATCAGTTCACAAAACCAGGCTCTAAAACTAAGTTGGGTTAAAAGATTACTTTGCCAAGATAGTGTAGGAAAATGGGAAAAATTTTATTTCACACCAAATGCCACGTTTCAGAGATATATGGAAATGTAATATTCATTTTAAAGACATGGATGTATTCAAAAATGTGAAGAGTTTGTTTTGGAAAGAAGTTATTAAAATCTGGCGTATGGTCAATTATTTTGAGCCCAACAATCAAAAGGAGGTTGCTCATCAATATTTGTGGTACAACTCATGGATTCGAATTGATAATAAAATAGTTTTCTATGCAAACTGGAGTAGAGAAGGCATAGACATGGTGAGAGATCTAATTGATGTTAATGGTAATTTTATGACTTATGCTGCGTTCTGTATGAAATATCCTAATTTACGAACCAATATTTGTACTTATCAAGGTTTACTTGCAGCGATACCTAGATAATGGAAAATGATACTACATAAATTGGATGCTGAAAGTGTTGAACCATATGTATATTTAGTGGTAAAAATGATGAAGGTTGAAAAAGCATCAAGATTTTTCTATTCGCTACTCATTGAAAAGATTTTTATACCACCAACAAATGTACGTAATAAATGGAACGCAGACATAAAAAATGTAATTGATGAAGAGTACTGGGAAAGCTGCTTTACACAAATATATAAATGTACAATTTCTGCTACATTGAGAGCCTTTCAATACAGATTCTTGCGCAGAATTATGTATACAAATTCAAAACTATTTAATTGTGGTATCAAAGAGAGTGCTGTTTGTTTTTTATGTAATGAAGAAGAGGAAACGTTTATCCATTATTTTTATGAATGCGAAGTCACACCGCGATTTTGGCGGGAGATTCTAAACTGGGTTTAAGAGCAGATGAAAAGTAACATTATCTTTTCCAAATCTGAAATTTTATTGGGAATCCAGACAGAAGGAATGTTTTTTTGGTCATTTATCTTTTTAATTGCTAAATACTATTTATTCCTTTGTCATGATAAAGAATGGCTAAATTTGGGAAATTTTAAAAATAAAGTGAATGAAATTAGACTGATAGAATATAATGTAGCAGTGAATTGTGACAAACTGAAAAAACATAATTCAAAATGGAAATTTCTATCTCAGTAACATATTAGTAAACAACAATGAATACTTAGCTGAATCTGGTATGGTATGTATACAGACTGTATGAGAGGTTTAACAAACTGTAACACTATATTTGAAAATCTGACTTATTATATATGAAATTTTGAAGTTTGTAATACTGAGTAGTTATTTCATTGCCTGTAAATGCTTGATGTTATGTATACCACTCCTATGTAACTTGTTACAGAATAAAAAACATTAAAAAAAAAAAGAAAAAAAGTATGTTTGTACGTAAAAGTTTTGATAGCCACTGCGAAGGACCTTTTGTTTATCAGTGGGAGGAGCTATGGGTGTGGCCAGCCACTTGTTACGTAGCAAAGGAGGCACTGGTACGTGCCGTGCTGTACATGATGTTACCATCGACTGATGACGACAAAATTTGTCCGTATTCTTTCAATGCTAACAAAAACTCCGAATGTAAATATTATCATAACAAGACTGGGCTAAGGCTCTGACATTTATGTTTGAACATAAACTTGGAAGTAATATAATGCCATCACTGTGTTGGACGTGCATTTTTTCCCTGTGAGATATATGTCGTTGAAGTTATTAGGTTTACATATGGAACTTTAGTACCAAATGAAGTTATTTCAATTTATGTGTTCTCTTTGTCTCCACTTTAAAGGGTATTACCTATTAGCTAAGTGTTTTGATGCACTCGCATTATCTCTGCTTTAAAGTGAACTACCTCTAGGTATAGCTCTATTGTGAATCTCTTCGTCTCCGGTATAAAGTATACTACCTGTTGAAACAACTCTCCAGGTACATCTTTTGCCTATATTTTAAAGTGCATCAGGACTTAGTACAGGTTTCCAGCTGCTGTCTTTGTACCTCTTAGTGTAGGTCTTTATATGTTGTCTCCATCTTTGCTAGCACAATTCTTCAGGCACTAAAACTTTGTCTCCATTATAAATTATTTCAATTGTAAGTACAGCTCACTAGCTAATCTCTTTTTCTCCATTATGCCATGTATTAGTACAACCTTATATGTACTCTGTTTGCCCATGTTATAAAGTATGTACAGCTCTTTAGTTACGCTCCATGCCTCTATTATACATAGTTATGCCTGTTAATATGGCTCTTTAGCAAGTCTCTGCCACTCCGTTAGAAAGCATATTACCTATTAGTGTTGCCCTTTTTGTACTATATTTGTCTTCATGATAAAATGTATTGCTTGTAGGTGTATCCCTCATGTAATCTCTCCATCATAAAGTGGGTTACCACTTAGTATGGCTCTCTCTCTATATATATATATATACTGTTTTTGCTTCCATTGTAAAGTGGATTAATGTGACACAAACAAAGCTAGGCACTTAGAGGAGTGCTGTCTTCAACCGGCTCTCCTGTTTTGGTTTTTATTTTTTGACCCTTAAAACTATATATATTCTTGTTGCTTAGGATCTCTAGATTATATATACACCAAGAAAAATGTTAAAAATCATTTTTCTGGGCAAAAAATGGACATTTTACGAAATGGTCCGATTTGGAGATTTTTCACGGGATTCTCGAAAAATATAGTACTTAAAACCTCAAAAATTTGCAAAATGAAACTTCGTAGACATGCCCAGGACTGGTTTTTTGCGTTTTGGAATATGTTTTTTTTAGGCAGTTTCATGCCCCCTAAACATGAAGAAGTGTTCATTTTCACCAGCATCATAATTAATAATTGATTACAATTTATCTATTGCGTTTATGGAAAAAGTGAAGGAACCCAACCTGGCATGACTACAAAGTTTCATTTTGCAAAATTTCGAGTTTTTAAGTACTGTATTTTTCGAGAATCCCGAGAAAAATCTCCAAATCGAACCCTTTTGTAAAATGTCCATTTTTCGCCAAAAAAAGTGATTTTATAATTTTTTCTTGGCAGATATATAATGTAAAGATCCCAAGCAACAAGGATTTGTATAGTTTTATGGGTCTAAAAATAAAAACCAAAACAGGAGAGCGGGTTGGAGACAGCACTCCTCTAAGTGCCTAGCTTTGTTTGTGCCACCTTAAATGTTTGTACAATTCTTAGGAACTTGCTTGTCTCATTATTGAAGAGTTTTTGCTGTTATTACAATTCTGAAGCTAGCCTTGTTCTCCACATTATAAAGTATTTTAACTCTGCCATAAAGTGTATTATTAGTAAGGGTAATTTTTCAGGCACTCTGTCTCCGTAAGAAAGTGTTTCCACTGTTTGTATGGCCCTTTGGCTTCTTTCTGTGTTTAAGTATATGGTATATTGATTGTAGCACAGTTTTATACGCTTCCTTTGTATACGTACTAAAATCTATTACCTTCAGCACCTGGATCAGGGCTAGGTTCTCTTTGTTACTTTTATACACAGTACCTGTTATCTCTTTAGCCGATCTCTTCATCGTTATTAGAAAGTATATTATCTTTCAGTGCAAGCAGCCCCCCCCCGTATCTCTGTAGAAAGCTGTATTTACGTGTTAGTGCAGCTGCCAAGCTAGCTATTGTATCTACTTTACCAAGTTTATTGCCTGTTATTACAGCTTTTAAGCTCGCTATTGTGCCTGCTTTACAGAGTTTTTTGCCTGTTAGTACAGTTTTTAGCTAGTTATGGTGCCTACTTCACATAGTTTATTGCCTGTTAGTACAGCTGCTAAACTAGTTATTGTGCCAGCTTTACAGAGTTTATTGCCTGTTAGTACAGCTATAAAATAGTCATTGCGCCTGTTTTACATAGTTCATCGCTTGTTAGTACAGTTCTTGTGCCTGCTTTACATAGTTTATTGCCTGTTAGTACAGTTTTTAGCAAGTTATGGTGCCTACTTCACAGAGTTTATTGCCTGTTAGAACAGCTGCTAAGTTAGTTATTGTGCCAGCTTTACAGAGTTTATCGCCTGTTAGTACAGCTCTAAAATAGTCATTGCGCCTGTTTTACATAGTTCATCGCTTGTTAGTACAGTTCTTGTGCCTGCTTTACATAGTTTATTGCCTGTTAGTACAGCTCCTAAGCTAGTTATGGTGCCTACTTCACAGAGTTTATTGCCTGTTAGTACAGCTGCTAAGCTAGTTATTGTGTCAGCTTTACAGAGTTTATCGCCTGTTAGTACAGCTCTAAAATAGTCATTGCGCCTGTTTTACATAGTTCATCGCTTGTTAGTACAGTTCTTGTGCCTGCTTTACATAGTTTATTGCCTGTTAGTACAGCTCCTAAGCTAGTTATGGTGCCTACTTCACAGAGTTCATTGCCTGTTAGTACAGCTGCTAAGCTAGTTATTGTGTCAGCTTTACAGAGTTTATCGCCTGTTAGTACAGCTATAAAATAGTCATTGCGCCTGTTTTACATAGTTCATCGCTTGTTAGTACAGTTCTTGTGCCTGCTTTACATAGTTTATTGCCTGTTAGTACAGCTCCTAAGCTAGTTATGGTGCCTACTTCACAGAGTTCATTGCCTGTTAGTACAGCTGCTAAGCTAGTTATTGTGTCAGCTTTACAGAGTTTATCGCCTGTTAGTACAGCTATAAAATAGTCATTGCGCCTGTTTTACATAGTTCATCGCTTGTTAGTACAGTTCTTGTGCCTGCTTTACATAGTTTATTGCCTGTTAGTACAGCTCCTAAGCTAGTTACTGTGCCTGCGTGACAGAGTTTATTGCTGTTAGGGCAGCTTTTTAAGCACTATCTTTTCTCTGTTATAAATTTAAATGCTATTTAGTATAACAGTTTATATATTCTCGTCGTTTCTTTTATGGAGTGTCAGTGGGGCTTATTATGTACTCCCTATGTTTCCACTATAAGGTGCAAATTTCATGCACGTTTAAACATGATCGAAATGATGGTTTTAGAGATGTCAAAAGCGAATAATAACACACAAAATTGATAAAAAACTGGAGTGCCAACTACTGCCACATCTTTAATAATGTGTTTAACATTTTAGTTTCTTGTTATCGATACTGAGTGTATTACCTTTTAGTTTCTTGGTATCAATACTGAGTGTATTACCTTTTAATTTTTGGTATGGATAATGAGTGTATTACCTTTTAGTTTCTTGGTATGGATACTGAGTGTATTACCTTTAAGTATTTTGGTATGGATACTGAGTGTATTACCTTTTAGTTTCTTGGTATCCATACTGAGTGTATTGCCTCTTACCAGAGCAAATGTTGTGCTCAATAGTGTCTGTTATAAAGTGCATTCCTTGCAGGTATGACTGTTTAGACACTGGCTAGTTGTGTTTGTACTATAAAGTTTATCACTTGTCAGTGCAGCTCTCTTTGTATGTTTTTCTATCATTAAGTTTACCACCTTTTTATCAGGGCTGTTTAAAAGTTATCTGTGTTTCTGTTTTGAAATATGATTTTAATTGATGAAATAGACCTGTTCATAGGACTCGGGTTTATTCGGTTCACTTCGACCCGAGTTCGCAAAGTGCACCGTGCTTTGTTTACATTTTGTGCGCGCCCAGGCTGGTTGGATTTAACGTGGAAGGATGAGCTTGGGTTTAATGGAAAATCCAACCGTCAGCAAACTAAACATGCACATTTCACCACTGATGTGACATTTTAGGTAAAAGACTTGCACTGTTCAGCACAATCCATGGTGACATTGCTGTAATCACTAGCGTTAGCCGTGGCATCCATTGTGAACATATAAAAGCGTGGGCCCGACTCAGCCACTTGCTGATTGGACAACCAGGCTAACAATGGAATGCATAATTAATCACGGTTCGGCAAAGTTCGGTACAAGTCGGTATGAACAGGTCTATTGTCTTAGTAATCCTTGTTTCTGCTCTACAGCATGACCACGGTTTTGGTACTGTCTGTTTTATAAAGTATAATACTTGTTGGTACTGTCTCTTTTATAAAGTATAATACTTGCTAGTACTGTCTCTTTTATAAAGTATAATACTTGTTGGTACTGTCTCTTTTATAAAGTATAATACTTGTGGGACTGTATCTTTTGCAAAGTTTAGTACTTGTTGGTACCGTCTCTTTTATAAAGTATAATACTTGTTGGTACTGTCTCTTTTGTAAAGTATAATGCTTGTTGGGACTGTCTCTTTTGTAAAGTATTGTTGGTACTGTCTCTTTTATAAAGTATAATACTTGCCAGTACTGTCTGTTTTATCAAGTATAATATTTGTTGATACTGTCTCTTTTATAAAGTATAATACTTGTTGGTGCTGTCTCTTTTGTAAAGTATAGTACTTGTTGGTACCGTCTCTTTTGTAAAGTATAATACTTGTTGGTACTGTCTCTTTTGTAAAGTATAATACTTGTTGGTACTGTCTCTTTTATAAAGTATAATACTTGTTGGTACTGTCTCTTTTATAAAGTATAATACTTGTTGGTACTGTCTCTTTTATAAAGTATAATACTTGTTGGTACTGTCTCTTTTATAAAGTATAAAACTTGTTGGTACTGTCTCTTTTATAAAGTATAAAACTTGTTGGTACTGTCTCTTTTATAAAGTATACTACTTGTGCTGGACTTGAAAAGCAGCAGTGTGTTTACATTATAAAATGTTTTACCTGTTGTATTATTGTTTAAGGACTTATAATGTCTCTGTGTAAAGGGTTCTACCTGTCATTAGAGGTATTAAGCTACTCTCTGTCTGTGCAATGAGGTGTAGAACTTTTCAGTTGAGCTTTTTATATACTCCTTATTTCTATTATAACGTGTACTACTGTCCAGCAGTGCTATATACTGTAAATTGCTTTAATTTCGCTGTATCCTTATTTTCGCTTATTTCGCTGATGGCACAAAACCGTGAAAATAAATACACATTGAAATAGTATTTTAACATTGTTTGAATGGGAATTGTGTCCAAAACAGTGAAATTAAAACTACAGTGAAATGTCAAAAATACAAAAAACCGTGAAAATTTAAACATGCGAAAATAAAGCAATTTACAGTAGGTACTTTTCCTTGCTTGACTCATCAGTGCTGTTCAGCTGAAAATATTGGTTGTAACATTTCTTTCCAATTGTTTATATAGAAACACTTATTTTCGAGAAAATCTGTAGCAATTTAAACAGCTTTGTAGCAAAAGTTTGCCACAGTGCTGCAGTTGGCCAACCCTGCTTATATTACCTTTCAGTACATCTGCTTATGTGTTCCCTGTCTCTTTCTTATAAAATGCATTACCTTTTAATAGAGATGTTTAAGAACCCTCTTTTTTACCCCGTTATCAAGTGAAGCATCTTCCGTAGACACGTTTGAGTGCTCTATGTGTCTCTAATACAAAGGATATTATCTTTTATTAGAGCAGGTTAGCTACTCCCTGTGTATACATGTGGCTAGCTTTCTGTGTCTCTATTTTAAAGTGCATTACCTTGTAGTAGAGCTATTTAGCTGTTTTCTCTGTCTTTTGCTATGAAGTACATTGCCTTTAAGGAAAACTATTCAGTTACTCTATGTATGTTTGCTATAAAGTTTATGCTATCTTTATCTCTCTAATGAAGTACATCATATTTATGTACATCTCTACAGAGTATTGCATTTTTCTGTTATAGAGTTAGTGACCTTTTAGCGGTTTAAGTACTCTGAGTGTGGCTTGTGAAATGCACTGTGTTGTTGCGCAGCAGTTCTGGTAGTCTGTCTCCTTCAGTTTTAAAGTGAATTGCCTGATAGTGGACCTGTCTGTTTAGGCGCCTTATCAGTATAGGAAAGATACAATTTTGGTCAGTTCTTCATGACTGAAGAAATGGGCGTAACGAGCGATAGCGAGTGAGCCCATTTCTTCAGTCATGAGGAACTGACCAAAATTGTATCTTTCCAATTTAGGACCCAACCTACATTCTCGACTAACCTAGGGAATAACAAACATAACTTTTCTTAATTTTTGTTAATTAAATATTAGAAATTAAAAAAATATAGGAACAAAAACCTGAAAAACAAACGCAAAAAACTTGTCAACAGAACCTGAGCCCCCTCCTGCGGCTTTGAACCCTTCCATTTGAAAGCGCTTTTCTGATTGGGCCATAGCTAATTTGGGCGCGTGGAATTTGGCGCTAGGCCTAGTTGACCAAGGAAATCAGTCATGCAAAGCGAGATGGAGAACTCGACAATAAATATGAATGATTTGGAATCATCGTTCGATATGACCTTGCCAGGTATTATCCTAGATGAAAGCGTGGAAGCAGAGGATTTGCTGTGCATTCCAACACAAGGCCTCTTTTCGGCAGTGACTACAGAGAATCGGTTTGGAAATCCGGTCACCGAAAGTGATCTACAAAAGTGTAAAAACGCAGCAATTCCTGAAAAGACCAAACAAAATGATAGATGGGCTTTATCTATTTGGTGTGAATGGGCAAAGTACCGAAATGGTTTAATGGAGAGCATGATGGACCCCAAGTACCCAGTTAATGATGATTTAACGAAGATCAACGACGATGACCTAAATTACTGGTTGCAGCGGTTCATCGTTGAAATCCGACGACGCGACAAAACTCCATACCCTCCCGACACATTGGTGCAAATTTCATCTGCATTACAGAGAACTCTGAGAAGATATCGCGGAAATAGTGGCTTCAGTCTATTCCAAGATACAAAATACCAAGGTTTTCGAGATGCGCTCGACGCACGGATGAAATTTCTTCGTGCAGAAGGCATCGGTGTCAAGAGACAGTCTAGTGACCCCGTGACCCGTGCGGACGAAGAAAGCTTATGGAATTCAGGAGTATTTAATCTGGACACTGCCCAAGGATTACTTAATGCTGTCTTTTTTTACAATGGATGTGCTTTTGGGTTTCGAGGGATGGAGGAACACAAAACAGTTGTGGCTGAACAATATGAAGTAGGATCCGACGAAAACGGTAAGCGTTTCATTCGATATTATGCCAGAATTACGAAAGATGTACAAGGCGGTCTGAAGCAAAGAAAGTTAGAACCTCGTGTCATTACCCATTTGCAGCAGGAGGACAATCCACGATGTCTTGTTAAACTCTACGAGCGGTACCTTTCATTGATTCCACAGAAAGGGCCATTTTATCGAAAGCCATTGACTGAAACCAAATCTGAACGTTATCAGTACCCACGTTTTGGCGCTACGTGTTTGCCCGCTTATAAAATGGCAACAATGTTCAAGGAACTATTCAAAGCCGCTGACATAAACACTGATGGAAGGAAAATATTTAACCACTCGGGGAGAGTAGCTTGTGCCATTAGGCTGTATAATTCTGGTTTAACCGACAAGGCTGTCATGAGCCGCACTGGTCACCGTAGCAACGCCGTGCATACATATCAGAGAGAGCAAACGCCAATTCTTCAAGAAATAAGCAATGTGCTTGCACCTCCACGCCCAAAATCTGAGCGTGAAGCCGAAACTCTTTCTGGAAAAACAGAAAAGTGTGAAGTTTTCGACCTAAAGGACAGTAATATCGCGAGCAGCAGTGTAAAACCAGAAAGTACCAAATCGGAGGAACTGTGCATTTATGTGCCATCTTGCTATACATGTGTTAAACTTCACCTGCCAAATGGTCATGTTCTTAAATTGGGAATTTAAATTTACTCAAGACATGTTTATACATGCGCACAGACAGTAATGTACTATTTTGCTGTTTATTACAGATTATTAAATGCATCCTTTTTCAGGCAAGTGTTTGTCGGTTGATCTTGGGATTGTCAATCACTGGCAGCTCTCAGCAACATCAACCAATCAGGAGGCTTGGCTGAAATCTTTTAATTTCGCTTCTTCATGAAATAAGAAGTGCTCTTAATTCAGGAAATCGAGCTTCCTGATTGGTCGAGAATGTAGGTTGGGTTCTAAGTGTTGTTAACCCTTAAAGTGCTGATTTAAGATTGAGTCAACAGCTTTCCTCGGGACACTTTGCACGCATTGCGCGCAAAGTGTCCCCATGAAAGCTGCTGACTTAGACTACTTTTTGCTTCAGACAAGGCTTGCTGGTATTTGAATGAAAGGTATCTTCATGAGAAATTTGACTCTTTTAACCATTATATGTTTAATGGTAATGAGAAAGCAACTATAGCAGTCATTAGCACTTGAAGGGTTAAGTATAATATCTGATTCTGCATCTGCTTTGTTTCTGTTATAAAGTGTATTACGTTTTAGTGCACCTGTTTAGGTACTCCGGCTGTGATGTTGAATGTATTGCCTAGTGATGGACCTGTTTAGGTACTCTGGCTGTGATGTTGAATGTATTACCTAGTAGTGCCCCTGTTTAGATACTCTGGCTGTGATGTTGAATGTATTAACTAGTAGTGCCCCTGTTTAGGTACTCTGGCTGTGATGTTGAATGTATTGACTAGTAATGGACCTGTTTAGGTACTCTGGCTGTGATGTTGAATGTATTGACTAGTAGTGCCCCTGTTTAGGTACTCTGACTGTGATGTTGAATGTATTGACTAGTAATGGACCTGTTTAGGTACTCTGGCTGTGATGTTGAATGTATTGCCTTGTAATGGACCTGTTTAGGTACTCTGGCTGTGATGTTGAATGTATTGCCCAGTAATGGACCTGTTTAGTTACCCTGGCTGTGATGTTGAATGAATTGCCTAGTGCTGGACCTGTTTAGTTACTCTGGCTGTGATGATGAATGAATTGCCTAGTGCTGGACCTGTTTAGTTACCCTGGCTGTGATGTTGAATGAATTGCCTAGTGCTGGACCTGTTTAGGTACTCCGGCTGTGATGTTGAATGTATTGACTAGTAATGGACCTGTTTAGGTACTCTGGCTGTGATGTTGAATGTATTGCCTTGTAATGGACCTGTTTAGGTACTCTGGCTGTGATGTTGAATGTATTGCCCAGTAATGGACCTGTTTAGTTACCCTGGCTGTGATGTTGAATGAATTGCCTAGTGCTGGACCTGTTTAGTTACTCTGGCTGTGATGATGAATGAATTGCCTAGTGCTGGACCTGTTTAGTTACCCTGGCTGTGATGTTGAATGAATTGCCTAGTGCTGGACCTGTTTAGGTACTCCGGCTGTGATGTTGAATGTATTGACTAGTAATGGACCTGTTTAGGTACTCTGGCTGTGATGTTGAATGTATTGACTAGTAGTGCCCCTGTTTAGGTACTCTGGCTGTGATGTTAAGTGTATTGACTAGTAATGGACCTGTTTAGGTACTCTGGCTGTGATGTTGAATGTATTGCCTTGTAATGGACCTGCTTAGGTACTCTGGCGTGATGTTGAATGTATTGCCCAGTAATGGACCTGTTTAGTTACCCTGGCTGTGATGTTGAATGAATTGCCTAGTGCTGGACCTGTTTAGTTACTCTGGCTGTGATGATGAATGAATTGCCTAGTGCTGGACCTGTTTAGTTACCCTGGCTGTGATGTTGAATGAATTGCCTAGTAATGGACCTGTTTAGGTACTTTGTCTCTGTAATTAAGCGTACTTTGTTCCAGTGGGGCTGTTTATTTCTCTGTCATCTCTGTTATGCAGTTTAAAACTTCCCAGCAGAGCTGTTAATGCTCGCTTTGTCTATCTGTCTGTCTGTCTGTCTGTCTCTGTCTTTGGTGTGTGTGTGTGTGTGTGTGTGTGTGGGTGTGTCTCTCTGTCATAAAATATTTTTACTTCCAGGAGAGCTGTTTACGTTGTTGGTCTGTCTCTGTCATCAATGTCTTACCTGGTAGGAGAGCTGTTCATGTTTTTGGTCTTTCTCTGTCATCAATGTATTACCTGGTAGGAGACTGTTCATGTTGTTGGTCTGTCTCTGTCATCAATGTATTACCTGGTAGGAGAGCTGTTCATGTTGTTGGTCTGTCTCTGTCATCAATATATTATCTGGTAGGGGAGCTGTTCATGTTGTTGGTTTGTCTCTGTCATCAATGTATTACCTGGTAGGAGAGCTGTTCGTGTTTTTGGTTAGTCTCTGTCATCAATGTATTACCTGGTAGGAGAGCTGTTCATGTTGTTGGTCTGTCTCTGTCATCAATGTATTATCTGGTAGGGGAGCTGTTCATGTTGTTGGTCTGTCTCTATCATCAATGTATTATCTGGCAGGGGAACTGTTCATGTTGTTGGTTTGTCTCTGTCATCAATGTATTATCTGGCAGGGGAACTGTTCATGTTGTTGGTTTGTCTCTGTCATCAATGTATTACCTGGTAGGGGAGCTGTTCAAGTATCGTCTCGCTCTTCCTGCAGCTTTGGATCGGTGAAAGTATCGCTCAGGAGACAGGTCCATTTCTTGTAGCTTAACACCATTAATGATGACAATCACAAAATAATCTAAATCTGTCCAGTATCATGCTGTGATAATTTGGCAGTCCTGCAATACATGATGCCTAAATGTTGAATTTGAAATGTGTCTTCATCTTTCACAACATGTGTCTGACGAATCTCCAGGCTACATCCTGACGTGACCTAATCGACCGTATGATGTCTCGTCACGGCTGGAATGATACCTTTGTGAAGTAGTGCATCAGCATATTCTACAGATGATCATGATGACTGTTCTGCATAAAGATTCAAGATGACATCCACCTAAGATTTCATTATAATACCACTTTATCGCCAGGATGGTACAAAGCGATTTTTTTTGTTATTACCTCAGTGAAGCTGTACGAAGGCTACTCAAAAAAAAAAAAAAAAAACACTTTATGTTAGGTGTCTCGGATTGACATTATTCTTCTGAGCCATTCTACTTGTTGTCTTCTGTCGCAAGCTTATCTTCAATATTTACATAAATATTGAGGTGACGGTTTTAATGTGTAATGGAAACCAGCTTCAAGTTTCTCAATATTTAAAAAAAAAAGTCTAATAATGTTGAAATGGGTATTAAGTCTGGAAGCTAGTATGTGATAAATGGAATGAACAAGCTGATTTCGACAATAAGAAACTTGGATAAAAAGGTTCAGTTTTGGTGATTTTTTATCACAATATATGATTATTGTCCTAGTAAAAATGTGTCCACTGAGACTCCACGACCACATTTTTCCGTCCAATAAAGTTTTTTTTAGCAGAGATAAAGGATTCTTCATACGTGAAGGTCAGTTAATCAAGGATCCAGTCACCGTCTTCCTTGTTCTACTCAGGATACCCGGCATGAGAACACACCTGAGTTCGTGGTCAAGCGAAGGTCCGTCCCTCAAAGTGTTAATATCAAAATGTAAGGCGAAAAAATATTGTTTCATAGATAGATATATAATTGAATTGGAAATGTTCGTTTTCTGTGATATAAGACCTGGCGTTTATGGCCTTCTTGGCAAAAGAGTTCTGATTGCAGTGTTAAAACTGCACATTCAAAAATTTAATGACTTTAGAAACGCCAACAGGTAGTTGGGTAAGGTTGGTATTTCATCGGAGCATGACATTTTCACGCATACAGGTTACATACAAATACAGAGGCACTTATAAACATATCCATACTTGAATGAACGCAAACATCATATGGATTTCCATTGAACACACAGACATGATAGGAAGCAATGTCGGACATATTCATTTTCTGCAAGACGTTCGCGCATGTTAATATATATATATATATATATATATATATATATATATATATATATACATATATATATATATACATATGTATATATATACATATATATATATGTATATATATATATATATATATATATAGTATGTATGTATGCATATAACATGATGTATACACATGTGTGTATGGTATTTAATTGAAACTAATCAGGGTGAAATGGTTTGAAATTTAAAATTGTGTGACGCAATTTTTGTAATGTTTCATTTTATGATATTAATACTTTTTGTAAATGGAACGCCATAAGGCTTTACCCACAAACAATAACCGATGTTACAGATGGCATGCGATACAAAATCATAATATGTATATTCCATTGGGACACAAAAATTCAAATGTCAACATCACGTTAGCTCCCCGGTACATTATGATCGAGAGTACATACTATCAATATTATGTTGTGCTGGATTTGTAGGTCCGATTTACAAAATGTATTGGAATCATCAACATCGCGAGACATACCATGGCTGGCTATGTGGATCGACTGTACAGGCATTTCTACAAAGGCTAAATTGAACATCATGTGTTATGCTCTTGACTGGGTTTGTAGCTTTGGTATGCAGAGATGCAAACTGTTCCTCATAGTCAGGGACAATCCCTGAAATTAGCTAACAATTTGTCCAATGTACGGTGTGTGTCCCCCACCAAAATTTAGTACTTGTTGCTTTAATCATTGTTAATTATTATGTGTCCCTGATGGTCTTGACTATTTGTCACTGAAATGACATTTTGAATGTTGGCATCCCTGCGTATGCAGGCTGAACGTTATAAAATTGATGAAATCAACATTACATTTTTCTCTAGCCTCGGCTTGTATGTTCAACATGTAGGTTGTTATGGAATGGATAATCAACATTATGTTAATATAGTGTGGTTATATATATAAATCTTAGGTAGATGCTCTTCTAAAATGGATACTACAGACTTTTAGAAACATGCACATACTCGATACCAGCCTTTGGAAACCTAGGCCGATTTTTTAACTTCATTGGCTCCTCCCTTGGGTATTATCTCATGAAAACAGCAATGAATAAATGTTAAATGATATGACCGTTAACAAGCACTCTTCACTGGAGTAATATCAGAGGCAAAGACTTACTAGTACCGCTCAGACATATTTGACAGTATGATTGTGTAACCGGTGCTAATTATTTGTCTCATCAGATTTATTATGATACAAATAATACCGGGGGAGCCCATGTGTTATTGAAGGTTCTCAGTCCGAGGAAATCCGTAGCACACGAGGCGTCAGCGGACTGTGGCTCCTCTGCATCACTTATTTTAATTAAAACACACACACACACACACACACACACACACCACCACCAACCCCCAATAACGAAAAACAAAAACAAAACAAAAGCAAAAAAAAAAAAGGGCTCTGGTGAGCCCATGCACAGCTGACCTCTGATGAATAGAACAAAATGAAGTAGGTCCACCTTGATTGCAAATGAGATTTGAACAATCCCACTGACTTACACGGTTATCAATAGGGATGCATGCATGAAACCTAAAGGTACCGGAATAAAAAAAACCCCAGAAAATAAAACACTAAAATCAGCAATCAAGTGTATCACCACCTGGAAAATATACTTGTTAACTCTCCCACAAGCTACATTTTCACCACGTGATAGAACAATTTTGACCGACAGTTTTGGAGAAGTATAAAAAAGTAAAAAATTAAAAAAAAAAAAAAAGAATTTTTTTTTCAAAAAGTCGTTAAAATGTAGAAAATTCGCAGCATCACCTTTTGACCAAATTTAGGTATGGTGGTACCCAGAGGTGTCCCGATGCAGTTTCAAAGGAATTGGCTGAGCGGTTTTGGCAAAGACTTTTTAAGATTTTGACAAAAAATATCCCCCCCCCCCCAATCACGGGACAATGATCATTTGAACAAACTTGGTATTGAGCCCCTTAAGGTACAATAACATTCCTACCAAGGTTGAAGTAAATCTGATAGATGGCTTTGGAGAAGAAGTGAAACATGTAAATTCTCTTTGCGATCCTCATTGAATTACATTAAAATACATAGTAATGTATGCATTAACCGACGCATACCCGAATTGAGAAATTCGTTAAAAATCAGGTATCCACAGTATTACCACCTAGTAAAAATTTGTTTACCCCTCCCGCAAACTACATTTCCACAAAGTTGCAGACCAATTTTGAGTGCCAGTTTTGGAAAAGAAATCGAAAATACCTTCAGAACACAAAAAATCAAAAATCAAAATGGCAGCCCACCTCTTGAATAAGTTAAAGTCTACGGGCCCCCAAAAGTGTTTCTATGCAATTTGGGAGAAGATTGTTTTGGATAGAGCCTCGCCACTTGAACAAAACTTACTAGAACCACGTAAGGTACATACCAACCAAGCTTGAAATGAATCAAGATGACGGTTTTGGAGAAGTCAAAAATGTGAATTTTCATTGCAATCCCCATTGACGTACATGGTAATCAATGGGAATGCATACATAAGCGAACACATATCCAAATTGAAAAACGTTGAAATTCAGAAATGTGTCACCACTTGGAGAACACTATTGTTTACGCCTTGCACCAGCGACATTTCCACCAAGTTTCGGCACAATCTGAGTGACAGCTTGTAAATAGATTAACCTTAAAGTCCTGATTTAACATTGAGTCAACATCTTTCTTCAGGACACAAAATGTCCCGAAGATAGCTGTTGACTAAAGACTACATTTTGCTTCAGGTAAGGCTTGCTGATATTTGAAGTAAAGGTATTTTTATGAGGAATTGGACTCTTTTTAACCATTATATGTTTAATGGTAATGGGGTCTATATTAAGCTTCAGATTGTTTGCAGATCTTAAATTGAATATTTTGCGACCGTGCTGAAATAATCTTGTAAATCTATACCCACTCACAAAATAGCGTAAAACTAAAAAAAGAAAAATCTTAATAGATTCGATATTCTATGACAACAAATCTAAATATTCTTACTATTACGTCAATATATATTTTATTAGGTCAAACGATCAATTAAGATGATCTGGGCTAGGTGAAAGTGGGCAGAGTCTATAACACACCTCAAACCATGCTGACACCTTAAATCAGTGTTTATCTTACCCCAGGTCTTGATGATATTCAAGTACTACAATGTGCAATGTCTCTTTGAGCACGGTTCACATGCTGTACGTTTTATAGTTCTACCACCATATTCATACCAGTATCAGTTAGAATTGCATTTCCATCATTAATAGTTGTGAAACTATTCAAGTATTTAACATACGAAGTATTAAATGAAGACAATGTATACATATCTTACCCTTCTGGGTACTCGAACTGATTTGCTTGTATGGGCAAATCAGTTTCTTTATTTCTGTTTTTTTTTTTCAAAAGTCTGTAAGTTAAAGCCTTTCCGGTTCCAATCCGATGGTTTGTACTTTACGCACGGCCAATTACCTCGCCCCTCCCCCAGATTTGTAGAATTTGAACTTTTTCCAGTTAAGCACACTTTAGAAATTTAAATATTGGGTATCTGCAAAGATATTATAGATAGAGGTGTTAATCCAATTCGATATCTTAGGTTTGTGCTATATAGGCGCATCTAAGGGAATGAAAATGAAAATGCTAAAAGTTGAATTGATGCTTATTAGGCATACTTTCGAATTGAAAATATCACTACCTTCAAACGTACTCCAGATAGAGGTGTCAATCCAAGTTCAAGTCATCAGTTTGTGGATTTAATTGCTTGCTCATTTCAAAAGTATTATAGATGAAGAGGCGAGTCAAGTGGATTGGCTAGTAGACACAAGCTGTTTTCACATCACTTGGGCATAATATATATATATATATATATATATATATATATATATATATATATATATATATATATATATATATATATGTTTGTGTGTGTGTGTGTGTGTGTGTGTGTGTGTGTGTGTGTGTGTGTGTGTGTATTAATTTACTTTACTCGATTGTTGTGGAAGAAAGGACCAAAAGTTGAGATCTGGAATGTTTAATTTTACTAACAGGGGCAACTGTGAACACCGCACATTATTGTTGTCCTCATTCAAACTATCTGAAAGACAAAAAAAAAAAATTCTGTTATTATCTGTGCGTAATGATAAATAAACCTAGGTTCAGTGTTGTGCATGGTGAGTGGAAATATATTAAAAAGTTTTTCCATCGTAACAGCAGACAGCACATGCAGGTTTATGTTGAACAATGTGTTTTTGAAAAAAATGTTCAACGCCAAGCGTAAGTTATCATCCTGTCGTATTTGGATACTTTTAAGAAGCGCAAGAGGAACAAAAGTGACTCCACGCTCAATGCGAATCTGTTTGCGGTTTATGTAAGTATAATGCAGGAAGCTGGTAACATGTCAGAAGAGGACAATGCAGTAAAGTATCAGGTAATCGTATGATTGATATTTTTGATGACGTCTCTGAAAGTGGTGAAGAAGATATTTCCTGACAGCTGCCGGCATAGGTGGTATGTAAATAGATAATTCCTGAGAGCTGCCGGCATAGGTGGTATGTAAATAGATAATTCCTGAGAGCTACCGGCATAGGTGGTATGTAAATAGATAATTCCTGAGAGCTGCCGGCATAGATGGTTTGTAAATAGACATAGGTGGTATGTATATAGATATTTCCTGAACATTAAGTATGGTAATTTAGACAGGTATCAAGTCTGTGTGTGAACACAGACTTTCGTCTTTCCTCAGATACTTTATTCTTTCTTTCTTTCTTTCTTTCTTTCTTTCTTTCTTTCTTTCTTTCTTTCTTTCTTTCTTTCTTTCTTTATTTATTTATTTATTTATTTATTTATTTATTTATTCATTCATTCATTCATTCATTCATTCATTCATTCATTCATTCATTCATTAATTAATTTATTTATTTGTTTATTTATTTTTATCTATCTATCTATCTATCTATCTATCTATCTATCTATCTAATATGTGGATCTATTGCTAAAGCAAAATCCTGTAGCATGGAAACAAAGTTGAGAAGTTTGACAAATGTTAACTTCACTGAATGTCCTCAGAATACACGTGCACCTGACATATTCTCTGCCCCCCAGCAAGCTGGTGACTGTTTCCACAGCCAGGCTATTATGCAACAAGAGATAATTGAACTGTGACAGCCTGGCCTTCATACCTGTAAGTACAGAGGCAGTGGTACCTGGTTCTGGGTGGTATAGGCTTACACTTCAATCCCGGGGGAGACTGGCTGTATCAGTAGAATAAACGTGTATTTTGTAACCAAGGAGGCTATAGCCTGAAGTCTGAAGCCTCTTTGGTGTGACTGTCCATCACAATAAGCTAGTGCTGACTGAGAGATACCATTTCAACTATAATTAATAGGTAAGTGACATAGCAGCATCCAATGAAATATGAATCAAAGTTTAGCATGTCTATGTAAAGGGAGATTCAGATCAACTACCAGAAATCACTCAAATACAGATACAAATTCCCTGTTATGACCAACTATGATAAGGAAGAATTTTGGTCAGGGCAGTTGGTACACTGGTGCAAGCAGAGCTCCCATGGACATTGCTGTTATGTTTTTGGACCCTTCAGTGACATTTGCTCATCAGTTAAATATCTATAACATTGTTTAATGACCTTTGTAAACCCTGCCCACTTCCAAAAACGATTCATCTTATTTCACCCCTGCGCAAACTTGCAACCTAAGTTTGTCCACACCTTTAGTGAGTTGTTGAATCTTGATAGTCAAACATGTTCATGTACCATAGAGATTTTTTTGTTTAGAGCTATGTGAAGTTGGATGTTACCTGTGCAAACTTACAACTTACCTTTGCGGACACATTTAGGTAGGTGACACTCAATAGCTAAACACATAGATTTCTGTAAGAGCTATATGAAGTTTAATGTTATGTGTGACAGTAGCCTAGGTGAGCCTAAAAGTTGATATTAGTAGAGATTGTCACATAAATGTTTTTATGTTCCTGTAAATGGTGAAACTCAAATACATGTACTTATAAATAGATGTACATGTATATCAATGTATACATGTTTCACTCGTTGCAGTCATTTAATGCCCCAGATTTACAAAGCATGGGAATCTGGTGTTGATGTAGTAATTCTTACCTCATAGTGTAATGGGTTTAGCTTCATAATTAATTGTCGTGTTGAAATTATGTGAATTAGGGGCAATTGAAAATTTAAAATTTCTGTATCTTGCAACCTATTACAGATAGACTCGAAATTTAAAGTAGCAAATATAGGTTTGTGACACCTGTCAATCTAATAAACAATGAACAATAATGTAGCCTTTGAAATTATGCTGATTAGCAGCACTTGAAACATGTAAAAGTTTAATATCTCCCAAACTATTATCGATAGAGGTGCCAATGTTGATTTAATTTATAGGTTTGTGACATAATCACATCCAACGAAACATGAACCAAAGTTGTGGCATTTTGATTTATGCAAATAGGTTCAAACAAGGTTGAAGTCTTCAAAAACTTTCAAACTATAACAGATAGACGCGTCATTCCCAGTTTAATTTGTAGGTTTTTGACACTGCTGCATTCAGTGAAACATGACTCAAAGTTGTAGCATTTTAAATTATGAAAATTAGGTGCATACACAAAATTTAAATATTGAATAACTCCAAAACTGCTATAGATTGAGGTGTCATTCAAACTTCAGTTGATAGATTTGTAGGCTAGTTGCATCCAGTGAACCATTGGTAGCAATCTGATTCATGCAAAGTAGGCAAATACACAAAATTGAAATCTTGAGAAGCTTCCAAATATCATAGATTGAGATGCCATTTGAACTTCAATTTAAAAGTTTTTGACACAGCAGATGAAAAAAATATTGTTGCAGCAGTTGAATATTTAGTGAGTATGCAGTCTTTAAAATTTTCTAGGTACGCAGACTGGTTTGCTGACAAGCAAATCATTCTTTTGTAGCTTTCCACTGTGTGTTCTCTGCATTTATATTACGCTTGAGTTTTGTACAAAGACATTTTCAGATTGATATAACTGTCCCATTCTGAAGAAGCTGACTCTTAATATAAATAATAAATGTGATTTTAGACCTATCACTGTGAGCTCAGTTTATTTCAAGATTGTTCAGCATCACTTGTCTCCACGTGATGGTGATGCCCCCACCCAGTTTAGGTTCAAGCCCGAAGGGAGGGGTGAGAATACTCCAATTGCGGATGTCCGTATGTAGGCACCGCGGAAATGACCCCACCCCAATTTTCCACCCTATGTACAATTTTAGCCCCCTGTCTGATGCACCCAGGTACGAAAATTGATCCCCTGTTTTCAGATGTGAGAAAAAATTAGTGTTTTTTTCTTGAACAAATTTGCAGATGAGAACTTTTACCTTTTAGGTGCTGTATGTGTGAAAAAAGAACAACACAATTTTGAAAAATGAAAATGTGGCATTTTGAGCCTCCCCCCGCCCTTTTTTTCAAAAACCGCTACATTTGGCAACAAATTGCATGCATGTAGAATAAAAGGTTGAAGCCTTCCCGGGCGCCTGCATACTCTTTTCCTGTTCAAGTACCACCCCCCCCCCCCCAATTCAAGAGGGATTCAAGGAACACAGGCATAGGCCTGCGTCCATAGTGTGTGAAAATCCACACGATGTTGTCTATTTTTGATCATGCCAAATCTGCCTTATATGTTCGTTCGCTTGATGCAGTTAAGTGCTCTGATACAATTTGTCACCGTGGACAACTGTATGAATTGTTAAACGTCGTACCAATATCCCACTGGGTTTAGCATACAGGTGGCGCTCATTGCCTCAGGCCACATTCAAAAGGAAGGCTGAAGTAGACACCGTGTTCTCTGTCACCACAGACTCGCCACAAGGCAGAATTATTTCCTCCACGTTATTCAACACTTTATGAACGACTTACAGGTATACTTTGAATCTGCCAAACACAGTGTTACAATTGGAGACAGCATAATACGTGTGCCTATACATACCATATTACCGTGTGGCTATGCCTACCATGATACGTGTGTCTATGCCTACCATATAACCGTGTGTCTATGCCTAAAATGATACGTGTGTCTATACCATATTACCGTGTGTCTATGCCTACCACATTATTGCATTACAATCAGAGTGGTAATAAATAGATGTGTAATATAACTGCGTTTGTTCATTTGCTATAATATATATATATATATATATATATATATATATATATATATATATATATATATATATATATATATATAGACAAGAATTGGCCAGATGCTGTCACCACAATACGTGTGAAGAAGAGGTCTATTCTCCTATTCTCAGGGGTCACGTAAAGAAAAATATCAAAGTGTCCGACAGCACGCTCAAGCAAATCACTGAAATGACAATGAAATGTTTTGTATGATAGGTATTCTTCTTTCATAATGAAGCTCTGCATTTATAAGCAAAACTTCAAGTATTTAGCTAATTCATCATTTGCCACGTTCATATTTGTTTATTATTATGTGGGTTTTCTTTGCTGAATATTTACCTTAGACAACAAGCCGCTACTCAGAAGAGACATGCACTGCTATAGGCTCCGAAACATTTTCTGCGTAGTTACTCGCTGAAAACATTGATTGTTTCACATTCCATTTCTGTAGTTATTAATTAAAGTTGTCGAAACGGTTACTGTGCATTGGAAGACTGTTGTGCTTTCATGGTACTATTAGTGACAGTGGACTACATCTGCAGATTTCTACCCAGAGGTCCGTTGCTTAAGGGCAAGCTCAGATAACTCCAGGAAATGACACGCAATGTGCAGAATTGCATATATATATATATATATATATATATATATATATATATATATATATATATATATATATATATATATATATATATATATATATATATATATATATATATATATATATACATATATCTTTATTCGTACTCAGCAGGTACACAAACAAAAATTATCATACATTGAAGCAAAGAAAGAAAAAAAATGTGTCCACCACATGCATGCAAGTATGAAGAATATCAAGAATATCAATCTTCACCTTGAAGGACCTGTGGATCGTATGTGAGATTCACAACAAAGGTTTGTTGCATAACATAGTAATGGTGTCACAAATATCTTGCCATGAGAATATAGTGTTTAATTTGCTATCGCCAGCAAGGCAAAGTTCTCTGACAAGTTGTGCAATACAATGGTTCCCATCAACTATGGTATTAGTAACAGAGGGTGCGCTACTGTGGATGCGCTTCAAACAGGAACTTAAGTTTACCTTCTTCAGATTATATTTGTCAATTTTATACCTTGAAACTATTAAATTCATCGAGTTGCATACTGCTGATTGACTTCCGTCTACAGCAAGTTGCCCACATATATATTAACAACTTTATTGTTGCTATTTACAATCCCGTGAAAAAACATACACCTCTTGTGCAGTTGTGTATCAACAGGTACATCTTCACAAATAAGTGGCAATAATATATTATGGCACCTATAGGGAAGTCGCCAGATAAATCGAATCGCTTTTCTCCAAGCGGTATAGAAATATTCAACTTCTGTTTTTGAGAGATCCCATAATTGGCAACCATACAGAGGCATGCTGTACGTTTTGAATAGTTGATATCTGACGTCTGGAAAAACTTTACCAAATTGAGCCATTAAGATATTGACCTGTATCTGAAAATGTCGGATACAGGTCTCAATACTGTCCCACAAAGCGTTCTTACCAATGATATTGCCAAGGTGCTCGAATTGATTAACTTTACTTTGAATAATGGAATCATCTAAAAGAACACCAGGATATGCATTTGTATTGCCAATAACCATGTGCTTAGATTTGGAAGGATTAAAAAGGACATTATATTCTTTAGCAAATTTAGAACAAACATAGACAAGACATATACATGTATTCATATAGTGTGGTCCCCGGCTTGTATGGCCCCTGTCACCAGAGGTCGCCTCTCTTAAAAGACCCCTTTCCTAACCACAAAGTGTAACATTATTCCGTCTACACAAGCCACCCATCTTAACCCTTACAGTGGTAATCACTGCTATAGTCGTTTTCTCATTACCGTCAAACATATAATGGTTAAAAGATTCAAATTCCTCATGGAGATACCTTTCATTGAAATAGCAGCAAGCTTAGTCTAAACCAAAAAAAGTAGTCTTAGTCAACAGCGTTCCTCAAGACACTTTGTGCACAATGCGCGTAAAGTGTCCCGAGGAAAGCTGTTGACTCAGTTTTAAATCGGAGTTTTAAGGATTAAAAGGCAACTTTTAGGCTGCATTGAAGTGGCCTTGTAAGAGGACTTCGGAAACAGACAGTTACCTGTACTGTGGGGCATGTTGCTCAGGCAACAGGCTCTGACAGCCTGAACTGATGTATTATGCAATCAAAATGGTTGTGTAATAACATATAATAGATATCAGTATGCAGCTTGCCCAGGGTGCGGCAGAGGGGTGATGAACAGGAACACTTTATTGCAATTACACCCTCCATGCATACATTAACAGTTGGCAAGGGGATGTATGTTATGAGGATGTTCATTGAATTCAACTTTAACAGAAATTCCTCAATTTTTGTGTGCATTGGAGTTTCCAGAGACACGAATCCAGATATTGAACTGAGAATGGCACTTCTATCAATAAATGAGTTTGAAGATATTCAACTTTAAAATTTGCATGTGGCTCTACTTAGCACACAGTTTAATTTTACAACTTTTTTGTGGTTGATATAAACTCCCCCCCCCCCCAAAAAAAACCAAGCAAACAAAACAAAACAAAAACAAACAAAAAAACAAAAAAAAAACAAAAAAAAAAAAAAAAAAAAAAAAAAAAAAAAAAGAAAAACAAAACAAAACAAAACAAAAACCAAAGCAAATGTAATACCACCACCCCCAAAAAATCAAAAAAAAAAAAAACAAAAAAAAAAACAAAAAAAAACAAAAACACATTTGAATTAAAATTGGAATAGCACCTCTATCCGTAATAGTTTTACAGATTTTAGAATGCTCATATATCCCCGATTAACATAAATTTAAATTTAACAATTTTTGTTTGTGGCTCATTTGATGCCCCTATAGCACGCACCTATGAATTGAAGTTTGAATGGCATCTCTGACTGTAATGCTTTTGAAAAGATTCAACTTTAAAATATTGAAGTGTCCATAATTAGCATAAATGTAACTTCTACAACTCTTGCAGTTCGTCTAATAGATGCATAGTCCCAACAGATGTACCAATAAAGGGAACACTTGGGGTTCCATGTTGAATTCGTCGGAGGTCAGAAGGGATTGAAATTTTTAAATAACCCTGAAATGGCCCTAACTTGCATAATTTTCAATCTGTTGGCTATTCAGAGCGACATGCGAAACTTCACCACAGGTTCTATGTGCTATGAGAGAATATTGGGATAAAACAAAAGGTATCCGTTCACATAAGGACATAATAATAATAATAATAATAATAATAATAATAATAATAATAATAATAATAATAATAATAATAATAATAATAATAATAATATTATTAATATTAATAATAGTAATAATAATAATAATAATAATAATAATAATAATAATAATAATAATAATAATATTATTAATATTAATAATAGTAATAATAATAATAATAATAATAATAATAATAATAATAATAATAATATTAATATTAATAATAGTAATAATAATAATAATAATAATAATAATAATAATAATAATAATAATAATAATGGTGATGATTTACTGCGGAGATTGAGTCAGACTGTGTTGCCACGAAGCTTCAGAGCAGAATCCAGCTTGAAAAGCCTACGCTTTCGCAGAAAATGTCGAAAATTCAATAAAAAAAACCCACCGAAGTTCATAAAAGGTAGAAAAATGATGTGCCACATGTGTAAGTTGTAAGGTCTGACGTCAAAGGTGCCGAGAAGTGTCAGTTCCACAGCTGTTGCCAAGTAGGCCTACAGAATTTCGAGAGAAATGTAATTTGAGATGCTTTGCATTCCCTTCCCCAGGTAACCCTTTAGTAAACCATTGAAAACTAAGACCTCAGCCAAGTTCTTCCCCACCGAGTTTTGAGGTAGATCTGGTGAAGACTTTGGGAAAATTATAACTTCTACAGAGGCCCACATGCACCTACACAGAGTGACCATGCTCTGACAAAAAGTATAGGCCTTCGTATTAGAAATGGGCAAAGATATAGCTCAGTGTCATCTGTTGAACAAACCGACGCCTAGAGATACCAAGGGATTATGCAATATAATTTGCCCAGCGGTTTCACAGATTTTGGAAAAAAAACAATGCTTGGCGACAAATCTGTGTATGAATTTGCACATTTTAGTGACAATAATGGATATACCTTTTTCAGCAGAAAGGTATGAATTTATTTTCTAATTATACCTCAACCTAAAAAGCCCTCGAGGTATTCAACATTGAGATCTTGGCTTTGTTAACATAACACTGTTCATTGAGTGTAAGCATGGCTCTAGTATAAAGACTGAATTTAGAATGCCATCAGCATCTATGATAGTTTGAAAGATATTCGTCATTTTTAACACTGCAATTTTGTATTTTGGTCAAAAGTTGCATGAATTAAAATCTTGCAATTTTCAATTATTTTTCGGTGGATGCATCCAGATCACAAACGCATGAATTGAAGTTGAAATGACACCGGTATCTCTAATATTAACCCTTTCCCCCTTGAATTAAGACTGAGTCAACAGCTTTCCTCGGCATGGGTTGGGCACTAAATGCCCAACCCATGCCGAGGAAAGCTGTTGACCTGGGTCATGTTGTCTTTACAGATGTCATCTTTAATTCTCAGTCAAATTGTTTTTCATTGCTGTTGAAATCAGTTGAAAACGCTGAAGCAGACGACATTTGACCACCAGCCGGTTTTGGCCGGGTTAAGCCGGAAAGGGCTAAAGATGTTCGTCGCTTTAAATGCGGTGACTTTGTGTCAAATCAAATTTGATCGGCCAAAAATTGCATGAATTAACTTTTGTTGTTTTCCAATCACTGTTTATTGGCTGCCTCCATAGGCCATATAAATTGAAGTTGGTAGAGTACCTCTATCTCTATTAGGTTTTAAGATATTCGTTAGACTTTAACATTTAATTATTGTGCATTATAAAGATTTTTCATAAATTAAAATCTGACACTGTTCATTCCCGGTTTATTGGATGCGTCAATAGATCTTATGCTCGCGACACAACGCATGCGCCGAATTTTTTGACGCGCAGTGCATTGTGGACTTATTTGTAGTATGCGAGCCGTTATGGCGATACCTGTGTCGACTATGAAATTACACATGTAGCCATGAGAAGTTTAATTTGTTATTTGGCTGTCCGCTTTTCAACTTATTCCTGCGGCAAACAACGTAAATTTTATCCCTTGCCAACAAATAAAAACTGGGGAAAAAATGGATAAGAAGAATTCCTGTCCTGGAAAGGACTGAAAATTGTGTAAATTCGTGCCCATGACCTCGTCATACAACGTTTGCCATGTAACTTTGAATGATGACATTTGCACATTGCGATCAGTCTATACAGTTTAGTTCAAATATATCCATTCCAACTGGGTAACCCTGTCATCTCAATTATATTCCTTTAGGAACCAAATCGTATAGTGTGTTTTGCAACCAACGTGTAAACACTATGGCCAATGATAGATAGATACATAGATAGATAGATAGATAGGTTAGTAGTTAAACGAGCGAAAGAACCAAAGAAAGAAAGAAAGAAAGAAAGAAAGAAAGAAAGAAAGAAAGAAAGAAAGAAAGAAAGAAAGAAAGAAAAAAAGAAAGAAAGAAAGATTACCCTCCCGAAAATAACAAATTTTCCTTCCTTTATTACGGATTTTTCAAAGATAAATACAGGTTGTTTTTCGAGCAAAGTTGCTTCAAAACTAAGGTATTCTTCTACAAACTTTGATTTCGGAATAATCCGGGTCAGATATGAAAATAGGAAATGTTCAACTTTCATTACGCAATGTCATAAATGAAAACAGGGACGTGTTCATCGGTAGCAGAAATTAATCAGATTGATAAGCTGAGATTTTGCTCTTCCACCATTGTCATATTCAGCTCGACAACCCGTGTTATTAGTCATCTAGAAGTAATGTTGGACAATCCTGTATAGATACATATGTTTAAACCTATGAGGTGAGTTTTCTTAATCATAACCGAAAAAATATTCCTTTTAACGTTTAAAACTACAGATATTTTTACCATGCGCTCCTCAACTAACAACCCGTGTGTTGTTTCTTGGCGTGTTGTTTTCACAAGTAGTTTTTTTAAAGCAACCAGTACTTGTGCTAATCTCGTAAACTCTTTCATAGCTTAAGCACCGGGTGATTGATTTTATGCAAACATCGTTAACACAAAGAAAGGCCAAGTACTTAACACGTACTAATGGTTTCAGAAAGCACACTTTGAAGACTTTGGAGCCAAATTCCATATCGCTAACACGTTGTTTTCCCATTTTAAGTCGGTATTTTTAGGGTAATGGCGTGAAATAAAAATAATTACTGAAATTATACACATGTACATTGCAAAGACGTGCAACGTGCTTAAATGTACAAAGTTGCATCGATATCCGCACAAGGGATGGGCTCGTATAGGCGTTGCATGCTCCCCACTCGTACATGTATTTTGAGAAATAAAATACGTTTAAACCAAGAGAAATACACACACACGCACAAACAAACAAAAATATAGAGTGTTTGCAGGAGCAAAATGTGTCTTGCACGTACGCTTGTTCGTTTGTATATGTCTTTCAAACCTTTTGATTACCAAAGGGATGTTTTAACGCAAGTGTACGTTCTTGATTTGAAGAGAAACTGTTGAAGTTTGTGCAAGTTGTCGTTAGTATTATTGTGCCTTTTGTTTGACAGTAAGCGCACCAAAATTTGACATTTGGCTATGTTCGATGTGTCCACGAGTTTGCGGTTTCCCCTCATTGAAAGATCATCGAAACCCGCGCTCAACCAGATTAATGCGGTCTCTCTGTTGCATTTTTATGTTCATTTTGTCCAGGGATTATTTCTTACTGAAAGGCAGACCTCCGCGTCAAAGAAAATCACACTTCTTAAAGTACGATCGAAACGCAACAGTTAACTGGGAAAAAAGGAGAAAAAGAAGGGAAAAATAAAAAACTACCAACAAGCGAAAGAAAAAGATGAGAAAGTAGGGATGCAAGCAAGCAAAAAAACACCATAGTGAATTGATGATATTTGCTCAAGCCTCAAGGACATCCGTAACTTTAACGTATTTTTCCCCCTTAAAGACTTAAATTTTCCACATTGTTTTTGGAGACAAGATAGTTTCTATACTACACCTTCAGAAACCAAATATATGTTACATTTGTCCGACCATATTAGTGAAAAAAATGGCTAAACAACGAGTGAAACTTATCACGGCGAGCTATCTAATGCCAATGCAGCCCTCAGACTGATCTCAGCAGCGTACTACAATTAATCCCAGAATGCAATTTCCCAACATGGCGCTAATTTATTCAAAATGGCGACCGTGCATAAGATCTATTGCCAAACATGCTTATAAATGTTGAAATAGCGTCTCTTCATGTACGAGTTTTAAGGGTATTCAAGACTTACATTTCGTGTATTGGCCGACAGTTGCACAAATTAAAATCTTCCGTCTTCCGCCACTGTTTATTGGATGCGCCCATAGACCACATAAATTGAAGTTAGGATTGCACCTCTATCTATAGCAGTTTTGAAGGTGCTCATAATTATGAAACACACCAATTTGGTGAATTGGCCGTAATGTGCATAAATTAAACTCTGATAGTTGTCAGTCACTATTCATTGGATGCACCCAGAGCAAAACATATAAATTGAAGTTTGACTGGCACCTCCGTGAATAATATTTTGGAAAGTATTTATACTTCTCTAACAATCTAATTTTGCCTATTGGCCGAAATTTGCCTACATAAACTCTGACAAATTTTAGTCACTTTAACCCTTTCCCCCTTGAATTAAGACTAGGTGAACAGCTTTCCTTGGCATGGGTTGGGCACTAAGAGCCCAACCCATGCCAAGAGAGCTGTTCACCTGGAGCATGTGATCTCGATAGGTCTCATCTAGAATTCTCAAAATATTTTTCATTACTGTTGAAATTAGTTTAAAACGCTGAAGCAGACGACATTTGACCTCCAGCCGGCTTTGGCCAGTTTAAGGGGGAAAGGGTTAAACTGGATGAGCCGATAGCACAAATACATACATTGAAGTTGTAATGGTGTCTCTATCTGTAATAATTTTCAAGACATTCATCATTTTGAAATAGTGTAGTTTTGTGTATTGGCAGGAATTTGCATACATTCAAACTCTGCCAGTTTTCAGTCAGTGCTCATTGGATGCTGCCATTGCACCAACATATGAATTGAGGTTGGAATCACATCTCTGTCTGTAATAGTTGTCGTGATATTCATCACTATTTAACACTTAAGTATTGTGTATTATCAAAAATTTGCATAAGTTGACATTTGACACTTTTCAGTCCCTATTTATGGGATGCGTCCATTGCGCAAACATGAAAATTGGGGTTAAAATGGCATTTCTATGTGTAACAGTTTTAATGATATTGAAAACTTACGTTTTATGTATTGGCCGAAATTTGCATTAACCATTTCCCCCTTGAATTAAGACTGAGTCAACAGCTTTCCTTGGCACGGGTTGGGCACTTAGTGCCCAACCCATGCCAAGGAAGGTTGTTGACCTGGGGCACGTGACCTTGATAAGTCTCATGTACATTTCTCAGTCAAATTTTTTTTTCATAATTGTTGGAATTAGTTGAAAACACTGAAGCAGACGACATTTGACCACCAGCCGGTTTCGGCCGGTTTGAGGGGGAAAGGGTCAACTAAGATATATTAGTCGTCAGCCACTGTTTATTGGATGCACCCACAGGACAAAGATAACAAGAGGCCCACGGGCCTAATGCTCTGCTGGCATCGTGGCCACATTGCAACTGGTCATTTCACAGCTGTGAGTCCTCAAGTGGTGTTTTTGAACTTTACAGGAATATTGACCTAACAAAAATTGGTCAAAGCCGTCGATATTACACAATATTCTATTTTTGGCCATTGCCTATATATCATATAAATTTGGCAAGTTTAATCCAAATATTTTTCCAAATATGGAGTTTTACATCTTAAAACACATTTTGGCTCAGAATTTGTCAAATTACAGGTGGTACCACTAGTATCATTGGCAACTTAGCCTTTGACCTCCACCATAATCCTACCAAATTTTGTGAAGATCCGCCAAAAATTTAAAATGCTAGAATGTTCACAAGATTTTCACATTTTGACCCCTATATTACATAATGATGTAGGTGGCGCCACCAATACCGAACGTGGTTTAGATTTTCATACTCCCTATACGTCCTGAAAGTTATATTGGGCTTACTTGAAAACTGTGAACGGTATCGCGCTAACGAGCAAAAGTTTACGGGTGGACGGACGGACAGACATGAGCGGTGGCATAAGCTCTGTGACCTTTGGTCAGAAGAGCTAAAAATTGAAGTTTGAATGGCACAATTATCTATAATTGCTCTGAAGATATTTATCATCTTTAAACATTGCCTCTGAAGATATTTATCATCTTTAAACATTGCCGTTTTCCGTTTTGGCCAAAATTTGCTTGTAGAGTGTGTGAATTTACGCTGACACAAAAATAAAGTGGAAAGAAAGGCAAGATAGAAAGGAAGACCGGAAGAAAAGGAAAGAAACCACAAAGACGATTTGTTTCAAAACAAAGCTGTCTATGTACCTCCAAAATTTGTATAAATTTAAATGCTACAACTTTCGTTTGTGGTTCATTGCATGCACCTGCAGCAAAACCCCAAAATTGAAGTTGGAATGGCGTCTCTTCCATTAATAGTTTTGCAGATATTCAACATTTACACTTACAAAATGCATCTAATTAGCATAAATAATTTTTTTTCTTGTGGTTCATCGGGTGCAACTACACACAAACATATCAATAAAAGTTTGAATTGCATCTCTATCTATATTAGGAAGAATTTGTAGATATTCAACATTTAAACTTTTCAAGCACCCCTAATTTGCATAAATTAAAATTCCACAATGACTGTTTGTGGTCTATCAGGTGCACCTTCATCACAAACTTACAGCTAGAAGTTGGAATGGCATATCTACCGATACTACTTTGAAATGTATTCGAGATTCAAAATTACAAATGCCCCTAATCATCTTTGCATAATTTGCAATGCACTCAGCCGTCTTTGCACAAAAGGCTTCATGTGAGGAGCTATCACCATACAGCTTGGAATTGCGAAGTGTGATAGTGCCCCAGACAAATTTCGGACAACACTGCTGGTAAACAAAAATTGCAAGAATGAAAGAAACCCAACAAATACAGAATTTCTGTGTTGGCACACAGACATAATAAATAAATGAATAGATAAATAAATCACAAAAAAAAAATAAAAAAAATAGATAGATAGATAGATAAATAAATAGATTGATAGATAGATAGATAAATACATACATACATGAATGAATGAATGAACGAACGAACAAACGAACGAACAAATAAATAAATAAATAAATAAATAAATAAATAAATAGAATGAATGAATGATTGAATGAGTGAATGACTGAATAAATGAATGAATGACGGAAGAAAGAAAGAAAAACAACAAAAGAAGGACAGAAGGAAAGAAAGAAAGAAAGAAAGAAAGTGGGAAAAACACTAGGCCTATGTCTATGATCACACCCTGGCATTAAGACTCCCCCCTCCCCGCATCAAAGAATAAACAAGAGGGCTGTGTGAGCAGCCCATGCTCAGCTGACCTAGATATTCATCACACCTGTGGCTCTGTAAACTTTAGACAGAATCAATGTCGTTCTCATGTTAAAGCACTGAAGAGTAAAATTCATGTATGTTGCACTGTGACTCCAGTAATGAGGCCAAGGTCACTCATGTACTGTCGAAGCATTACCTTCACAGAGAAACATTAACATCTGCAACATCAAGGTCCGAACTCAAAACAGATCTCAAGTTATCAATTGAACAGGAAATTTCATGTCAGTTGTCCTGTGACCTTGGAAATGAGGTCAAGATCCGAAAATTACCTGAGCACGACCACTTGCAAAAATTAAGTCGACACTTAAAAATGGTACATCCCTATGAAGTTTGACACAAATCGGGACAAAATTATTTAAATTATAACCATAACACGAAATCCACATGTTAAACTGAACTATCAAAAATTTTTGAAGAATCCCGCCCCCTCCTCCCAAAAAATCATAAAAAATCCAAAAATTATTGGAGCGTGACCATTAGTACCAATTTCATAGTGACCTAGCCAAGGTATATATCCACCAAGTTTGAAGTCAATCTGATAGAGGGTTTTTTTTTTCAGAAAAGTCCACAATATGAATTAGATTTAGAAAGCCCATTGACTTGCACATTAATCAATTGGAAAGGTGCATTTACCGATAAGTACCCGAATTGAAAAAAAAATCGTTAAAAATCAGGAATCTAAAGCAGTGCCACTCAGTGAACACCTTTGTTTGACCCTTTCACAGGGAACATATGCACCAAGTTTCATATAATCTGAGTGACGATTCTGGAGAAAAAGTCGAAAATAGGGAAAACACACAAAAAATCAAAACAAATTAGAACAAATTCGCACAGTCACCTGGTGAACAAATGAAGAACTATAACCCTCTTGGACTGTCCCTGTCTTATTTCAAAGCAATCAGGCGAGTAGTTTCGGGGGAGAAGATTTTTGAAAATTTGCCCCCCCCCCCCCCCAAAAAAGAACAAAAGAAAAAAATCAATGGAGTATGACCATTTGAACAAACTTGTAGAGACCCACCCAAGGTACATCGCCACTAAGTTTGAAGTCAATCTGACAGATGGTTTCGGAGAAGTCGAAAATGTGAATTAACATTAGAATGCCCATTGACTAACATAGTAATCAATTCGAAAGGTGCATTTACGCCAAAATAACCGAATTGAAAAAATTGTGAAATACCAGGAACCAAAAAAAAAAAAAGAAAAAAAAAATGGAGCATGATTATTGGAACAAACTTGGTAGAGACCCACCCAAGGTTCATCCCCACCAAGCTGAGGTAGGAGGAGAGGAGTTCACATAAGTGCTCTGCACTTTTTCTCCAATCCTTTTTCACTTGGTGAAATAAAATATGGTTTAACCAACAAGTGGAAGTAAATCTAGCCAACGGTTTGAGAGGAAGAAGTCGAAAATGTGAATTGTGGACGAACGGACGGACGGACAGACGACAAACGAAGGACCATCCTGTAACCTCAGCAGACTGACAAGTTAGCTGAGCTAAAACCAAAAAAGAACCAACCCAAACCCCCCCCCCCAAAAAAAAACCCCCCAAACCAAACCAAAACAAAACAAAACAACCCCCCCCCAAAAAAAAACAACCTAGAAAAGAAAATTTGCCTCAAAGTAAATCTACCTGAGGCTTCAAAAAGTGTAAATATAAAATGCTGCAGCTTTTGTCCTTTGGTACCACACATTCCGTTAAGCAGATGGCTGGATGAAAATTTCAAAGTGTAAAAGACCTTGACCTTTGATCTTTACAGGTCGCATGTAAATTGCGAAAAATAGTGTTACAATACCCACAATTTAAGCCAAACATGAACCAAATCAGATGAAAATAGACCAAGTCATGGCAAGTGGAAACTTTCACAGTGTCAAAAGACCTTGACCTTTGCCTTTAGAGGTACACGTTCTTACACAAATGTGCAGTTGTTGGAATACCTACCATTTGTATCCAACATGATTAGAATTGTATGCAAATTGGCCGAGTTATGGCGGCATGAAACTTTGAAAGGTCCAAATGACGTTGACCTTTGACCTTTAGTGGTCTCATGTAAAGTTACAAGATGCGCAGTGTTACCATAGCTTCAAGTTGAACCCAACTTGATCAAAATAGGATAGAAAGTGACCAAGGTATGGCTAGAAGAAAGCCACCATCGAAAGTGGCCTTTGACCTTTAACTGACATTTGACGTTGATATGACCTCTACCTGAAGTGAACCTTGACCTTTAAAATGACATTTTTGACCTAAAATTGATCTTTGACCATTATATGACCTTTGACCTTAACATTTGATGTGACCTTTGCCCCGTTATGATCGAACTCCTTTACAATCAGAACCACAGCTACTATAATCTATAAGATGTTGAAGATTTAAAACCTTAATTAGCCACCATTTGCATAATTTTGAAAAGCATGATCTCTCATTATAAAAAGGCGATACTTCATTAATGGAAGTATAATTTTGGAGTTTCTATGTGAAATGTCGGACAAATTTGCTTGTACAGAAAGAAAGAAAAAAAGAAAATGAATAAATAAATAAATAAATAAAGAAATAAATAAAGAAAGAAAGAAAGAAAGAAAGAAAGAAAGAAAGAAAGAAAGAAAGAAAGAAAGAAAGAAAGAAAGAAAGAACGAAAGAAAGAAAAACAACATGTCTGTGTTGGCACAAAGCCATAAAAATGGATTGACCATTTGGACAAAATTGGCTGAAACCAGTCAAAGCAAAGTTGATCCCCCACTACGAGAAAATACTGCCAAACGTTTTTGAAAACTCTAAAAGGTGTTTTACAAATTGCAAATCTTCAAGGCAGATGCAGGTCCATTACGACGTTGCAGAATACCGGAAGTCCCGTTAAGCCGACACTGGTAGGCAGATTCACGAAAAAATAAATATGAGTTTTCAGCAGTGAAACTTATATTACTGGATAGGTCTCAATGTCACTAATTAAATGCTTTTTAAATTTTTACTCTGGAGTTAATACTTTAGGAGATATTGAGTTTTCAAGTTGCAGTAAATGTCCTCACTCTACTGCAATAAAAAGTGTGACCACCACAGTCCAAGCCATCAAGGTGTGAACAGGTGTTCCAGGTGACTGAGCACAGGGAAGACAGCTTTCCTATCTTCAAGACAGGAGAGTTGAGTGTGGTAAAAGGGTGGCTCTTATTGATAGAGACTTGTAGGCTGCATGAAAAGTATTTATAAAGATAAAAATAATGAGTTTTGCCATAAACATGAAATAAAAAGTAATAGCATATATGTATCTGTAAATTTGTGAAATTCCAGTCCGAATTTCATGGTGTGTAAGACTTTCAATCTTTCCATAACCAAGTCAAGTGGGATAACATACAAATTGACTAAGATTTTACTACATGTATTTTCTAAAACTAGAGTTCTCATTTAAAACTCTGATCAAAACACCCATAAAATGTTTTCTTCTTTTTCTTTAGCAGGACCAACCCACGACTAGTTGTATGCTTGCAAACTACAAATGAGACAGGGGTCACTGTAATGCTAGTAGTCTATCTAACTTCAAGAGAGATGAATCCATGAAGTTTGGATTCACTTTGGAGTAAAATTTATGAATATGTGTAAAACTTCTTTAAAGATTACAATCATTACCTCACTGTAACATGGTAACATTAAAACTTCGTGGATTTAAGTAGCTCCAGTTATCATGTTTGGTTGATTCGATCACGTGGTATGCCATTTGGCTTCATCAATTTTGCATACAAATAGTGAATAAAAGAAATTGGGTACCCTGGTCACAGTTTTCACACCTTGAGACAATGAACATGTTTTTCCCAGCGCCTCTAGCGGGTGTTAGCGTACCTAACACTGGTCTGGATACTGATACTGAATGTGGGTCACCCAGGACTCCCAGTGAATGAACACACGGTCGACGTGATTCCCCCAGGATTGCCCATGGAATCCCCAAGTGTGACATTGATATTGTCACAATAAACCGGCGTCAGGTCTCGGCAACATGGGTGGCAGTTTAGTGGTGCAAGCGGCTGCTAACACAGCTGGTCTTACAGCTCAAAGGACAAAACCGTCCAGGAATATTGTCGTTATTGCTGTGGACGAGAGCCCTCAGGCGGAGATGGCCTTCAAATGTGAGTTGAAGCACACAGTGACACAGCTGTAGACACAGCGATGTGACCTTGTATCTGTGGATTTCAAGTTCATTCTGTAATGACGCAAACCTGTTCTGTTTGAGGTCAGTTTATCTAATGCCAGTCAGACATAACGCTAAAAATTATTTAAAATGAAATAATCACGCGTAGGACTGCAGATTACTACCAGTGATGACTGACTTGTTTCTGTCATGGACAACAAGCAACAGCAAAAAACGTCAAGTGCTTCTGTCATGAAAAGCCTATTTACGTATAAATTACAATATTGTAATGTATGTCGTTTGAGCTATACAGCATCTGGGGCCATTGTAAATTGTTAGCATTTCTCAATGCATTCTGATAATGTATCTGCCAAATTAAGTACCGCAAGAATAATGGTTTTTAGATCTTTTTTCACAGTCCATGGCTCCCTGTATTATTATTATTATTATTATTATTATTATTATTATTATTATTATTATTATTATCATCATTATTATTATTATTATTATTATTATTATTATTATTATTATTATTATTATTATTATTATTATTATTATTATTATTATTATTATTATTGAAGCCACAGTACATGGGTCTTGTACCTGCTCCCCCCTCCCCTCCCTAACGCAGTCCGTGTGCACATGTGACATATGATATTATAATGGCCTCTCAGTGGAGGTAAATCTCGAATACGGGAATGGGATGAACGTTCTTTAAATGATACTCCTATAGGGAATGAACACTGCACGTGTATGGATGAGAGTGGATCAATCGTAGTTGAGGGACCATGTACCCTAGCCGAGGGGGCCAACAGTCCGAGGCCCTCCAGTCACTTCGCCCTCCAACTCACTGCGCCCCTACCCTGCTGCCCCCTCGAAGGCCACATATCTGCGGCTACATGTACCCACCGCTGTTTGCTCTAGATTTTCACCCCACAAACAAATGTGCTATTCCACAGTGGTAGATAAGTGATATTTAAATAGAATCAAGAAGCTTCATCAAGTTCATGCAGTCTCATTTAATGTCACGGAGGCCGATCATGCCATTGTCGATTTGACATCGAGTTACCGGTTTTTATTGCCTGTGACATGGTACTGTTATGTGTACAACTACTTGTGTGTATGAATAATGATTAAACAATGATTCAAATTTGTCAATAAAATTGTTACTCTAACTACTGCCAGGCAATGCTTGTGGCCCAAACGTGGTACGATTCTGAAGAGATTAATTACAGGCCTACCCGGCCCTCTTCCAACCAAGCCAGACGGAGGGGTTTATCTACTGTTTTCAGCTTGTCCAACAATCAGTCCGACTAGACTGTCCCTCCAACGGTCCTTCCTTACATCGAGGCTATGGGGGCTAAATTATCAGTACAACCGTACATTACAGGCTGGGATGATCGATTATTAAGGGGCTTAATTCCTTGAAACTTACATGTTGTCAGCCCCTAATGCTTTCATCGCCCGAGCGTCGTCGGACAGTGTGCATGTATGTATGTGCGTACATATATACATAAGTACATTGTACTAACATACATACATACATACATACATACATACATACATACATACATACATCCGAATTCCTCTGTCGTGTCTACTTTGCTGGGGTGGTCTCCATGGCAACAGCTTCTGAAAGCCTCAGTGCAGGTCTCCATGGTAACAGCTTCTGAAAGCCTAAGTGTAGGTCTCCATGGCCTAAAACATGTTACATCCAACAGTCATACAGTTCAAATCTTTATGTGAAATTATTGCCTTCAAAGCATTCCCGAAAATCGTTATTGCTTTCTTTGGAGGACGCTAGCGATTTAGACTGTTGGCAGTATGTGTGCAGTTTGCCGGGAACACAGAGCTTACACTTCAGATTGTTCAATCAACATTGTGATCAATTGTACACAGGCCATAAATTGCTGCTCTTGTCAAAATACTATCATGTAGAGAAAGTTAAAACTCTTTAAATCTTATAACAAGTGCATCAATACAATGGAACATGTTTCCAGTACGCGATCAAATTAATCATTGCTTTGATATATAGTAAATACGTTCGTAAAGTTAAAGAATATAATTCAAGTGACGCTTCTATGTCTGTGATTCCGCGTGGATGGCGTCTGTGTTTATTCGAAGGTGGACTAGATTATATATTCATTTCTTTCATCTTTTTGTCCTGTTGCTGTGTTTCCATGACTTTGTAAACGACAATTTTGTTATTTTCGATCCAGCTACGTTATACCGTATCATTTCATAAAATGTCAATTTCTACGTTATTTAAAAAAAAGTTCTCCAAAATATTACATCTGAGTGAAATTTTCATCTCAGTGGCACTAGATTGCATTATTTAAGGTCCATAAAAATGTTCCACGGGCGGAGGGGATCACACCCTCTCGCCCGTGGTCTCAGCTCTTTTGATGGACTCCCACAAAAAAAATTTAGTCTGTTTTTCTCCCGAGTTTTGGCACCCCTACATCGGCAAGCATGCTTTTCTCTTTCCAGTTTTCTTTCTTAAGCATTTCTTCGTCTTGGTTTAAACGCATTTTTATCGCCATAAGGATACAATTGGGAAACAGGGCAAAGCCCTTATAAATCCCTCTTGCACATGAAAAAGATTTAAGAAGAGGTGTCACGTATCACAGGTTCAGAGACAATTCACTATATGAAAAAAGAACGCCACAAGACGCGGGCAGGTAGAGTGGCGGCGCCACACGAGCATAAGTGGAACTACACAAGACGTCACTCATAGAGGGTAGGGAGGTGAAGTCCGCCTTCACTTAACTATATACACAGACGATACATTTCTGGTTTCAAGATTTTGACCATAGTATGAACTACGTCACAGCTCCCAGTCTGCATGTTCTTTGATAAAGTTGTGGACTGCGTCAAAAATAATTTCATTTTGCTTGGAGGTACTTGAAACTTTATTGCCGCATCAAACATACAAACGTGATATTATGTAACATATACACACATCCACACAAGTTACATTAACATCACATTTTGACAAAATCAAACGTACACACGTTAATGCAAGATACATAAGTACTGGCAAGAATAAGAAGTATATATATATAAAAAAAACCCTGACTGGGAAAGGCAAAAAAAATCACTGTTCCTGATGCGTCATTGATGTTGTTGGTAGTTTACGTTAAGAAATTAGAAGGATCCCCTCTGCTCCATGACAGCTGGAAAGAAAATTTCAATATATTTTATCCTTTCTATATCGTCTAACTTGATCAAAAAGGTAAATTTATCATTATTGTCTAGTGATGAGAATAAAGGGAAAATATCGGCCATTTCCAAGAATAGTTTTTTCTCTCCTTTTCATATTTTTTGCAAAAAATGATGACATGTATTTCATCTTCCAATATATTACACTTGTCACAAATTCTTTCTTCGAAAGGTGCTTTTTGTCGTCTTCTATGTCTACCTGTTTCTATTTGTAAATTATGTGCGCTGATTCTAAAACGTGTTATATTTTTTCTGATATATCGATCTTTTATTGCTAGTAAATATAGTTCTCTTTTGAATTATTTTCAAAAATTAGTGTAGGTTCGATACTTTTTATCAGCTCCTGAATTAACTCTCATATCTTCTTTCCACTATTCCAAGAAATATTTTCTTATCTTTGATCGAAATTTTAATGTCGGAAAATTGTCTGTCAATAGGCTGATATTTTCCCATATTTGCGAAAAACCCAAATTGCAGAAAGTGTCTCGTATTACTGTTATCCATTGAAATTTTCCCGTATGTATATTTCTGCATTGCTAAAAAAACCGTCATAAAATAATGATTTTGGTTCCATGTGGACTATTCGTAACCTGTTTATACACATTAGCGAAAATATTTTCAAAGCTAGTGGATATTCACTAAATTCGCTCAATACAGCCATATTGGTTGATTTTTTATGCACACCCAGACCAAACCGAAAAAAAACTAAGGTGAACTTTTTCAAAAGGAAAACAAAAGATATTCGCTAATTTCTCCCTTTGAAAAACATTTGGCTGCCGATAATATATATGGTCCCCAAATTTCACTTGCGTATAATAATATTGGTGATATTAGGCTATGGAATAAACGTAATAGTATTGGTATAGTTATTTGAGTATTGAAAAATAATCCTGTAAGTCTACCGACAGCTTTCATTGCTTTATTTGATAGAATTTTGATTGCATTAATAAAGGAACCGTCAGTTTTTAGTTCTTTGCCCAAATAACAATACGTATACGTTACTTCGAGGATTTCGTTTCCTAACGAAAAACATCGATTTAGCTTTCGACCGGATGTATTGAAAATCATCACATAAGATTTTTGCATATTAATTGCCATATTCCAATCTACACAATATTGATGTAATTTATCTAAACAATTTTTGTAATTTATCTGAACAATTTTGTAGACCACATTCGTTTTCAGATAATAAGATTAAATCATCAGCATATAAAAAACAATTAATGTTTTTATCATATAGTTTGACAGGGTGGCACTGGGAATAAAAATACTAGGGAGATCATTTTTGAAGATATTAAATAGGGTTGGGCTGAGGTTACACCCTTGTCTTAGGCCATTGTTTAGAATTATATAATCTGACAGTCCATCCTTCAGTTTCAATTGTGTCATTGCCCCACAGTACATGTCTCTTATTATATCATACATCTTTCCACTGATATCATATTTCAATAACTTATACAACAAACCATCGTGCCAGACCATGTCATATGCGTGTGTAAAGTAGACAAAAGCAAGCATACAAATACTTATTTTTCTTACATTGTTTCGTGTATTTATCAATAATCGTTCTAAGTACGAAAATATGATCACTGGTTCGTGAGTTCTCTTGGAACCCAATAGGAGACATTCATATTTAACTGCGATCCTGCTCACTTCCTGTGTTGCCAGGGCAACAGACTGATGCGTCCACCATGATCAGGGCAGATTTGGATTATATACTACATAAACATCCATAAGTAACACATTTTCAAGCACAAGAAAGCTCATTTCTAATCAATTTAGGCATCCTTCATGTTTCAAATATATGTTTAAACATTTTCTTAAAATTGTTATGTGTTCTTTTTGTTGATTTTATTGAAAAAGTACTTTTTACCATGTTAAATATATGGATCTGCCCTGATGCAGGTGGCTCCCTCTTTTGCTCAATAGCTGTTAGAGTAGGACCGCATCTGAATATGAATACATCCTATTTGGAATTCATGTTGTAAATTTCTTGACCGAAGATATTTTTGCAACCTAGTATTCATTACACCACAAAATAATTAAGAAATGCAACTTCCCAACGATATTCCTCTATACCTATTCGGATCAAAACTTGAACCAACTTTATGTAAAAACGAATGAACGCTAATTTTTTCAAAGATGGAGGCAACAACCACAAGATAATACTGTATTGAACATTCGATAATAATGTCATTAATACATCTTTGGCATTCTTCAACATTTCATTCAAAATAAGATCTTTTCCTGTGATTTTTTTATTTTTCAGTTTTGATATCATTATATCAATTTCAGTATTTCTGACTCTGTAATCGAGTTCTGAGAAAGCAGGAATGTGGTTTGAACTAATGGTATTTTGAACAGATTCGAACATTGGTGATTTAGTTGAGACATGAGCTGTGACAAATGTTTCATCCAAGTTTCAGCATCTATTTTGTCACTTGTATGCCTAGGTTTATTTTCCGTGACATTATCAAGTTCATTCAATAAGTCCCAAAATTTCTTTGGATTTTTTCCCTCCATGTTTAGCATACCATCTAATAGATTATCTTTGAATTGTTTTTGTTTCAGTTTAGCCATTTTTTTTTTTTTGAAATTACGTCGAACAGAATAATAAGTTGGCCTCAAAGTAATGTTCTTTGGTTCCCGCGACACTCGTTTTGCTAGTTGTTTTACGTCACTGTTCAGACTATAACAATGTTGGTCCGCATACTTTGGGAGTTTTCTCTTATGATATGTTCTTTTTTAAGTTTAAGGGATATTCTTCCAGCCCTTTGAAGGATACTGTTAAAATCATATACCATTTCATCTACACTTTGTCTGCGGGTAATATCGTATTTTTTTTGTAAGAAATCTTGTATGTCTCCGTTACAAACTGTCTTGAGAACTTCATAAAATTTCCTTCCACTACTGTAGTCCCAAATAAACTTTTCTGGCAACGGTTGTGATACAGTTTTTTTCTACCTTTGACCACTGTGCACTGTAAGTCCGTGCACTCAAGCAGTGATTTACCACGCTACGCCCAATTGCTAGCTAAAAAGACAGCGAACAATGGTCAGAAAACCACGTGAGGTCGTGTACTTCCATATATGGTATCATTTTTTAAAAGAGAATCGTCACAAGTAATATAATCAATAGCAGTTGGGCTTTTGGCATTTTGATTGTAGCACGTGGGCTTACCGGTTAAATTACCAAGCTTTCTCCCATTCACGATACGCTGTCCTGCTGAAATACACAAGTTTAACATATTGCTACCGTTTTCATCTACCTTTCGTTTGTCACAGTTTTGTCTTACTTCTAATACTTGATCCTCATCATTATCATCTGGGAGTGGAACATGAACAATGTCTGATTTATCAGGTAAAACAAAATCATAATCTGTATTTGTTGATGCATTAAAATATCCCATGAGTACACACAAACCATTCATTTTTGTAAACTTTGTAATATCCTCAAATAGGTTATCAAATAAATCCTCCCTACTGGAATATACCGAGTTAATAGGCGGGATATATACTGTCCCAATATACATGTCGTTCTCGGAGTAGAAAAACTGTTTCTTTTTTTTTTTTTTTTTTAGATTTATCCAAACTATATCTGGGTTTTTAACTTCTAAAAGTTCAATCCCTTCTGCGATATGCTGTTTTATGTACACGCATATGCCACCTGAAAATTTTGTGGCGCGTTTGTGCTTTTCTCTAGTACTTTTATGTGTAACATAACCATCAATGTCAATATTTGTATCTGGAGGTGCATGTGTTTCTAGTAAGCCACAAATGTTTTGGACCCATATAATAGCGTTGAAACCGTAAATGGCGCAAAGGACATAATTTGGTTCTAAAGTGTATTTCTCTGCTTTATATAAAAAGGACACTCGCATCAATAATGAAAAACATCTTCATTTCCGTTTCCACAGGCACACTGAGGGTAGTCTTATCAGACCCTTTTTGAACAGATCCGAGTTGAGCTTGCTACATCCCATAAGCAACCGTGCGTGGGAAACAGCAAGCCTTCTGTCACCTCTGTAGCATACCTTGTTTGCACTTTTTTCCCCTGGTCTATTTATTTCTTAAAAGATGTAAGGTCTTCGGAATTACGGACATCAGTAGGCAAGTTATTCCACAATCGTACAACCGATGGAAAGAAAGAAGTGTTAAATCGGTTTGTTCGTGCTCGAAAAACAGAGATTCGTACCAGATCTGACATTGTACCTGTTTCTTTCACTGACCAGGTAAGGAATGAGGTTGCATAAGTATGAGGGAGCTACACCGTGCATGATCTTGTAAAATAAGATCAGCTTGCTTTTTTCACGGCGCCGAGATAATGTTTCAAAGCCCGTTTCTTCGTAAATTAAATCATGACTAGTCCTAGAAGTTTGGTTTAAACATTTTTTTTAACCATTAGAGAAAAGGGCTATGCCCTATATGAACTCTTCTCGCAGAAGTGGCCCCAGTAATAACTCTGGCTGCTGCCAATTGGACGTTTACAAGTTTTCGAGACTCTTGCAGCGTGCAGTTGTCCCATACCACTGACCCATACTCCAAGAGAGGTCTGATAAATGAGAGATAAAGCATCTCCAAGGATTTCCTATTAATACGAAGCTGCAGATATTTAAAGGTATTCACCATTTTCATTCCCTTAGTTGTTATATTTTTGATATGGTTAGACGAGGACAGATCACTGCGAATTGTTAAGCCTTAATGTTTGTGATCAGAAACTTTGGGTAGCTTTTCATTTACAAAAACTAGATCGGGGTAATTTTTAAAGGATTCCTCTTCTTGGAGATGGTCATACTGGTAGATTTCACCGGGTTGAATGAAACAACTTGAAGCCAATGCCGCGACCAACCCTCTACTGCCTGCAAGTCAGTATTGAGAGCATTGGTCGCAGCAAAGGCGTCATCCACTTTGATGAGCAGAGTTGTGTCATCGACAAAGATTTCTTCCTGTTTCCAATGAACCTGTTCATACCGACTTGTACCGAACTTTTCCGGACTCTAACTAAATATGCATTCCATTGTTGGCCTGATTGTCCAATCAGCAAATGGCGTAGTCGGCCCACGCTTTCATGCTTTACAATTGATGCCACGGCTAACGCTGGTGATTACAGCATGGATTGTGCTGAACAGTGCAAATCTTTTACCTAAAATGTCACATCAGTGGTGAGACGTGGTTTTTTTTTTTAGTTTGTTGACAGTTTGATTTTTCATTAAACCCAAGCACATCCTGTGTTTTACTTTCTGATCCTTCGACGTGTAATCTGGCCAGCGTGGTCGAGCACAAATTGTGAACAAAGCAGGGTGCGCCTCGAAGTGAACCGAAGAAACCCGAGTCCTATGAACTCGGCTATTCCTTCTGTCCGTTCATTTGTTCTTTTTTCCTTCATTTTCCATTCCCTTTTACTCCTCTCTTCCTCTCAGATCAGGTACACCCACAGCCGCAATAATATGGAAGTACGTTGAACCTTGAATGGGAACGGAGTAATTTGTTTCTGACTTTCTAACCTGTTGTCAGAGGTGTTTCAAGATAACAGTGCGTGTGACACGTCAGAAATGACGTCAATATTTACATGTTCGAGGCCGCCCATGTATTTAAGATATGACGTAGTGTAAATATGATAACTACGCAATGTCTCGTAGACTGGTTCCTGGCTGTGCGTCTGGCGACCGTCCCTCTTTACGACAGGGAACCAGAGTATTGAGCGACACTTTCCCCCAGTAGAAGCATGGTTCCCAGAAAAACGATGTAGTTTGTCATTGGAAATCTATCAGATTGTCAGGGAACCAGTCTACTTTGGGAAAAGCGATAGTCGCCATTACCATGGATTTTCAACTCCATAAGGTACTGTGCGTATGGGATTGATGTGTAAGATTATGTTCATTTCTATTCATTTTTATTTAATACACGTGCTATCTATGGTGTTCGCTCCGCTCACTATTATCAGATACATGTACTTGTATATCTACAGGGTACGCCAAATACGTCCATAAGCCTGGAAACTATGTCAGAATAACTCATTGCAAAGATATTGTTGGACATACGACCTTGGCCGAAGAGTACAGAATTAAAGGTAATATGATCATTATAATGTACTCCGACTTTTGAACCATGTATTTTGCTGTACTGGCAGCCCTGAATAATCATTGCCCTGCTTTGTAGACAGGTTTATTTTCAAGTTTACGTAGTAGCCACGAAAAGATCCCTGAAAGTTCTTTTGTATATTCGTGAGAAAAATCAATTACCGCTGAAACTATCACTGATCAAAATCAATATGCACTACAATAAACTTATTGCAGGTGCCTAAGGGCTGAATTATTGCTGTTATTTTTTATTTTATTTTATTAGCTCAGCTGACTTGCTAGTCAGGCTGAGCTTCTGGAAGGCTTAGTCGTCCGCCCATGGTTCATCTGTTTACAATTCACATTTTCGACTTCTCCAAAAGTTCAACCAGATTCACTTCAAATTTGGTGGCAATGTATCTTTGTTGAGTCTCAACCGAATTTGTTCAGATGGTCACGCCCAATAATTTTTTTTTTTGGGGGGGGGGGGGGGCAATTTTGAAAAAAAAATCTTCTCCGAACCGATCAATCAATTGCTTAGATATCACACATGAACACTGCCAAGGAAATTTTAGTTCTTAATTTTTTCACCATGTGGCGCTGCATTTTATTCAATACCTTATGATTTATTGTGTGTTTAAACTGTTTTCCACTCCTCCAGAACCATCACTCAGATTGAGCTGGAACTTTGTGGATGTGTTCCTTGTGAAAGGGTCAAACCAAAATTGTTCACTAGGTGGCACCGCTGTGCATTCCTGATTTTTAACGGGGTTTTTTCCAATTCGGGATCTTAATGCACTTTTTCTATTGAATACTATGTAAGTCAATGGGCGTTGTAATGCCAATTCACATTTTTGACTTCATCTTCAAACGTAATGGCAACGTACCGTGCGTAGATCCCTGCGCAGTTTTTTCAAATAGTCACTCTGCAATGACTTCTGGATTTTTTATGATTTTCTAAGTTTTATTTTTTTTTTTAGAAAATCTTAAAAGAATATTCATCTCTAAAACTGCTCGCTCAATTGCTTTGATATCACAGAAGGAAACTTCTAGGGAACATAGTTTTTAATTTGTTCCCCAGGTAGTGCTGCCATTTTTTTTTTTTTGGTGTGTTTTCATTTTTTTTTTCACTTGTTCGTCACGCGGATTCATCTAAAACTTTGTGGATATATTCCTTGTGAAAGGGTGAAACAAAGTTATCCACTAGGTGGCACTGCTGTGATTTCTGTTTTTTTACGATTTCTTTTTCAATTTGGGTACCTATCGGTAAATGCACCTTCCCTATTGATCACTATCTAAGTCAATGCGCATTCTTATGCTAATTTACATTTATTTGAACGTTTTTTCGGACAAAACTTACAAAATACCTCTAAATATCATATGAACAGCTCACCACAGGTCTGTTTAGTTGCAACTTTGATTTTGTAAACAAGCTCAGGTCAGCTGAACACGGGCCGTTGACGTAGCCCTCCAGTTGATTGAAAAGGCCGTCAACAGGTGTCATTACCCAAGCGTAACCTCTAAACACTCCTTATGCAGTGAGCACTTCGTATGCAGTAAGGTACATCTTTTTGCAGTGTGTCACCTTTCGGCTTTTGGTTCAAATAGTGGCATGGGGGTGGGCGGGTCGAGAAATGAGCCTTGTAATTGCCAGAATGGACACTTATTGAAAATTTTATCAATAATTTAAAATTAAATAAATATAATGTGTGTGTGAGGGGTGGGGTGTGTGTGTGTGTGTGGGTGTGTGTGTGTATGTATGTATGTGTGTGGGTGTGTGTGTGGCTGTGTGTGTGTGTCGGTGTGTGTGTTGGTGTGTGTGGGTGTATGTATGTGTGTGGGTGTGTGTGGCTACGTGTGTGTGTGTGTGTGTGTGTGGGTGTATGTGTGTGGGTGTGTGTGTGTGGGTGTGTGTGTGGGTGTGTGTGGCTGTGTGGTTGTGGCTGTGCGTGTGTGTGTGTGTGGCTGTGTGTGTGTGTGGCTGTGTGTGGCTCTGTGTGTGTGGCTGTGCGTGTGTGTGTGTGTGGGTGTATGTATGTGTGTGTGGGTGTGTGTGTGTGGCTGTGCGTGTGTGTGGGTGTGTGGGTGTGTGTGGCTGTGGGTGTGTGTGGCTGTGTGTTCGGGTGTGTGTGGGTGTGTATGTGTGTGTGTGGGTGTGTGTGTGGGGGGGTGTGGGTGTGGATGTGGGTGTGTGGGTGTGTGTGGGTGTGTCTGTGTGTGGCTGTTTGTGGGTTTGTGTGTGTGTGTGTGTGTCTTTGTGTGTGTCCGTGTGTGTGGGTGTATGTATGTGTGTGTGTGTGTGTGGGTGTGTGTGTGTGTGGGGTGTGTGTGTGTGTGTGTGGCTGTGTGTGTGTGTGTGTGTGTGTGTGGGTGTGTGGTACATTGTCCTCACGTCGTTCTTTGAACTCTTTCAGTGCCACATTTTGGACTCTGTCAAGAGCTTTCCTGGGCAGGTTTTGAAGGTAATGCGCCCAAAGCGCGCCCAGGAAAGCTGATTGGGCTCTTCTATTGTATGTACCTACAGGTATATGGCTAGGCTCACTGGAATCGAAGGTCTTTTCACATGGAACATGAATCCAGTACCCTCATTATATAATTCGCAGGAGGTTGTTTTATCTGGTGCGACAAATGTCACAAGTAGCAAATGTCACTGACAGATTCAATGTGTATCAACTGATATTTGTCATGCAGGAGACCCCTGGGATATCCTTGTGGCGGATGCGAAGGAAGACGCAAAACCTCTCCTTGAAAAGTACCAGAATGTTTTGTCCAAGCACGAGGTACAACCCTTGCATCATCTTTTCATACATAGACATGCATAATTTTAAAAATCTTCATTCCTCTGTATAAAACGGTCAAACTCCCTGTATGGAGGTACAATCATGCCAAGTTTGGAGTTTCTACGTATAATAGTGTCCGAGAAAAGTGTCGGACAAATTCACTGGTAAAGAAGAAAGAAGAAAGAAAGAAATAAAGAACTTGAGGAAAACCAGAAAAGTGTGTGTTGACGCGCACACTTTAATAAACATATCAGTAAGGTGCCTGCAGGATTCAAACCCGCACTGATTTCCACAGGTTGAAGCACTGCTCTAACCTCTACACCATCCAGTGACCTACATGTCGAGGCACGTGTTGTATCTCTTATGTTGCTCAGTGGATCGTGCCAAGGAAGACCTGGCACGTGAGTGCACAGGCAGGTCAAAAATTAGTTCTGTACGGTTTCTTGGATTAAGGCGGTGAAAAGGGTTTCCATCTGTAAAATTGTGCCCGTGACAAAAGAGGCTTGGTTTAAATTGGAGATACCACTTGTTATTGGGATGTATTTTGAAACCCTGTATTATAAATCCCTCCCGTTACGCGGTCGGGATTTATAATGCAGGCTTTCAGAGTATATCCCGCTAACGCGTGGTATCTCCTATTCATCCATACTGAGGAATGACCCTAGTCGTCACATGATCTGGTCAAAACACGTGGCAAACGGTTGTGGAAAATCTGATCGCTGGCTGGGTTTTATCATTGACAACTTAATTGCTGTCCAGAGAAATTCTCAGAGAGAAAGCATATCTAACAGTAAAGGAACCATTTATTCAGTATGTTTCGTCATTGTAGGCCGCTCACTGCACTTAAATTTCAGAAAATATTGAGAGCGTCCAGCGTTCTGTCCGTAAAATTATAAGAACCAACCACACCATTGTAATGCTGGTGAGCATGACAGCGTCTCCTTGACATGAATAAACCAACGCGATAATTCCCCGCTTGGAGTACTCTCTCAAAGCCCTTCGTACTGTGTGCATTTCATGAGTTTTATTGAAATGTACCGTTGTTTTTGCAGATGCAAGGAGACACTGAAGTACGCATAGGTCGTCCTGGTGAGTGTATTATTGACGCGGCAAGGGACCACAAAGCCAGCATGATTGTTATGGGAACACGTGGTCTGGGCGTCATAAAGCGAGCCATATTGGGAAGTGTCAGTTACTACGTCATCAGTCATGCCAATATACCTGTCACTATAGTGCCAGATGAAACAAGATATTTGCCAGATATGTACGATTGAAATTTGCTCACGGTCACTAATAATGTGATTTCCATAATAGAATTGAGCATGGATATGAAAGCACCGAATGATGGCGGGGATGTCGCTGTGCTCGTTTGACATTGTACATGCAGTGATAGGACAGCAGGCTTTAGTCACTCATGACACCGTGTATGACGTCATAATATGGCACCTACTCTTCTCAGCAGCAGTGTTGCCAACGCTCCCGAATTATCCGGGAGTCTCCTGAAAATTCAGGCATGTGCTGTCTACCCTCCCGACTCCCGAATTACTCCAAGAATCTCAGGAAAATCGCCACAAATGTCATTCTAAAAACATAATATGGTGTATTTTAACAAATTTGCTTTTGACAGTGACATTTTAAAGGCAAATTAAGCTGCTGTGCATCTCGCGGCATACTGAAACTTGAATCCAAACCCAGCTAAGAATAGATCTTATGCTCGCGACACAGCGCATGCGCCAAATTTTTTGACGCGCAGTGCATTGTGGACTTATTTGTAGTATGCGAGCCGTTATGGCGATACCTGTGTCGACTATGAAATTACACATATATCCATGAGAAGTTTAATTTGTCATTTGGCTGTGTGCTTTTCAACTTATTCCTGCGGCTAACAACGTAAATTTTATCCCTTGCCAACAAATAAAAACTGGGAAAACAATGGATAAGAGGAATTCCTGTCCTGGAAGGGACTGAAAATTGTGTAAATTCGTGCCCATGACCTCGTCATACAACGTTTGCCGTGTAACTTTGAATGATGACATTTGCACATTGCGATCAGTCTATACAGTTTAGTTTAAATACATCCATTCCAACTGGGTAACCCTGTCATCTGAATCATATTCCTTTAGGAACCAAATCGTATTGTGTGTTTTGCAACCAACGTGATGGATAGATAGATAGATAGATAGATAGATAGATAGATAGATAGATAGATAGATAGATAGATAAATAGATAGATAGATAGATAGATAGATAGATAGATAGATAGATAGATAGATAGATAGATAGATAGATAGGTTAGTAGTTAAACCAGCGAAAGAAAGTAAAAGTAAAGAAAGAAAGAAAGAAAGAAAGAAAGAAAGAAAGAAAGAAAGAAAGAAAGAAAGAAAGAAAGAAAGAAAGAAAGATTACGCTCCCTAAAATAACAAATTTTCCTTCCTTTATTACTGATTTTTCAAAGATAAATTAAACCTCTGAGGTGAGTTTTCTTAATCATAACCGAAAAAATATTCATTTTAACGTTTAAAACTACAGATATTTTTACCATGCGCTCCTCAACAAACAACCGTGTGTTGTTTCTTGGCGTGTTGTTTTCACAAGTAGTGTTTTTTTAAGCAACCAGTACTTGTGCTAATCTCGTAAACTCTTTCATAGCTTAAGCACCGGGTGATTAATTTTATGCAAACATCGTTAACACAAAGAAAGGCCAAGTACATAACACGTACTAATGGTTTCAGAAAGCACACTTTGAAGACTTAGGAGCCAAATTCCATATCGCTAACACGTTGTTTTCCCATTTTAAGTCGGTATTTTTAGGGTATAATTGCGTGAAATAAAAAGAATAACTGAAATAATACACATGTACATTGCAAAGATGTGCAACTCGTTTAAATGTACAAAGTTGCATCGATATCCGCACAAGGGATGGGCTCGTATAGGCGTTGCCTGCTCTCCACTCATACATGTATTTTGAGAAATAAAATACGTTTAAACCAAGAGAAACACACACACACAAACAAACAAAATATAGAGTGTTTGCAGGAGCAAAATGTGTCTTGCACGTACGCTTGTTTGTTTGTATATGTGTTTCAAACCTTTTGAGTACCAAAGGGATGTCTTAACGCAAGTGTACGTTCTTGATTTGAAGAGAAACTGTTGAAGTATGTGCAAGTTGTCGTTAGTATTATTGTGCCTTTTGTTTGACAGTAAGCGCATCAAAAATGACATTTGGCTATGTTCGATGTGCCCACGAGTTTGCGGTATCCCCTCATTGAAAGGTCATTGAAACCTGCGCTCAACCAGATGGATGCGGTCTCTCTGTTGCATTTTATGTTCATTTTGTCCAGGGATTATTTCTCACTGAAAGGCAGACCTCCGCGTCAAAGAAAATCACACTTCTTAAAGTACTATCGCAACAGTTAACTCAGAAAAAAAGAGAAAAAGAAAGGAAAAATATAAAACTACCCACAAGCGAAGGAAAAAAATGAGAAAGTAGGGATGCGAGCCAACAAAAAACACCACAGTGAATTGATGATATTTGCTCAAGCCTCAAGGACAGCCTTAACTTTAACTTATTTTCCCCTTAAAGAATTAAATTTTCCACATTGTGTTTGGAGACAAGATACTTTCTATACTACACCTTCAGACACCAAATATATGTTACATTTGTCCGACAATAATTATTAGTGAAAAAACTCGCTAAACAACGAGTGAAACTTATCACGGCGAGCTTTCTAATATCAATGCAGCCTGATCTCAGCAGCGTACTACAATTAATCCCAGATTGCAATTTCCCAACATGGCGCCAATTTATTCAAAATGGCGACTGTGCATAAGATCTATTGAACGTCCTAAGAACGTCCCAAGAACGTTGAGGTTATGTTATGTGAACGTTACCTATCAATGTTTCATGAACGTTATTGTGTCTGGTTTTCCTTTGGTTATCAGAATGTTAGTCTTTAACGTTACAGTAGAACGTTCAGAGAACGTTTTCCTAACGTTACTTTATTAGAGCAGAACGTTCTTCGAACGTTTTCCAAATGTTATTATTATCCGGGAATTCACTACATTGCTTAATATTTGGTAAAAAAGATAACTCGTTGACACAAAAAGCAGTTCAAGTAGTTTATTTTGTACACAATCATCACTGATCTTCCTCTTCTTGTCCTGGTCTGTTCTTCCTTGTTTTCTGCAAGAATCACAATGACATTGTATTAGAAATTAGAAATATATAAACTTTCAATTGCTTGCATACTAAAAGCTTCACTTAAATTCTTGAAAATTTTAAATTTTACTTAGGCTGCTAATTCATTTACTTGTTTGAGCCATTACATCATGTTCAATGGTACTTCGATTACTTGAACATATAATTACACTACTTGCCCAACTAATTGATTTATTTGCTGAAGTAGATGTCTTACAGTTACACCTTTACTTAATTTTCTACATAAAATTGATAACTTTTGATACAAACAGTAATCCATACACTCAACCCAAATTGAAAATTGTTGTTAGGCAAAGCATATTAAATTAAAGAAATTTCTATTTGTGTCCTGTAACATTCTGTTCAAAGGCATGGTAAGCAGGAAAGAGGTATATTGACAAATCATTTTTACATTAAATGGTAATGAATAAATTCAAAATAATTATCATGATTAATCAGACTTGGCTAAGGGTGTAAATACTTATACTATGGCACCACATTTTCAAATGAAAAAATACAGACATCTGGATGAGAGAATATGACTAATGTATTACGGGGTATATTATAGTATTTGCTTCAAAACGTAATGAATTGTCTAGGACAAATGCTTATAACTGGGCACCAGAAAGGATAACCTGCATTTCATGTGTCTTTTAGGTTTTAGATTTGTTTGTTTATTTGTTTGTTTTCTGCAATTATTACCTTGTATTTCGAGCCAGCGTGTCGGTGAGGGGCTAGCTTCACGGCCTCAATAAGCTCCTGATGCACATCAGGTGCCTTTTTTTTCCTTGTATGTCATCAGGCAGGATTCTGCAATGAAAACAGCTTGACTCTTAAAGTCTTTACAAAGCAAGTGGGTTGGGGGTGATGATATATTTCTATTGCTTTCAAAATTTTGGTAACTATTAAACTAGCAACAAAGAGCAACAAGTAAAAACTCCGGTTATATTGCTGTGTATATAAAGGAAATCCCATATATCATATTAAGCGACTCCAATTCGCTAATATGAAGCTTGCCTCTATTGATAGAGAATTTAACAGAACACTTACTGACTATCACTCTGCAGATGGGCATGGGCTTCAGTGCCATTTTCTCTCGCCTACCATGGAGGCTGAACTTCTCCCACACCTTGTTGGAGGCAACATTCCTCAGCATGGTCCTCACCCCTGTGGGAAAATTGTGGCCTCTAAGGGCAGCTAAATCTCTCTCCTTCAAAGGGATAAAAGCATTCTAAGACTTCAGTAAATTACTTATCATCAATGATCGACAGCAATATCTCTTCAAGTGTGCTATAGTTAAAAAGTGTCATGGTTTGTAAAAACAACTGTGCCCAACATTATATTTTTCATACTGATTCTCTGAGCTTGTAAAATATACACGTGGGCACCCAAGACAACATTTCAGGAGCTGAAGCAATGAAAACAATGTCAAATAATTGGTAAAACTTTGTGACTACTGAGAAAGTTTAATGGCCCTCACAAAACTTTTTGTGTAATATCTATGTATATATATATGTATATACCAATTGCTGTCTGAAGGCATCGTCTCCTTCCATCCTCTCACATAGACTGTTCAATTCCTCCACTCTCTGCAGTGGCTCAGGAATGAGATCCCTGATGTCCACTACGTCACTGCCAACAGCATTTGCCGCACTTTTCCTGAGTATGCCAAGCATTTCCTCCTGATTATCAATGATCCGTTGCAGTAACATGTTCTGCTGGAATTCTATAAAGACAAAAAAAACAAAACCCCACAAAGTGTTCATTTATATTTTCTGTAGTCCCTGAATCTTTATGCAGATTTATTATTCAAGTTCATTAAAATTATTTTGTTAAATGAACTATTACTAACCGTCTTGGTTCAAAGCGGACGGCATGGACCTGACTGACTGACCAGAACTGGTGGACGGAGCTTCTGACCCTCTGTTATTACTGGCACTGGATTTGTCATATGATCTTGTCAACCAACGGGAGTTGCTGCTGGATGCTGATCTGTGAGAAGCAGTGAAAACTGGGCTTTCTGACCTTCTGAAGCTACCAACAGCTGATATATTTTCATGTACTGGACTTGCCGACAAAAGGGAGTGGCTGTCTGAGTCATCATTGGTGGGGTAACGTCGGGGCCATTGTGGATTGGCTGGTGGAGTCCCTGACTCTTTGGAGGTACTGCCAGTAATTCGGGGACTATGAGGATTGGCTGGTGGAGTTCCTGACTCTCTGGAGGTACTGCCAGTAATTCGGGGCCTATGAAGATTGGCTGGTGGAGTCCCTGGCTCTCCAGAGATACCAGCCGTAGGTTGGTCTTTTGGACTGGGACTTGCTGAGTGGTTGGGGATGAAAGGTGGAGGATATGGCACAGTAGGACTGGCCTGCTGACCATCCTTTTTGGTGCGTTTTCTCTGAACCTCCTCATCTTCATCTGCAACCCCCCCACCCCCCAAAAAAACTCTTAACTGTTTCACCACTAAATATTTTAAAATATGCAGTCACTTTTTGTCCTGGGTATTCAAATTGACTTGGAAACACTTTGGTCACTTTCATTATGTACTGTACCTCTGAAAAAGAAGCCTCCCTGTTATAGATCAATATTTCATTCAATTGGTTTGTATCCTACCTCAATTTTCTAAGTTTGGTCGAAGAAAATATTTGCCATGGCACATTGCATCTAAATTGCTCTGAATTTATCTGCATTTAGGCTAAGAATCTCCTGAACAAATAGCTTGATTGTTACATTTGTTATTGTGATAGTAAACACCCAGTTCAGTGAACATTGTACCACTTGTTGGTCCAATTTTTCAAGGTATATATTGAAGTACATCTATACACATTTTTTTGTCATTAAAATAAGGTTTACCTACCATCACCATCACATTCCTCTGCAGCATCAGAGGCATGTCTGTACCTCTCTGGTGTTTTTGTGGCAAGCTACCCTTCCTGGGGTTCCTCCTCGGAGTCCATGCTAGAAAAGATCTCCGCCTGCTTCTCGTGGCTAAGTGCTTTGGCAAAGTCCTCTACAACAAACAATTGTCAGGTAAATCTTAAGGCAAGATTGACACTTCATGTACAGAACCAATGTCGATGTTGAAATTTAGTCGATCCCTTACCAGTCCTCGTTTTCCTAAAAACCCTGATGGGGCACTTTTTCCATAGAAGCTTGTCCGGAATTTCTGCCTTTTTGATTCGATTGTGGGTTGGGCTTGGCAATGGTCGGTAGCAGAAGGATACCTAGAAGTAAATAGAAACAATAGCGTACATTACATCAAATGGTCAAATTCAATAAGTGGGGAAGATTGGCACTGCCAAATCATTTTGCCCTGGGACCTCCATGGAAATATGCTGAGTAATCAGCTTTCTTGGCTTATCTTGGTGCTAGACTGAATCATTAATTTTTGTAAGCATTTATACCAATTTGTATTATCTATAACTTCTGTGTTATGGTACATGGATGTCATTTTTGTCGCCTCAAGCATGTTATGTTCTGTATATATTTTATGTTCATATAATTATTAACCATCAATATATGAGTCGCACGGAATAAAATAATTCTGATTACCTGGTTTTTCTGTTCCATCCATGACTCTGGAACCACAGAAACTGAACCCTCTTCGCTAAACTCCACGATAACATACCAACCATCTGCAATACATAAAAATGGAAACATTCAGGCAAATATAGTGTTAAAATATTGTTAACGTTATATATGTACCTGTGTGGCATTTATAATGATTGGCGTAACAGTTTAAAGTAAATTTACAACTAATATACACTACAATTAGGTCTATGGTTTCACGGGTTGTAACAGTGAGTACAACATTCCACTTTTCATATAATGTTCTTAATGGAGCTCATTCCACACATGATATTGCTGTATCTACTTACTGTAATTCTGAACTCATGCAGTATCTGGGTGAAGATACTTTGTCCTGTCCCGTCACCTTCCAGTTTGATATCTTGTTTTGTCAATTTGTGGACAGAGAGCTTTTTAATACGTGCATTTCTCCTATGCCCAATAAACAGCTTTTTCATACGTGCATTATGTAAACTCCTACAATCCGCGAGTCACATGGTTCATTGAATAGAGACTCTGTGTGCTGGTAGACTCCGCATAAGAATTTATCTTTCTCAGTACTTACAACTTCACAACAGGAATTGTCATCCAGAACATAAGCATTGTTTGGTGATGCAGTTGACACCATTGTACATGTGTTTTCTTGCATTCCAGACTCTGTCTGTCTGCTTCTCTCACTCAGTCTCTTCACAATTTGTGCAAGGGGCTTCCTACCCGATCGTACAAGCTTTTTCAACACCTGCATGTAGTTTTCAAATGGGAATGCAGCACATGCATCCAATGATTCATATTCGTTCACTTCATCAGCTAGGTGAAGTAGTGAATGCACATTATAGACTAGAAATTCTTGGCCATACAAATCACGTGCCTCTGTCACAAAGTGTTTGAGGCAGTCATGGGCATATCTTGCATGGTGTGCAGCTAGCTTTATGTGACACTAGTATGGAAATTGCAATACTCAGATACATGAAGTTGCTATACATGTCCTGCCTCAAAATTCCGTCCAAAGCTATTTTCTCAGTTTATAGGAAGAACTGTCTATACTCAGTAGCCTTCCACCTGTCCAGTTCTTTTAAGGAACGTGGTTTCTTGGCAAATATTGAAGGGATACTCTTTTTCATTTCCTCTAGCCGATCACTTATTTGTTTTATTTGATCAGCGGAGTGTCTGACTTGTCTGTTTCCCCGGATCCAAATCAGCAAGAGCCTTTTCATTCAGCCCAAACAAACTTTGTGCATGTAGTCAATAGGAAAGTCTTTTACCATGTCAATGGGCAGCTGACAAAAAGGGGATGGGTCACGGTGGTGATGCTCTGCATCAGACTGATCACGAAATGAGGTATTTGTGCGAAGCTCTATGTTTTCTATATCTTGGAAAGTCATCCTTCCAATATATTCACCTCGCTGATTACACTTGTCACATCCGGCATAACCTGCAAATAATTTTCTTCTCTTAACCATTGCTCTAGCGGGTGCATCGCACACAATGCAGCTAATTATCACTCGAACAGTGGCATCATCAACTTGAAGGCCATCTTGCAAAAGTGTCTTTAATTCCTGAATAATGTCAGACAAGATGTCCATGTCAGTCGGTTTTGAGTTTCCAAAGGTCAAAGTCACAGGGAAGACGATAACGGGCTTCATATTTACAATGGCATATAACACTGGCCATAGTGACATGCTGGAGCTTTTGAACAGAGTCAAGCCATCAATGTTCAAGGATATTTCCAATATATTAACATTTGTTCTAGTTTGCAATGGATACATCTTGAAATGTTTTATCAACTCATTTTTCAGTCCAAAATAGTAGTACTCCATTCCAGATTTGTTCTGCACTTCCACCTCCCTAGCTCTGTGGAGTAAAGTCCGAGCAGTTGAAGGTAGATTGGGATGACCCGAGTTCTTCAATAGGTTGAGCAGACTGTCGACTGCATTATGTATTACTTGATACTCTGTAGCCCAGCAGTTAGCTGATCTTCAAAGCATCCATTTTCAGTATCACCCTCTGAGTCGGATGACACAGTAATATGTTGATTTATCAAATCCCACATAAACTCATCATCTGCAGTTTCATCATCGGTGTTATCGTCTGCACACTACATAGGAATCTGTACATTTCCATCAGTTTCTGGAAGTTTTTCTGCTTGTATAACTGGGGGAATTGGTCTTTGAACTATGAGCTCTTTATCACTTTCGTCATTGTCTGCAAATGCTTCATTGTGTTGACTTTTCAAACCTCTAGTTATTGCTTTCCACCGCCGTTGGTACTGGCGCTGCAATGATTTTTTCATTGTGAAATAACTTTTGCTGAAAAGCAAGAAAATGACACTTAAGGTTACAAGCATGCTTTGAGTACCAAGTGAAGAATGTCATTTCAGACGTCTCACACATTGCTGAATGCTACAAAGGACCAGGGTCAAAATGGATCATGAACAATACAGGTTGCAGATTGGCACTTTCAACACACAATCTGTACAGCAAAGAAAGAGGAATCAAAAGCGTGACAATGATGTTGGCTCCATCGATATAAGCATGGTCTATGTGATTGCCTGGACACTACTGCTGATAAACAACCCATGTCACCCCACAGCAGCTATTGGCCTTGAACCAGCCATGACATCTACAAACACAAATAACTGGCAAAACATTTCTCTGTGGGGGCACAGTAGACCCATAAACTATACCTTACCCCAGATCCAGGACCAAGCAGCCTTTTACACAAGGGAGACAGGCATAAACATGTGCCTAAGTGAGTCGCTAATCTACCTGACCTATGGCACTACATCATTAAAACACTTTTACCCCGCACAAAGAATTCTGCTACTGAAGGCAGGTATCCACCCTAATCCAGGCCCAGTGCGGAACCCATGTGGATTTTGTAGCCGTCCAGTTGCCAAAAACCATCGTGCTTTAGAATGTGACGATTGCAAGCTATCGTGTCACATAAAGTGTGCTAATGTATCACCTGATTTATACAATTACTTTCTGCACCAAGGACAAGATATTGATTGGAGATGCTCTAAATGTATTCAACATGATCTACCATTTCAAGACACCTCTTATATCTCTCTAGGTACCTCATATAATGGACAATATGCAGATCAACTACCTTTCTATACAGCCAGTGAAATAACCCATGGAACAGACACTAATACTACAGTATCATCGTCAATCTATAATGTCACTATCCATAGCGACACAACAAATGTATTGGACTTGTCAACAAACGATCATAGTTTGTCACATTCAGAAGATCCCACTGATACTCATATTTTCCAAAAACTAAAACAACAACGTATATCACACCATAAGAATTTTGCTATAGGTTTAATCAACATCAACAGTATTCGTAACAAATTTGGTGAGTTGTGTGAGGTCCTTACAGACAGGTTACTAGACTGTCTAATAGTACAAGAGACTAAGATTGATAGCTCTTTTCCAGATGCACAATTCACAATTCCAAATTTTACACTCTATCGCAAGGACAGAAATGCTTATGGAGGAGGCATACTTGTATATATCAGGTCGGATATACCCACTAGGAGACTTGAAAATTTTGAGTTGAACCAAGGTATTGAATCTATTGCCATTGAACTTTATATTAAAGACACTAAATGGGTATTAAATACAATATACAAGCCCCCAAACATCAGTGACAGCATCTTTATGGATGAGATCACTAATGTTTGTGATAGATCATTACTACTTACTGACAACTTACTCCTTATTGGAGACATGAATTTTGATATGACCAAACCTGCCTGTGCCAAGACAATCTGTGACCTATGTGAACTTTTTGATCTACATAACATAATAAAACATCCTACATGTTTTAAAGGAAATCCATCAATGCTTGATCTCATCCTCACTAACAAACCAAATCTATTCATGCTCACAGATTCTTTTGACACAGGCTTGAGTGACTTTCATAATATGGTGTATACCTTTACTAAATCTAGAGTAGATCCACCAAAAGATATATGGTTACGCTATCGCTCATACAAGAATTTCAATGAAAAACAGTATACAACTGATGTCCAAGCCACACCGTTTCATATTGCAAACATTTTCGATGATGTTGATGACATGTGTTGGGTCCAGGAGAAATTACTACTTGATGTCATAAATGAGCATGCTCCTTTGAAATCCAGGAAAAAACCGAAATTCAAAGCACCTTTTATGAATGACAAATTGAGAAAAGCCATAAACTACCGGAAATCCCTAAGAACAAAAGCCAGAAAATCCAAAAACACGGCACTGGGACATCAGAATTATCAAAAATATGCCAAGCAGAGAAACCAAGTTGTCGCATTACGAAGAAAATCTGTACGAAACTACTTTAAAAACAAATGTGACTCAGGACCCACTAATAAAACTTTCTGGCCAACTATAAAACCTTTCCTCACAAACAAGGGAACATGCTCATCAAACAACATCACTATATGTCAAGATGACAAACTAATTTCAGACCAGACTCAAGTCTGTGAAGCTTTTAATGACTATTTTATTAATATTGCCAACAACATAAGCAATGGAAATATAGATACAACAAAAAGCCTCGATACAATCCAGGAACATGTACCACACACTTCTTGCTTTACTTTTAAACATGTAACGCAAGCTGAAGTTTATAGCAAGATCAAGAAACTAAATACAAACAAAGCAACAGGACATGACCAGATACCATCTAAGCTCTTAAAGCCTATTGCTGAAATCATATCTCGACCACTAACAAACAGCATAAATAGATCTATAGACACTACAATATTCCCAACCAATTTAAAAAAGGCTGAAGTTTACCCCAAAGACAAAAAACCTGATCTTTTGAACATCAAGAACTATAGACCACTGAGCATCCTCACCAGTGTGTCCAAGATTTTTGAGAGCGTCCTCACAGAACAGCTGGTAGATTACTTTGAAGAAATTTTCTCCCCCTACTTATCAGCCTACCGAAAGGGCTATAGCTGCAACACTCTCTTACTCAATCTTGTAGAAAGCTGGAAAAGTTCTTTGGACCAAAATAAATATGTTGGAGCAGTACTCATGGACCTTTCAAAAGCATTTGACTGTCTCTCCCCATCCATCCTACTTAATAAACTAAAAGCATATGGACTTTCAGACTCGGCAACATCATTACTCGGAAACTACTTAACCGGCAGATCTCAAAGAGTGAAAATAGGACAAACTTTTAGCACTTGGAGAGATGTTGTAAGAGGAGTCCCCCAGGGTTCCATCCTGGGTCCGCTCCTCTTCAACATCTTTCTGAATGACATCTTCTACATCTGTACAGAATGCGACATACATAATTATGCAGATGACAACACAATATCCTATGCCCATCAACAACTAGAGACAGTAAAATATATTTTGCAGAACCAAGCTCAGGAAGCCTCCATATGGTTCAGAAACAACTCAATGCATGCTAATATAGACAAATTTCAATGCACCTTTTTGGCACCAGGCAATAAGCAATGTGAACCTCAGACACTGAAAATAAATGACATAGAAATAACCTCAGAAAAAATAGTCAAATTACTTGGAATAAACATAGATGACAAACTTAACTTCAAACAACACATCAGTGACATCTGCTGCAAAGCAGGCAAACAACTAAATGCTTTGAGGAGGCTCTCAAAACTCTTGGACACAAAAAGCAAACTAACAATATTTAAATCATTTATTTTATCAAATTTTAATTACTGTGCTACAGTATGGCACTTCTGTGGCAAGCAAGATGCACAAAAACTTGAAAAGATTCAAGAACGTGCCCTACGGTTTGTGTATTGTGACCACCAATCTAGCTACCAGTCCCTACTTACAAGGTCAAACTGTGAAACCCTTCATATATCCCGCCTAAAACAAATTGCAATAGAAGTTTTCAAAATAACAAACAACCTTTCCCCTGTCTATTTAAAAAAGTACTTTGAATTACAAGACTCACGATATGAAACAAGAGGTAACAAACAAAACTTGAAGATTGGTCGTCACAATACACAGAAGTATGGCACACAATCATTCAAACACGTTGGGGCAAAAATATGGAATGAGCTCCCAAATCATTTTAAAGGTACACTAACACTCACTGAATTTAAATCTCTGATAGATACATGGTCACAAACGAATTGCTCCTGTAACTTCTGCAGGTGAACTGTTGACTCACAACAGTCACAGTCACCTGCGTACATCACAACATTATTCAAACTATGAAGCTGTAATGTAGCTTCATGTTCATACTTTTATTTAACTCAGTGTACCTGGTCTCTATACCTGAGATGATGATTATTGCTATTATAAAGTTTTAATGACTATATAACATTTACCTATCTTTATTTTTATCATGCATTGTATCTACTCTATATAAGGCACAGTTCATATCTGTCTTTTTTATGTACCAACATATTCATATTTATTGTCGGTAAATAGCCCTTATAATGGCTAATGTTATTTGTAAAACACCCGACGGAAAATAAAGTTTTATCTTATCTTATCTTAAGTTATCATGCATTTGTTATGGATCTATTAAAGGAGGCAAATGTAACAGGATAGTTAATCCTAACTACATGTAGATCATTCTGTTTCATGGCAGCATAGTTCTCTACACAACATGTCTAGACAGCATCTGCAGAATTTTTGTAGTGTTTTGGTCTTGAATTAAGTCGTATTTTGGTCTTGTGCATACCTGTCATGTGGTGAGAAATGTATAATAGGTATGTAATTTGGCTTGCATATTAGATGTGAATTGTATGTACCTGGCACAACTTCTTTTCTATCGTTGATACAGCCAATCAAGTTTATGTTATTTCATGAAATGATTGAACTTGTGTATGAATATCCAGTTTGATTAATACACGTTCGATTTCCTCAAAGGGCCGGAGCATATGAAATTTTTTGAGCGAGTTGTGGTCCAGTAATTGTCATATTATGACGATCATAAATATCAATCAGCAAAGACATTTGCTCTAATGTTATCCATGCATACAAAGCAGTCATGTTTTGTTGAACTAAATTAATATTTCAAATGCCACATTAAATGACATGCAAAGCAAATGTCTGCCAACAAAATTGCAACTATATGAAGATGTCCGAAAATAATACATCATGCAGGCATAGTTATTTTTTTTTCACTAGGGAGGAATAACAAATTAGCTGGGCTGTTCCTAAATCCCGAATTTAACAGTTCTCTGTAGTTGTTAAAGTATGACCATAACTTTGTTAAATCTTGCGGTGTTTCTACATTATTTTACGTATGAGGGGTTCATTTACTTCTTCTTTTTTTTTTACAATAAAACATTGGATATTCAAACTACGTGTTGACAAGAATTTTCATTTTGAAGGCAAGAATCACATCAGATAATTTCTTCAATACTTTAATCACCGCTTATATATATTTTTTACGTGTGTGAATGTCTTTATGAAATATTAAAATTCATTAAATTTCTTTACCGCTAGATGGCAGGACACTTTGAAATTATTATATCGTTAAAGGCAAGTTATTTCATTCACATATATTAAAATAAACTAGTGGTGATGTAAGTATTAGAAATTAACTGATGTGGTTTTCACTGTCAAAGTCAAAATTCTTATCAACATGTTGCTTGAATATTCCACATTTTATTCAAAGGAAGAATGAAATGAAACCACGTACTCAGAACGATGTAAACACCACAAAGTTTTATATACCTGCATTGCCATACAAAAACATGCTTCGCAGGGCTCTATCAATGTTACGATTTATAGAAAAGAGTATTATATCCCTTGCATATGTAAAAATATGTAGCGTAACACTGGTGCATCAAGCAACATAATGTAAGCAATATATTTAAGGGAAATATGAGCAGATACTCGACAGTAACATGCCGTGATAACAAATGGTTTACCCCAAATGGAAGTGGTAGCCTCCATTTCGCTGGATCTACCTTGGAATTGCAAAGTTAATTAAATATGCAAGGGTTGGTCTGATTTTATGAGGGGTGTAAGCCCACTGGGAATAAAACGCATTGTAACATCCGGGACAAAACAATAGCTTGAACCAAATAGAATTGAAAACAATAAAAACAAAATTACAAGAGAGACTAAGACGAATAGTTATTTACTTTCATTTCATTTTATCAATTAACCTTTGACTGGTCACGTTTTAGATTGTGCCATAAGCTTAGCCGGCGCACTTTGGGCGCTAAAGCTGTTGACTAGGGGTACATTAATCATGGGGTCCTTCTTTCATACTAACTTTTATTCAAAACTTTTGCAGAAAGTGTGCCAATAAAGAACAATCGATGTCCGTTCGTCCGGCAAGACAAACGATAGATATGAAAATTTGTGCTCGACATCTCGAATTTTATGCTGCTTTAACCGTATGTTGTATGTTGGTGGCTACAAAAAAGGGGGAAAAAAGTCAATCGCCTTATTTATTCTTTTCTTGTTTCAGCTCCACCATTTCTCTTTCTTTCTTTTCTCTCTCTCTCTCTCTCTCTCTCTCTTTCTTTCTTTGAAAATTTGAATAAAGTGCATCTTGCGGAATTCAAACCACACCATGGGCGTTAAAAGCCTATGTTTTCTGCTCATATTCATAAACATTTAGACAAATTTAAAACGAATTTGAAAACAAACAGAGAGAGAGAGAGAGAGGTAACCTAAAATTTAAAAAGCATGGTTTTCTCCAGATCACAGATCGCATCATGAGAGTACCTGCCTGAGTTGTTAGGGAAGTAGGAGAAGCTAACTTTCAGCATTAACATATAACATACATATATTTTATTACATAAACCCACCAGATGGCAGTTTATGCAGTAATTAAAGTATTCACGTTATACTGCTTCCTTGGGTCCCTCTTCCAATATGGCGCCTAACGCGATCTCACGCGAATCTCCCGGTTGAGTTCAGATTATCGCTATTGGCGACCCGCGGTGGTGGGGCAAGCTAGCGCATCGCGACCATTCTTTTCATACACCGTGGCATGTGTGGATGCTATTGGGTTCACGATTTCTCGCGATTTATATCTGATTTTACCAGGACAAAATAGTTTTATTTATTCTTTTTATCACAGTATCAAGATGCTAACAATTTTTATATACTTTTCATTTGAAAGAAGTAAAGAAAGAAGAAGAAAGAAAGCGTGTAAGCCTGGTAAATGTGTGGACCGAACTATCGAAGCTGATCCCGTAGATGCTTGTTCTAGTATGCCCGTCATTAACATTTCCGAGATTTCCCCTTTAAATTAGTAAAATAAAATTACCCACCAACCTGACTAAAGAATAAATCATTCAGTAAATACGACTGCAGAAACGAAAGCTTCACATTGTGTTATGTTATACCATGCTGTACGACACTGAAGCATGCAGTGACGGTTATTCAGTTTACGTAATATGACAGAGAGAGAGAGAGAGAGAGAGAGAGAGAGAGAGAGAGAGAGAGAGAGAGAGAGAGAGAGAGAGAGAGAGAGAGAGAGAGAGAGAGAGAGAGAGAGAGAGAGAGAGAGAGAGAGAGAGAGAGAGAGAGAGAGAGAGAGAGAGACTTCAATTGTTATTATAGTGGCATGAAGAAAAGCCAAGAAATGAGTCTTTGTAATGTTAAACAAGTTTTGCACGGAAAGCGAAGTCAAAATCACTTTCACGTCAATATTTTTGCGAGGGATAAAATGTGTAACTGCATGGGTGGTGAACGCGCAATTTTCTACAGTGTAAAAGTTGTATGTTTTTACTCGATAATTCTCGCTCACCACTCTGAATTATAGTAATTTAACATTCAAATTCCTCCTGAAAAAAACTGTCAATCAAATACCTGCATGCCTAGTCTAAAGGCAGCAGTTTCAGCAAAGAGAACGGTTTAGGTCTACAACTTTCCTCGGCGCACTTTGTGCACATTGCCGCAAAGTGCGCCGAGGAAAGCTGTCGAGTCCGTCCAAAACATAGCACAGAAAGAAGACATGTATACGATTAAACAAATAAATAAATTATAATAATAGATCGAATTCATCGGAGCAAAGCCTTTTGATAAACTTGTGTATCTCGCGTGTGGACATGGTATATCGCCCGAGTATACTGTGTATATTGGTCGGTCGTCCCACGGGGGGAGCGGGACTACCGATAAGTCACCCGCCGGCGTACATCAAAGGCAGCGGCATTCCAGTAGCCACTACTGTAATCCGCATCACAGGATGGGCACCATGGGTAAGTTGATTTCACAATTTGACTCGGAACTTATTCCAGCGCAGTTGACGCTGAAGCAAAGTTCAAGATGGACGTTGATGATGAAGTTTTCATTTCCATAGATAGAGCATGTAGATATATAAATTTAGATGTAGGCGATAAGGCAGTTATAGAGAAATTTAGTACTTGGAAAGTGACAGACTTACGGAAGTACATGGGTGAAAGACGTGTAGGAGGAGAGGGAAATAAACAACAACTTCTCAATCTTGCGTTTTGGGCTGAAAAATTAAAACTACCAGTTAATCCAGATGAGCTCACGACGCAAAAAGAGGCTGATAAAAGAATGAGAGAACTATTAACTCAGGAGAATGGAGAGGTTATCCAAGATCCTTTTTGCTTGCCTGAAGCAGAGATGAGCACAGACCTAAAAATGCTGCCCCCAGTCACATAAGGGGATTTTTACCAATATCTCATCAATACACCAGGTAAAGTGGAACTACATACTTTAAACATAATAATAATAATAATAATAATAATAATAATAATAATAATAATAATAATAATAATAATAATAATAATAATAATAATAATACGTATTAAACCAACATGTACAGCGTTCTGTAGGCCTACAATTTTTTTAGTTTTCTTTCCACTTTCAGCCAGTAAGTTACTTGAAATTTGAATTTGATTTGCAAATTATGACAAGCACTGGTGGCTTGGTTATGTTCTGATCTTTTGTATCTGGCATACTGTCTTTCATGAAAACAAACGGATTATGCCAGCCTCTGTGTTACTTGGAATTTTGAATTTGACTTGCAAGTTATGACAAGCGCTGGTGGCTAAACTTTTGACCTTTTGTAACTGGCATTCTCTCTTTCATGAAAACAAACGGATTATACCAGCCTCTGTGTAACCAAGGAGGGTACCCTCCTTGGTGTAAATGTTACCCCAGCCGTCTGTCAACAAACCAAGTTTGTGGACTGTTCAAGAATGTGCACATTGTGATCACTAACAAAAGATATTTGAGTTTTGCCTTTATCCATATATTTTCAAGAGTATCTTTTCAATAAATGAGGTTGCACATTTTTCACTTTCTCACCAAAACTTCAGAGTTAATTTGACTAGTGATCAAATTGAAAGCATAACGAAAACTGCACGTGAACTAATTGTAGTAAACAGGGAAGAAATATGGGGTAAGTGGGATCTTACAATAGATTCCATCTGAACAGTAAATCTTAATTTTATTTCAGGCCCCTTTTGTCATGACACCCTTAAAGCCTTTAAAAGTCTGGATGCTTTCAACTACGTGGATTGTGGATGGGTGACAACACTGAAAGTTAAAGATGAAGGATCAGACTTCTTTATCATAAAAAGCAGTGTAAAGCCCTCTCAACATACCACATCACTGTATGATGTTTGGATTTTGACACATGCAGAAGGCTGGGGGGGGGGGGGAGGGCAAAGGGGGGGGGGCTTGATCACAGTTCACAGGAAAAAAAATTGTATTCACAGTTCACAGGAAAAATTATTCATCTTATATGCATATTCACGATTCACGAGCAATGGCTTAATCACGAATCCCGAAAATTAATTTCATTGTTTCACAGATCACGGAAAATAAAAAGATAGGATCACGAGTCACGAAAATACCCTTGCCCCCCCCCTCCCCCCCCCCCCCTCGGGTGAAATCACCAGATGCATGTGCATGGCTAGCTATGTGTACCAGTACGCCTATATCTGTTTGTTTACATAGTGAAACAATTCTGATGTATGCATATGTGTATGCTTTTTTAATAATTATGTGTCCCGGTGGAAGCCGGGGGACATATTGGTTTAGTGCCCGTTTCTTCCGCTTGTTGTTGTTGTTGTTGTTGTTGTTGTTCAGGTTCTTCAACACTTGGTTTCCGTGCGATAAGTCTTGAAGGACTTGACAGAATTTGATGAAACTTGGTAGGATTTTGTATCTGGGCAAGACCTAGGTTGGGATTGTATTTGGGTGACCTTGACCTAATTTTAAAGGTCACAGGGTCACTTATGTGAATTGGTTTCCGTGTGATAAGTCATGAAGAACAGGATGGAATTTGATGAAACTTGGTAGGATTATGTATCTAGGCAAGACCTAGGTTGGGATTGTATTTGGATGACCTTGAGCGAATTCTCAAGGTCACAGGGTCACTTATGTGAAATTGGTTTCCATTCGATAAGTTATGAAGAGCGTAATGGAATTTGATGAAATTTGGTAGGATTATGTATCTTGGCAAGACCTAGGTTGGGATTGTATTTGGATGACCTGGACCTAATTTTCAAGGTCACAGGGTCACTTATGTGAAATTGGTTTCTCTGCAATAGTCTTGAAGAACTTGATGAAACTTGCTAGAGTAATGTATCTAGGTGAGAGCTAAAATAGGATTGTAATTTTCAAGCAAACTTGGTCATTTGTAATTTGTTATCACCTGTAGCTTTTATTCAGAGACGTAAGTGTTCCACCGGGAGACATTTGATTTTCTGTTGGAAAATCAGTCTGTTCTAGTTTCTTTACTTATTTTTATTGCCTAAATCCATGATCCTAGAAGGATACCAGTAGGATTATAAATTGTATGGTATCATAAAGAGCAGTGTGAAACCATTATGCCTACTATTGATATTTTTATTAACTATCTTGTGCCCTAAATGGGCTCGTGGTAAAATTGGGTATACACAGACTGCACTGATCTATTCGGCAATAAGTGTAATAATAAATGTATGAAACATATGACAGTTGAAGCCAGACATATATCGAAGTAAGTTGCACATAAATTCTGATTATCTAACTTAAATTGTCTCCTGTAGGTGCTGTATTGTACAAGACATTAATGGCCACAGAGCTGGAACTTAACAGACCTGATTCAGTAGCTGACAAGTCATGCCAGTGGAATAATGCTTTTAAGGAGCAGGTGGGTACACACAAATTACTATTCAATAAAACCAGTAACATTTTGAAGAGGGACACCTGATTACATGCTGGGATTCAAAATGAAAATTTAAATAAAAATAAAGAAAATGTAAAAGTGGACCAAATCAATGAAGATATTGTTCATGCGCATGTTTTCTGGTACAGTAATCCTGGTGTCTGATGCCGAGATAAATAGGTAGTGGGAATGTACCAATATATAGAAATTTCTTATCACCATGTCTCCAATGTATAGAAAATCATAATTCCTACATCTGTCTGAAGATGCAAGATGTCAATATTGGCTAGTATGGAGTAGCTACTTTCGTGTTATTCATTTTGTGTGTAAACAGATTCTTCCTGCCAAAATCATGGAGATTGACTTTTCCCGGCCACGTTATGGGATAAACCGGAAAAGAGCAGCAACCCGGCAAACGGAAAGCAGCAGCTCTGGGTCCAGTATAAGCGATGCGGAGCTATGGGATGTAGTTGCAGATTGTGCTGCCAACTGTGTTGCTCTTCAAATTATTATACCTCCGACGCCAGCTGAGGAGTACACCATAGGTAGGTCTCACAGGTCTAATGTAGCTACTGGTCACTGACATGAAATAAAGCTTTAAACAATTACACTACTGTTCATTTACAGAAACTGTAGAATAATTTGTAAAAATTCCTTTTGCTGTAATATTAATTTATTAATTTACAGCTGATGTAGTCGAAGAAGAAATTGTCCAGGGTGCTAGTGAACATGTGGTTGAACCCAAAACTGTGATGGAGGTGGCTGAAATGTGGCAGTCCAATCAGGTTGGGTCACTCAAAGAAACCATCCAGCATTCCATAACCGAGGAGCAAAGTGATTTTATTTTTGAACTCACTAAATCACAGTCAGCCAGCAAGGACTGGTATAAGCACCGCCAAGGGCGTATAGCAGCCTCCTCTGTGATGAGTGTTTCCAAGTAAGCATTTTTGCTTTGTGTTGATTACACAACCTGAGCTATGCCTCCAGTATTGAAATAAAGCATCGGCATAATTTCAAACAAAATTGCTGCAGTGGCACTTGTCATTTAAGACAACCCTTTTGCCTGGCACAAATGGTCACATGCATCAGGTGGGCTTAAATTGCAGGTAGACTTACAGATATTGTTTTGTGAATGACTTCATCAATTTGGCAGACACATATAACATTATATCATATTGGTCAAATCCATATGAAAAAAAAACAAAACAACTTCGATGTGAGACCAAATCTATCACAAATAGACCATTTGTCATTAACAATTTTGGTGAAGAGTACAGTTGAGTGTTGACAAGGATATAAGATCATGCATTAAAGTATGAAGTTAGAACACTTATTTACTTATAAACAAAAGAAACTTTACATATATATATATATATATATATATATATAAACATCATCTTTATGTACATGAACATGCATCATTTCTTTCCAGGTTCATGCAATCAGGCAAACCTGAACCTTCAGCAACCCTCGTAAAGAAAATTGTGGGAGAACATCAGCCCTGTATTAATGCCAAGTCCCTGAGGTATGGAAGAGAAAATGAACCAGTGGCAAAACAGAGATACATACAACACATGAGCACCTGTCATCCAGATATCACAGTGTCTGAATGTGGTCTGCGTGTTGCGCCAGGTGAGAATACAATAAAAGCTGCACAAAGATACTTTATTTTTTACTTTAATTAGCATTTATATTTAATATAGAAATTTCCTCATTCAATACATTCAATATATACACCAATAAATTCTTATTCACAATGGTATTATGACAAGATACATAAGACTACTATATGGCAACATGTTCATAGTGCCCAGAAGACAACATACTTGTCTGTGTATTGTAACATTTCTTGTATGTATTTTGAAATATAAAATCATTTTACAATGTAACATTTCAGGTTATGCACACATTGGAGCCAGTCCAGATGGTTTGGTGGAATGTTCTTGCGATGGAACGCGACTCTTAAAAATAAAGTGCCCTTAGTCTGCCGGGGATACAAGTCCACAGGCTGCTGTGGGAGACCAAATACCATATCTCGCTTTAACCTCAACAGGCTATGTACTCAACAAACACCATCAATATTATGCCCAGGTTCAGTGTCAAATGGCAGTCACAGGAATCCCACTCGGTGATTTTGTCGTATGGTCACCGTATGGTCTAATAGTAAGCTTGGTTACATTTGCTAAACCATACTGGGACAAATTGTACAGTGAGATTGACATTTTTTACGTGCGACATATAGTCCCAAGATTTCAGTTAGTGTTCCAAGAACAAGTGATTGAACACGAAAATGTTAGATCACCTCCACATAGAAAGGTTCAAATGCCCTCACAACCTGTTCTGGTTGATTCAACTAATAAGGTAAAGGCACGTCGACACAAAACATGCAAGAAGCAACGTGTGCAATGGCCATGTGGGCAGTGTGGCCGTTCAGCCAAAAGTTCATCAGTTGGATGTGATGTGTGTGGTCGCTGGTGGCACTTCAAGTGCGTTGGTCTTTCTGGAAAAGAAGATTTCTTAAAAACTGCTGACTGGTATTGTCCACAGTGCTCCTAATACTGCTGCTACTCTGGACTGAACACTGCCTGCTAGCATCCACTGGTATAAAGCACATAAAATGTGCACTTTGAAAACTTGTATGTATCCATCTGTGACATAGAATAAACACATTTATCCCATTATTGATAGAATTCTTGGCTTCTGATTGGTTAATAGCTATGGCACACTCTTTGTATTACCCTAATTTGTGCATTAATTACAGCAAAGGTGAAATACAGCGCAATTCCTGAAACTGACCGGGGAATACAGCGGTATTCTCGTAAATGGCCGGGGAATACAGCCGTATTCTCGCTGTATCTCCCTATCTGGTTAGTGCATTGATCAGCCACCAGAAGTCTCTGTCATGCGATACAAGCCCAGACGCGCTTCAGACGACAACATGATGGCGGACTGTGAAGTGAACTGCAGCAGCAGCAGGTATTTTTTGGGCATGAAATTACATCATCAAAAATGGGATAAAATCGTCATTCACTGTTTTAGTGTGAAATACAGGAGGCACCTCCCCCAAGACAGCTGTATTACCCTCGGGTTCGCCTCGGGTAATACAGCTGTCTTTGGGGGAGATACTTCCTGTATTTCACACTACAACAGTGAATAACTAATAGTATTGCTTCAACTAATTTCAGCAGTTCCAGGACATTTACTCATTCTATCCTGGTCACACACAAGTGGTGGCCAAAGGTTGGTAATGGCAGCTGCTATTGTGAGTGTATTGTCCAACAGGTGAACTTGGCGCAATGGGTAAACCCCCTGCAATATTCTAAAGTTCTTTATTCTTTCTATTGCCCGCTCCCCATGAATTCGTTGGCTAGATATCATCCTGTGTCTCTGTACCTCACTGCATGATAGTTGAGATTTCCCTTCCGTACATGTTCAACGTACTTCCCCTCACAGCAAGAATGTCTGCTACATCAAACCCTCTGTCAGCCATAATTTCATCTTGGGGCTCAAGCCTGTCCAAAATCCCTGCCATATAAAAAATGGAATAAATATATGCATTAGTGAGAGTAGTTTCAGTCTGAAAACATATTCACATGTATCCTTGAGTGTACATTTTCAAATAATATTACAAAATTATTTATAATGATGACTCAGTCAAGTGATTTTATTAGGATATGGTCCATTAACTCCTCTGTAACACATAATGTAAAGATAAAAAAGGGCATTGTGTACCTCTGTTACCCTTTAACTACTTTTCATTTATATATAAATTCTTAATCATTTATTCAAAAATTATTTATAATTATGACTCATTCAAGTGATTTTATTAGGATATGGTCCATTAACTCCTCTGTAACACCTAATGTAAAGATAAAAAAGGGCATTATATACCTCTGTTACCCTTTAACTACTTTTCATTTATATATAAATTCTTAATCAAAACATTCGGTGTAAACAAAAGATAATTTACGGGCTCAACTACACCCTCCCCCTTCTTCCAACCCATGGCCTGACACATCAACATGTTAACTTTCATAATGGGACACAACATTTTGGCTTTTCAAAATTCCAATGTTGCATGTGGTTATATGCATAAACCTATTTTAAATGCTTGCCTGAATTTGTGGTGATATAACTGTCTGATGCACGGCCTCCATATGTCCTCGTGATATCAGCAATGGCTCCGGATGGCGTGATTGACACAAGGGCTTTTGCGGTGCAATGATGCTTGTATTGGCTCCAAGTCAGCTGACGTGCCAGGAGATTTGTTGGCCTTTCAATGAAAATTTCTGTGCAGTCCAGAATGAGCCGTGTGCGTGAATATTTCTGAAAGACCTTTGGCAGTTTGGAACGCACCTGAAAGATTTACATTTTATTAACATTAGACATTTAAAACTGCATCTGCTACTCCATCACACATGTGCAGAAATAAATGCTGTAATTAATGCAAGAAAAATTTGTTGACAAATTGAATCGGCCGTTATTTTTATTTGGCCAGTTTACGACTTGTTTATGAAACACAGAGTGATTATTGTATATTAAACACATTCGGATCATTTTATTAAAAAATACAATGTATCAGTATATTGTGAAAAAAAATATATGCAAGGATAAAGTGTTTTCTTTAAACTCAAACATGGCCCACCTTCAACCCTTTTTCTCACCACCTGTCTTAATACTTTACACTATAAAACACGTGGGGGGGGGGAGGGAAAGAAAGAAAGCAAATTACCTGTTCTTTAGGTGGCATTACAATCAGCCGTTTCAAGGCTTTGGCAACTTTAGGTATCCACCTATTTAATATTGTTGACACAAGTTGCTGGCTTATTACAAAACGATCCCCCAAGTCTTCTTCCAGCAACCCCAAACGAAGTCTCATCATAACCAAGAAAAATTCATCCATCAAAGACAGAGTTCTTTTGGGCCCTGGTTTGCTGGCAAACTTTTTATGCCATTTGAATTTCCTGGCTTTCTTACTGTAGGCAACTTGTGTTACCTTCTTTTTGATTAGCTTGTGAAAGATGCCTGCAAAACCTCCATGTGGGGAAACCAGTGTAACATTTAGTTTTTTTTATCATTCCCTTCTATTTGCTTGACTGTAAATCTTGGGCGTTCGCGTAGCTTGTGGTTGAGTGTTTGAACTTTGGCCTGCAGTGTCTTGAACTTGCGTGTTAGTGATGCTACTGATCTGAGTTCAAGTGATGTATCTGAGCTGCTTTTTGGAGATTTTGGCTTGTGATCTGGTGGTGTATGCATGGGTTCTGGTGAGTGTGGTTCTGGCACATGATGTGGGGGTTGCAAGAAAGCGTACTCTGTGTAATGTTGTAAAAATGTTAAATTTCGAATGGCCCCTAAACCAGTATGCAACTTCAAAATGTAACTTGGTTACTTCACAGCAGTAGCTGGGGGGCTGTTAATTATAAATCTATTTGACCACACCAGTGCACAATTTTTTCTTCATATATGGTGGGGGTAAATGGGACACCAGTAACAACATAACACAAGTCTGAATTCATGGAATGATTGTGTATTCAACTAGCTGTACACATCCACCCAATGGGTAATTAGCCACCCCAATTACACATGGCCCATTCAATGCTCCATTACCTCCCATTGTGTGCTGTGTGTAGAGGGAGTGGGATCTTATCTGATCAGCCCCTCCTGGGAATACTCTATAATACACAAGCAGTATCTGACATTGGGACAATACAATGCCTTATGACTTTGAGGCCTACTGGCTTCATGAAATGAAAGACTGCATATCTCTGAATGTATATTGTACACATAGAAAGTACTAACCTGGCTGCTCTGCTACTCGGCTAACTCGCTGTATTTTGCATGGTGGCTCTGTATCCCGGATGCGCTTTCTCCTGGCTGCTACCACAGGAGCATCATGAGCCATCTCCTTACATGGCAATGGAAATCTCTCTGTCGGTTTTTCCTCAACAAAATGCTTTTTACAAACTCTGGTATATTTATTAGGCATAAAATTCTTGTGGTTCACTTAGCGTAGCCATTGCTGGTACAAATCCAACTGTTTTGTTTTATTTGGGAAACTGAAGAACCTAATGGTTTCCCCTGTTTTGTAGGCCTTTCTTGTGGTTTAATGACTTCATACTTAGAGAAAATAAACCCATTTTCTTTAAAAAGTGGTATCAACAGGGTATTAAACGTATTAATGATATTGTAGACAGAGATGGTAGCTTTTTATCACATGAGAATATATATCAGAAATACGGTTTACAAATTAGTTTTTTGGAATATTTATCAGTTAGGTTAGCCATTCCGGCTGAATGGAAGCAATTTTTACATGCTGAACATCAAATAGCAATTGCTTCAGTGCCATTTCTGAAAATTAAAGGGAAAAGGAAAAAAGTAGATTCTATTCAATGTAAAGATATTTACTGGGAATTTACATATATATCATTCATCGCCCACCGCTTGCCCCACCGGCTTGGGTTGCCAGCTAGAGCTGTCACGTCACTTATTAATATGGCCGACATTCTATTAATCGGTATAGGTCAACGTTCTGACAACGTTCGTGGAAAACCTCAGGATAAATTGTCTACAATCTTCTTTTAGTTTCCTTATTTGTGCAATCAAACCACGATACGCTTATCTGGATTATTTCACTGGACAGTAGATTTAACTGAACACCGACATAGAAAGAGGGCGTCAGAGATAATAGCTAAATGGAACAGGCATGGGCGATAATCAGTGTGCTTGTTATACATACATCTTAAAGTGACTGAAATTTGCTGGCAGGAACTGAGAATATTGCATACACGTTCGACGTTTAGCAAATAAAAAAGGTGTTATTCATTTCTTACTTCGAAATACCTACCTTTGATCACTTCAGCGACTGCGTTTTGCCGATAAACATATGCCCCAACAGTCTTCGTAACTTTGTCTTCTTCAAACCGCGCGGTAAAACTCAACACGCACGCGTGTAGCCTTGACCCCAATCTATTGGGAATTAAAGGTACACGTAAGATAAACGTTCGCAAAACGTTCGGTGAGAATGTTAGATGTTGGTTTTTGTGAACCTTGGGGGGAACCTTTAGAGGACGTTCTTAGAATGTTTCAATTGATTATAACCAAAGCAGTACCCTGCACGAACGTTACACTAACGTTCTGTGTTAGCTGAGAATACCCTCGAATACCACAAAATGCATATTTTGAAGTATATTTCCGATTTTTTTCCCGGGGAGCATGCCCTCGAACCCCCCTAGGAGAGCTACGCTGCTTACGCTGCTCGTCATTTTATAGTCTGCCGCAATATACATTCACCAGGGTGGCAACACTGTAGCACAGTACTTGACGTGACAACATACGATAAGCTCTTGGTAGTTGTGACACTGTAGATGACGTGTCGACGTAGGATAAGTGCTTGTTGGTTGCGACAATATACATGACATGATAAAATACGTTTTTCACCCGTGACACTGCACATGACGTAATAATGAAGCGCATGGCTTTGACAGTTGTGTTTGGATGCTGGAATAGATTATCAGATGCAAAACATTTTTGCCAAGATCAGACAAGGATTTTCGGCATGTGGCAGGCATACTGTTACACGAGGAGATACCATGACAAGGGTAATATACCAATACTTTAATGTATATTTTCACCCACGACGGGGCCAAGTACAGAGCAGTGGTGCCCTCTGAGATGCGAAATAAACAAAACCTAAATCTAGAAATACAATAGCGCCCTCAAATGGGCTGTATATACATTAATGCACTGAATATTGTAGCACCGTGCATTCAGTACAAAAAGGTGTAAGTTATAGGTCCTAGTCAATAGAAACTACACAACGCAACTAAACAGCTGATAAAATCAATTTGGGATGAAGGGTTCAGTTGAAAGTAGAGATAGCCGTCTACCCTTCATCTGGGAAGCTAACGAACAGTATTGTGCAACGTTATTAAAATTACCTTTAGTCATTAGATAAGTAAAAAGTTGTACACTATTTACATTCACCATTTCTGCTTTTGCCTTTGCTATACACTTGCTTAACAGATTCTCCCCTATTACATTATCCAGTTATCACAGACGTGATGTGCCTTATGCAGGAAACATAAGGTCACCCAGTGATGCTGTGCTTCATGCTATGCCCTCCATGCAGGGTGAGTGTGTGCTGGTCTTGGACCAGTAACCCTTCAAGATCGGGTCAACTGATCCACAACTTTTTATCGAGTACTGAAAACTGTTGCTGTGTCTATTGGATGTTAATATCACAGGAGCAGAGCATCCCAAATTAAGTCCCATTATTATTTTGGATAGGAATATACATATCAACTAAGACTTTAAGAAAGGCACTGCTAGTCTAGAAATATTTCAAATAATTTGATAACTTTGTGTAGTTTTGGGGACATCTTTGGCGCTGAACGGTCAATCATGGAGGTAAGGTACACAAATGCACCTGTTAAAAAAATTAATCACATGACCCCCTATTTCCTTGGTTTTAACTTGCTGCTATCCGTATAAACTTGAAAAAGAATGCAAAGGATGTTGTGGTTCTACGTTTCATTTAGGGGAAATAAGCCAGTGAATGATGTTATTTTAACATGTAAATGCATTAGGCCTGGGTTACTGGTCCAACACCTATACCCAAATATACAGGCTTTTGAGCCTGTATGTATATGCATGTTTTTCTGTGCATACACCTAAACCAAATGACATATATCGCTATTTTTAACATTTGCTAAGCAAACAAGTGGTTTCAAGATTAATTATCATATTTGTTGGCCACATCTGAGCCAAATACAATTGGCTGTAGATTATGGCCGGGTGGACCACTCTCTGCAGGGGGTCATTGCAGGTACAACTAAGCTATGTGTGTCTTTTTATGACAAAATATTTGCCAATACCAGTAAATTACTACCATTGCCTTCCACTTTGTGTTACATATTTTTGAAGTATTTCATATGACATGTTGATGTCAACACAGAGTGCCAAGCTGCACTGTCTATTGGAATTTGGAAGGTGATACACACAAATGCAAAAGCTCTTCTTTTATACAATAAAGACAACTTTAGCATCCAATCATTTCATTTTTTTTTTGAAGCACCAAATTTACTTTATGATGACAAAAAAATTAAAGCTTGGCTATGCAGATCAATATATATATATATATATATATATATATATATATATATATATATATATATATATATATATATATATACACATATATATATGTATATATATATTTTTTTTGGATATGTATATATATATATATATATAGTTTTAGCTGATACTGCCAACTGCTCTATGAGAGTAGCTTATGTTAACAGTTGGCGCGGAGTGAGGGCGGTAGGGTAAACGTCAACACTCTTTATATGATTTCACGCCGGTAATTCAACCTGTCAAAACAGAAACAAACAGAGTTTTCTTCTATGTCGGAAGCTTATCCTACATTGGTACGGACGATAAGGTTTTAATTGTAATCTTTCATTTTCTTTGTCACTCAGTGGTTTCCAGTAGTAGATAAATCAATGAGAGACCATGGTGAATATAATAAAATACCGACTCCTCGCACTTTTAAAGGGCGTCGTTTTCAAACTCATTTCTCAGATGGAATTTCGATTTGGTGCATATTTGGCCATGTTAACATACAAGAAAGAAACTCCAGCATGGGTGGCTCATTGGGGATAACGTTGGGATCACTTACTCGTTGTTTGATTTTTATGTTTTTGCTCGGCACAGCCTCGCACTAACACGGAGGTCCAACAACTCCGCAATGGGCTATGCGGACTTGATTCTCTGCATCCTGCAGCTCATTGCAAGGCTTAGTAACAGGTAGGTATTATCTATGTTTGTAAACCTTTGAGTGAGTTGCAAAATGTTCCTTACAATACTTTACACCAAGGAGGGTAGAGAGAGCTACCCTCCTTGTTTACACCAATTTAAGACCATAAAGTACGGGAACGAATGGAAAAATCGTTGAACAAATTGCCATGGCGACCAGCTCTGCATGGTACTACTTGCGATGTCAATGCCCCAACATATGATCACTTCAGTAGTACCAAGTGTGCACTGGTGTCAATGTACGTAAGCAGATATTATTAATATGAGCTCAACCTAAACAGCCCTTTATCCTTTCAGGGCAAAATCTGCTTTTCTGGTATAACAAGTATTGAAAATACAGCCCCTTGCATCCCTAGGTGTCATATTGTATGTGCACTCTTTGATCCTGTTACCTTGGCACAGGTGCGATTACTCCTGTGCGGCCATAGTATGGTATTTGGAGAGTATGTTATGCTTTGTACACTGGTTGCACGATGGTATGTGTATGCCTGCACACTGCCTGGCAGTAACATAGTGCCCTGTAAAGGGTGAGGATATAAATGTGGCAGTGACAGAATGCCTCTTCTTGGCAAGTCAGATATTGGCCTGGTCAAATGCTCTTTGGTGTGCGTTTTTGATAATAATTAAACTGAAATTGATGCATGAATTTGGGTATGAAACATTATCTTCTAAATGTTGTAAATGTCTAAAGCAATGTATTGTGTATATACATTGAAACTTTTGGTTTGGATCAAGCTTTTTTGCCAGTTTACTGGCTACATGTGTGGCTCAGTTTTAAATGATTTGTTAACTAGAGCGAACATTCCAGAACTAACAGTGTTAATTTCAATGATGTTTGGTTTCATTTATTAGATATTGATCTGGTGTATCATGGATACGTATCAGCATCGCTATAATGATTTGGTGTATCATAGATACGTATCATCATCGCTATAATGATCTGGTGTATCATAGATACGTATCAGCATCGCTATATTGATCTGGTGTATCATAGATACGTATCAACATCGCTATATTGATCTGGTGTATCATAGATACGTATCAGCATCTCTATATTGATCTGGTGTATCATGGATACGTATCAGCATCGCTATATTGATCTGGTGTATCATGGATACGTATCAGTATCGCTATAATAATCTGGTGTATCAGATACGTACCAGCATCGCTTTATTGATCTGGTGTAACATGGATACGTATCAGCATCGCTATAATGATCTGGTGTATCATGGATGCGTATCAGCATCGCTATAATGATCACCCTCATTTACAAAGCAGGACAGGTCAGTATTTGCTTAATGGCTTGGTCAGTCATTATTCATTATTATACCTCAGGAGGGAATCTGTAATCGTGATTGGTTAGTTGGTGGTTGGACATTTTTATATGTCTCCCGCTGACAAGGTACTGTCACCCTCCCCTTCCCGCTACATGATGCTGTAATTCTGATCGGCCCGGGAACCTGACCTATGTCTATTATTTATGAAAAGGCCCCAAGCTGGCAAATATATAGGTGTTGAGAATTATACAATGTTGTTTATGTCATTTAAATTATTATGTGGAAATGTTGTTCTTTTAATGATCTATTTTTCTTTAGTAAAATAAGGCAAATGACGTCTTTGGCTTTGGAGGAGAGAAAGAATTGTGAACCTTCGGTTCGGTTCGGGTTGACAGTCCATCCCTCAGGTTCACAACTCTTCAGCCCCCTCCCCCCACCCCCGCAGCCAAGGGCGTCATTTGTTTACTGTGGGACAATCTATTCGGAAAGAGATGAGAGGCGAGGGTAGGTAGGATAAAGGGGTTCCCAGTACACTGGTACGTGTAAAAATTTTGCCCCAGTATGAGATACAAAATAAAATTAAGCGCTAATGGCTGGTATGAAACACGGAATATAACAGTAAACCACAATGGCCAGTATGTCAGTACAGGACAGCGTTTTACCCCCTCTCTATTTGTTTTGTCTCCCCCGTTTGGCCATAGATTGTTTGTGTCTCGTTCCCTTTGATTAAACTGAACATGCACCAAATAATTCTGGTATAGTTTTGAAATTCAAAGAGCATTGTCGCACTTAACATATGCTTTTCACAAGTCACTACAATGTGTTGAAAATTATCGAATTGAAACACGAAACCAGGTATAAAACTAACCTTTCTGTGGAACATGCATTACTTGGACAAACAAATCTAAAATAAAATAAATCTGAATTATTGGTGGTTTGTGTTTTTATTATTTTTATTATTATTATCATTTTTGTTATTATCATCATCATCATCATCATCATCATCATCATCATCATCATCATCATCATTATTATTATTATTATTATTATTTTCATTTTTTGGGAGGACAAGTATTTTAGCTCTGTTGACCACAGGTCCCAGATCTTATGCGATCACTCAATTCAATCTTTCTGTTTGCATTCGCTTGTCAACACAATAGTGTCTACAATTTTTAAGATAGCCCCTTGAACCTTTTGGACATATTGTATGAATGAAAATCTAGGTTCCCTTCGTTATTGGCGGTGCCATCTAGTGGATTACATAGTACTGGGGCCAAAAACGTATATGATTCAGCTATACACACCTAGGAACATTGCCTATGGTCGGAATTGACTTGGATTTGTTTCATTAGGACTACGGTTTGGATATGGTAATGGCAATGTCTTATCTGCTGTGCTTGATTTTTAATGGATCCTTATAAGCAAATGATGATAAATATTTTGGAGTCAATTATACATAATCTGAACAACTCTAGTTGCACCACCTGTAGGTAAACGGCAAATATGAGGTATTAGTTGGTAAAATTTAGGTGGTAAAATTTATGAAACTCGTATTACTTGGTAAAATTTAGGTGGTAAAATTTATGAAACTCGTATTAGTTGGTAAAATTTAGCTGGTAAAATTTATGAAACTCCTATTTGTTCATGCTTGAAACTTTCTCTTAGAACTGGAAGGAGTAGTTGTATGTTCAGGCACAGCGTGCAGTCCAGCTTTATCACTGATACTGGAAGAAGTAGTTGTATGTTCAGGCACAGCGTGCAGTCCAGTAGTTGTATGTTCAGGCACAGCGTGCAGTCCAGCTTTATCACTGATACGCAATTAAGTGGAGAGGCATTTAAGTGACTCAGTACCAGATAACAGCCGATGTTAATCATTTGCTTTCCAATTGTGTACCCTGCTCTTCTTATCAGCATAATAAGCATAATGTGCATGTCAAGGAACAGATAAAAGCTTAACCTAGACCCCATATTGTACCCGACCTGACCTTTCATCTATAAGGGGTATGGGGCTATCCTTTCTCTAAAGCAGTGTTTCCATTATGTTGGTAAAATTTATGAAACTCACATTAGTTGGTACAATTTATGAAACTCATATTAGTTGGTAAATTTATGAAACTCATTTTCTTGAAAAAAATTACAGGGTAAATGTTACCAATGGTCAAACTTTGTGAAATTGTTTGATGACCTTGACCCATTTTCAAGGTCATTAAGCTCTTAGTGGAAGGACACTAAATTCAGTTTCATGCTGATTTTGAATGGGGATTTGACAAATGTTGATTGGTGGGCTAAATGATAGAACGTGTGCTTACCACTGTTCTAATTTACTCATTAATTTTGTTTTTTCGCATTTTCATTCTTGATTCATCTCTACTGGATCTTCAGATTAAACAATAAATTAATTGAGGAAATTATAAGGCTTATGATACCAATATACTACAAATGTGTATCATATGTAGATGCTTGATACTGCATAATTTCGATGACCTTGGCCTACGTTGTCTAGGTCATGGAAGGAATGCACTTAAATGAAATATTTTTTGTGATGGTCAATACATGTCAACCTGTGTTCATAATGACATTAGGGCTCATGGTGATCCCACTGGTGCCAATTATTGGAACTAACATTATAGGTATCAGAAACACATTGAATTCATTATGGTGCCAATGAATTGAAAGGGAACTAAAAGATTTACATCAAATGTGCGTTAGGGTAATGGTCAAATCTTCATCGGATGAGTAACCAGCCAATCACAACTGTGGTCTATTACCAAGATAAAGTGTACCCCAGTCTGTATTAACTGCCAATGTAACATGCTTACGCAAGCAGATGTTGCTAAATTTGAAAGGAGGTGTGACAAATGTTGATTGCTGGGCTAAATATTAAAATGTGCGCTTACCGCTTTTGTCATTTACTCCTAAAGTTCCAATGATTACTCATTTTTTTTTTACAAATTCATCCTGTTACAATCTCTACTGGATCTTTAGATTAAACATTGAACACTTTGAGGAAATACCGAAATAAATACAGGGAGATCGTCAATGCCACCATTGTCTGTCCTTTTAGCTGCGCCATCTACAGTATTCCAGGGAAAACTATTATTTTTCACTCTGCTGACCATAGGTCACAGAGCTTATGCGATCACTCAGGTCTGTCCGTCCATAAACCTTTGTCATCACGATAGCATCTAAATTTTTAAGTTAGCCCTTGAAATTGTTTGAACATATTATTTGAATGAAAATCTGGTTCCTTTATTGGTGGAGCCACCTGCTGAATAATAGAGTACAGAGGCCACAACCATAAAAAAATGATCTGGTGTGTTTGATTCTCAGTGGATCTGCATGGAATTTAAAGGGAAAATTCTGGAGGGAATTATGTATAATTTAAACTAGTAGCGCCACCTACCTCTAAATGGGAAATATGACTTATTTGCTAATTTATGAAATTCATATTCTTGAAAATTTACAAGGTAAATTTTAACAAGTTTACGACAAGTGTATACTATGTGTGGAAGTTGAATATTACGTCATGTGGGTGACCTTGGCCTACTTTCTCAAGGTCACACAGGGAATACTTGTCAGGGAATTATATTCTTGCGACGGTCATTACATCTGAATTTGTGGACATACATCCAAATACCAGTACAGAAATATTTTAGAGACAAAAGTTAATGCGATGCGGACTCATGATGGCGCCACTGGTGGTAATAATGGAAACTTACACCATAGGTATCAAAAACACATTAATGCATTATTATGATAATAAATTGAGACAGAACTACAACATTTACACCAAATATGCATTGACCAATGGCCAAAGGTAAAATTTAGGGTGACCTTGACCCTCGATGTCCCACTCCATACCCATAACGAAGCAACAAACGAAAGTTCAAACACGGCTCCATCCCAAGCAATGTCTGGCATCACACAAGATAGCACTGCATTTGCTGCAAGGGTTTCACTGTTGCTCCATCCGACGATTCTTCACCACCGTTCTCAAGTAAAATACTAGAAATTGTAATTAGGACTGCTTTTAGGTGTGCAGTTGTCACTGCCATAAATACGTGAGTGAGTATAATATATTTTATTTACGATAAGAAAATACAAAGTAGTACAAGAATTCCAGCTGAACAAATATTAGGACACTGGAATGTCCAAAACCTTAGTGGAAAGATAGAGCAGCTGCGCCATGTATATCTTAGTGGAAAGATAGAGCAGCTGCGCCATGTATATCTTAGTGGAAATATAGAGCAGCTGCGCCATGTATACCTTAGTCGGAAGATAGAGCAGCTGCGCCATGTATACCTTAGTGGGAAGACAGAGCAGCTGCGCCATGTACACCTTAGTGGGAAGATAGAACAGCTGCGCCATGTATACCTTTGTGGGAAGATAGAGCAGCTGCGCCAATTACACTTTAGTGGGAAGATAGAACAGCTGCACCATGTACATCTTAGTGGAAAGAAAGAGCAGCTGTGCTATGTATATCCTTGTGGGAAGATAGAGCAGCTGCGCCATGTACACCTTGGTGGGAAGATAGAGCAGCTGCGCCATGTATACCTTTGTGGAAAGATAGAGCAGCAGCGCCATGTATACCTTAGTGGGAAGATAGAGCAACTGCGCCATGTAAAGCTTAGTGGGAAGATAGAGCAGCTGCGCTATGTATACCTTAATGCGAAGATAGAGCAGCAGCGCCATGTATACCTTAGTGGGAAGATAGAGCAACTGCACCATGTAAAGCTTAGTGGGAAGATAGAGCAGCTGCGCTATGTATACCTTAATGCGAAGATAGAGCAGCAGCGCCATGTATACCTTAGTGGGAAGATAGAGCAACTGCGCCATGTAAAGCTTTGTGGGACGATAGAGCAGCTGCGCTATGTATACCTTAATGCGAAGATAGAGCAGCTGCGCCATGTATACCTTAGTGGGAAGATAGAGCAGCTGCGCCAGGTATACCTTAGTGAACCTACTCATGAACTCGCCATGTATACCTTAGTGAACCTACTTATGAATTTGTCATGTATACCTTAGTGAACCTACTCGTGAACTTGATGGTTTTGGTGTAAGCGAAACTTGGCTCAATAAAGCACATACTGATGATGTAAGAAGTTGAAAGGCCAAATTTCAAAGCAAAGTAGTATTAGATTTTGGATGGTTTGTTACACTATTTTCCTTAGGAAATGCCTAACAGTACTACTCAATTTTTAGCCAGCCTGGCTGCCGTAATTTGCACACCTTAATTAGGTGCAAAAACACAATATTTTTGCCCATGAATAACACTATGTGAATGGGGTTACAGAACAAACGGCACACCCTGTACTAGTTAATTGCGTCTTGGATAATCCTGACACAGGTCCATGGACCATTTTGCATCAGCCTTTTAAGTTTTGAATCGATCGGGCGAGACGAACTTTAGATTTCGTGCATTAACTCCCTCCACCCTGATCGAAGCCCGAATCAACAGCTATCCTTGGCGGACTCTGTGTGCAATGCGCCCAGAGCGTGCCTAGGAAAGCTGTTGACCATGGGCATATAAATTGGAATGATTTTCCATGCAAGTTTCCTCCAAAAGTTTGAAAAATAATCCCTTAATTAGTAAAATACAAATAGCAGACGATATTTAGTTATCGGCGGGAAAAAGCGCCATTAGAGTGACATGAGTTAGAGTAAATTCAATGTGGCCATTTTACCTGAAATTCCAGCCTCCTGCTGCATGGTTTACGAGACATCCTCCAGGTCTTCAACGATAAACTTGCTGGTGGCAATGCCTGGCTATTGGGGTCTTCTGGTTTCTGATTTAAAGTGAAAAGATGCATCTTTCGTCTGTTTGCTCCAAAGGCGTTAGCAAAAGAAATATTTTTATTTCATTTATTTATTTTACTGACTTCTAGACAACATAAAGCATGAAAAAGAATGCATGTATTGGATTTAAAGAATGGGTGACTGGTACAGATGCCATATCACTAATAAATTCAGTACTCCTTAGTTGACTACAAAGAGTATACACATATATATTTATAGATGCAGAGATAAGCGTTTACAGTCGTTAAAAAGTTGATGCATACAGCATACTAATAAGGAGGTATTAGTAAAATAACAGTGAAGCCTGTTTATGAGACCACACCTAGGGCAAGCTAAAAAGTGGTCATATAAGACGGGTGGTCTCTCAATGGAGGTGCAAAAACATGAAAGAAATGATAAAAGTGACTTAAGTAATATGGTCATAAAAGGCAGGTGGTCTCTCATTACAGTGGTCTCTCAAAACAGGTTTCACTGTATACATTATAAACCTGCTTACTTTTGAAACTCAGCTGTTTCACAAGGGTACTTTTTTCGTTTCTTAAATGTGTAGTACAGCAAGCGATCCTACAGATGATGATGATGATGATGATGATGATGATGATAATAATAATAATAACAATAATGATTATAACAATAACAATAATAGTAATGGTTTTTTTCCATTTTTCAATTTACAAAACAGGACATGTAGAGGTATCATATTTTATACAAAAAGTATTATAATTCCAATTTATACCAATGTATACCATATATACTTCTAATGTTTCATTTAGAGACCCATATGACATAAAAACTAAATATATAGAATTGAAAAAGTAAGTTGTTTGTAAGTCATATGTTCATAAAACTTTAAACGGTAAACATAATCCCACTTCTTTGTACGTTGTACGTTTTTCCGTTACTTAGTGCAAAATTTTTCTTCAATTTGTTGAATGCCTTTTACATAAGTTTCAAAACTATGAACATTAGGAGCAAAGTTCATTATATTTACATGAATACACATTCACGGAAAAGGATCTTATATTTACCATGTCCTTGCTCCAACTTCTAAAAATTTGATTCCAAAATTGTTTACTAAATTCATATTCCCAGAAAAAAATGTTTAAAGGTTTCTGTATGTGTTTTTCAAAATACACATTTATCTTAGTGCACCAATTTCCACTTATACAACCTATAGTTTGTATAAATACTCCGGTGTAAAAACCTAAACTGGAATTCTCTGTTTTGACTTGATACGGATGCTTTATGTGAAATATTAAAAAACTGAAACAATTCCTCTTCTTCAATATCAACATTTAACTCATTTTTCCATTTAATAATTACTTGTGTTTGGCTTTCGGCCTGTTTCTTCAATAGAATAGGATAAACATATTTAGGAACTTTAGCCTCTTTACTTACTTTCTTAAATTTCATTTGTCACTTCATCAATTATTACACCACTCATCATTTGTTTCCAACCATTTGAAATGGCTGATAAAATACTATAATACATAATAAAATTAACATTCAATCCATATATTCTATTGAAATCATCAACTGATAAAAAACTGCCATCATTTCGTAACAGATCAGGAATATATTTTACTCCTTTTTGATACCAGTACTTATGATAAATGACTTTATGTTCTATTTTAATACGAAAACTCATCCATTTTTTTTTAATTTCCTTTTTTGTACTTCGGATATGGTAATTATATTGACACCAGCTTTCAATACCTTTCTTCCTAAAACACTTTTAAGTTTCACGAAGACATAAGGTACATCATCTACAATTAAATTGCAGTGCCACATATATCTATTTTGACATGGTAAATTTAAAAGTACAAGATGTTTACACAAAGCTGGTGAATTGAAGCTATTCCAAAGATAATTAAAAGATATATTTTTTTATTCTTTTTTGTATTTTGTCATTTGGATTAGTTATCACTGAAACTAAATAGAGGAGCTGTGACATTGTTGAGGATTTTACAACTGATGTTTTTCCTATTATTAACCTTCGCTAATCACAAGAATTTAGCACTTTAATAATGTTTTTTGTTTGTTTTGTTTTTCTTTTTTGTTTTTTTTTCAAATTTTGGTGTATAGTCCATATTTCACATTTCATCTTTATCGGTAGTGATATGAACCCCTAGGACTGTTACATAGTCAGATTTCCATATAAATTTTAAGTCTCCTGCAACCTTGAATTCTGTTTCCTTTGAAGTTCTGATTTTTATTATTTGTGTTTTATTCATATTAGTTTTTAAACCGGAATTTTTTGGAAAGTCTTTAGATACATTAATGGCTGAAGTGACATTTTTTTATGAAGAAGGGATCATCAGCATACTGGGATATTTTGAATCAATGTGTATCAATCTTTATGCCTTCTATATTTGGCTCATTTCTTATAAATATAGATAATATCTCAATACTTAAAACAAAGAGGTATGGGGCGAGATGACATCGTTGACGAACTCCTCCACAGGGACTTAAAGCTTTCGAGGTCCAACCATTGTGAATGACGCAATTTTGGATATCAGTGTATAAGGTATCTATCCATTTCAACAGAGAAGAACCAAAGTTAAAATACTGTGAAGCTTCTCTACAAAAATTCATTCTAAAAAGTCAAACGCCTTTTCAAAATCTATTAATAGAAGTAAACCATGAATATCCTGTTCATCAATATATTATTTATTAAGTTCATTTTAATATTCTCTCCAATATATCTATCTTTAATACAGCCAGTTTGATCTTCATGAATAATATCTGGGAGGACCTTTTTAATCTTGTGAGCAATGCATATAGAAGCTATTTCATAATATTGGTTAATCACTGTTAAAGGCCTGCAGTTACTTAATTCTAAAATATTCTTATCTTGCTTTTGGCAGCAGAGAAATTACTCCCTGTCTTTGACTTTTTGATGAGACACCGTTATGATATACCATATTTATAGCTTTCAGTAGAATATTTTTAGATAATTCCAAAATACTTTACAGACATCAGCCGGAAAACTGTCGGCACCAGGAGATTTATTATTTTACAAGTTTTCAAAACCTGCAATATTTCTGTTTACGTTGTCTCCCCTTCACAACTTTCCTTCTGGTCTGCTGTAACTTTTCCAACATTTTCAATTTCAGTGAAGAACAACTCACACTTTATTTCAAAATCGGAATCTGTTTTACTTGTCTATAAATTCTGGTACAATTTCTTAAGTTCTTCTAAAATCTAAGAGGAGTTTGTAATCATTTTATTTGGTACCCATAGTTTCTTGATAACTTCATTCCTATAAGTTCTCTTTTTCTAAATTAAAAAAATACTTCGTTGGTTTTTCTCCTTCTTCATAACACCCTATTTTTTAACGTAATTTTGATACATTTTCTATACATTTTAATTCTGTTTCTTATTTTCGTATTATCAATTTCTGCTTGTGTTTCCAAAGAATTTATTGCTTCATTTTTTCAAGATGTTTTAATTTAAGTTAATTCTGTTTCTAATTTAATTTTCGTATTATCAATTTCTATCTGTATGTCCAAAGAATTTATTGCTTCATTTTTTTCAAGATGTTTTAATTTTAACTCTACTAAATCTTCAGTTGTCTTTTTCCTGTCTCGTTTTGTTTTCCTTGAAATTTGCATAGTTTTTGAACGGATTTCCATTTGATCATTTCCCAAATCATAATATATTTTTCAGTGTGATATTTTTCGTAAATTTTTACAATATATTCTTTAATTTCTTGTACATAATCCAATTCTCGCAAGAAAGAGCAATTTAATTTCCGAAATCCAGGTCACTTTGATTTTCTTTTTAATCTAAATTGAACTTACAGCTGAATGGTCAGATTTATATCCTGGCCATACATCTGTTCCACTAGCGAACCAGTTAGACTGAATGAAATTTTAAAAAAGTCAAGCCTACATTGTATGGGGGTAGGATTTTTCTCCGTATATCTTCAAGATCGGACTCCTCCATCCATACTTGAACTAGTTATTGTGTCTTTGTATTCGTTGCCGGATCCCCCCTTTTATGTTTATTTACATTTAGCACAGAATTATGGTCACCTCCTATAATTCTATTATCATTATCTATATTTTCAATCTGATCTATACATTTTGAATATACTTCAGGTGAATCTGTATTATTTCCCTAGCTATTTATCAAAGTTATTCTCTTATCTTGAATGGTTATGTCCAAAATAATGTAACGGCCTGACTCATTTTAAATTATTTCATGTATTTTATTAACAAAGGTATTTCTGAATAAAGTACTAACTCCTCTAGCATCATAAGTGCCATGAGAAAAAAACAGCTGTATACCCCCGTTCTGCATACCATAATGTTTGGATGTCCTCAGTCCCGTGTACCTCTTGCAGTAGTAAAATAAAGTATTCTTTCTTTCGAAGCCACATGAACATTTCTTTTCTTTTCTGCGGGTTTCTTAGATCTCTGACATGAAATGATAATATACCTAAATTTTGCATTGTTTTTCCAGGAATTATTATGATTAATGCCAGGCCTGCATATAAAACATATAGCAATGAACAAAGACAACGAATCACGTTTTATAATCAGACAAAGAAGTAGCTTCTGGCATAAACAAGTTCTTTTTATGGTTGCAAACTAAGAAAAAAGTGTAAATGCCACCAGACCAGGACAAGAAACACATAACACATAGGACTAATCAATCAAAATCAAACATGAGGTCATGTGGATATCTAAATTACCGCTTTCACATGGTCAAGTAATCTAACACATAGAATGAGTTATCTACCTTCTATCAAAAATCAGTACTTGCAGTAATACTTATAAATGGTGTGGCTGGGATTAGGATCATAACAGTCTGTACACTAGAACATTTTTCCAGTGTGTACTTGAGTTGAAATCATGGAATTCCAATGAAGCAATGGGGAGGAAAGAAAAGTACATGTACTATACTCATATGTATTCTACATGTTATGCTAGCACAAACAATATACATGAACACGGGCGGGGAGCCACTAACAGAAGGAGACCTCCCCATCCATATTCCTCACACTGTTGATGATGATGATGATGATGATGATGATGATGATGATGATGATGATGATGATTATGATGACAAAAATTACAATAGAGTAAGGTTTGATTTCCGTATACAACGCACATAATTCAAATGAGCATTTGGTTTACATGTGATCAACATGACCCTGTGACTTAATTCTGCAATTTTCTTCAATTTACTAGTGGGCCACATGTACTTACCTCAGACAAGTCAAAAGTTACAAATATTTAATTCCCTGAAATACTTATATGGCTGTTTAAAAAAATGAAGAAGTTACTCTTGTGAGTTTCGTGGACAATTTTTTATTCAAACATTTTTATGGTGTACAGCCTCATATTAGCCGTGAAGCCGGCTTTGGCATGGTAATATGTGGTACCCCGAGAGTGCAGCAAAGGCCAACCGCGAACATGCGTTGCATCACTTCAGCGCTGACAAGTCTCATGTGTACAGAGAATGGGAGGCATCCAAATACACCATCACACACCCACGTCTATTGCAAAACACGTCGTGTCGCCATAGCAACGTAATGGTAACATCACAAACTCATCCCTCCTCTCCTTTCGACAGACCAATCACAAACTTGCGCTAGATATGTAGCGCGGATGACAGCTTGGCTGCTGGGTTTGATGGGCGAGCTATCGTGTCAGCTGAAACCATGACACTGGCCCACAAGGTCCAAGGCTATGCAGGATAGGCCTCAGTATGCAAGCACCCCAGTGAGTCTAGTCTTCAGTGGTTTTTGGATAGACAAGCACCAACCAAGTTGTCGAAATCCATAGCACTGACTTCGGCATGTCTTGGGCGTTTAGGGGGATTTCTTTGTCACTACAAGGCCCACAGCTGCTCCCAAAACGTTCCTGTTCCTGGCCTTTATTCCTATTTTTATTGCCCACTCCTTAATTTTCATAGAGGTGGGCATGCAGTCGGAAGGTGACAGGTTTCACAGCCAATAGCTTCAGCTGTGTCCCAAATTTTCCATTGGTTGACAGATCACTATACCACAGTGGGCCACCAGGTGTCACCGTTAATATAGATCTATTTGTGATTGCTTTATTATTATAGAGCCACATAATAAAAGTTAATGTTAAACTTCCAAAATCATTTGAGATATTATTTTCATCATGTGTTTGATGTTTTACCTCAAACAATACACATGCACATTATGAAATGAAAGTGAAATTTGCACCAATTTTCAAGGGAAGGGGAAGATAATGTTTCAATGGTGGGGTCCAGGTTACTCAATGGGACCCCGCGATAAAGCCCACCCCGCAACAATACAAACATGCTATATTTTTGCACATTAACCTGTGCTTAACCTTAATTCACAATCAGGTAAAAATTGACCACTCGACGTTTCAATCTCATGAACAGCAGGTCGTGAATTGCAATCAGAAGAAACCATTGATATTTCGAATGATCGACGGATTTTTCACTTTTAGCATTAAAATGATATTGTATTTGTGTCTTTTTGTCCAGAACCACTTCTTGGTAGTCATTACCCTATTTTGCAGTCCAAACTCTGTACTCTCCAGAAGGTAACCTGTCCCTGTCTAAGTTGTATCATATGAAAGTACTATTGTCCACATTGCATACATTCCTCTGTAAAATTTTGACATAGGCTGTATTAGCATAAATAAATTAAAGGGTCTTCAGTGGGTAGCTACTCAGAACATAATTTATCAATTTTACTTGTTTAAAGCACAGTATCTATGAAACATATTTCAAGATGAAATTTCAGTGTGCTCTGGTTTAGATTTGTGTCATGAGCGATATAAACAAAGATTTTCTAAAGAGTACAGCTCTTTGGATCAAAAATAACGTTTTATCCTGTCCAAAATGTAGCCCTGTGAGTGTGTCCGATCCCCTGTTAAGGTTTATGTTTATTGTTAAAGTCATCTTTGCAAAATTGTAACCCATCGTTTCGTCTAGTAATTAGGATTAATGAGATCACGAAGAAATGCGGGTAACACAGCGGAGTCACGTCTTGACAGAAGAGAGTAACGTTAGGTACTATGTGGGGGAAAGTGGGCTCAAGCTAGGGCAAGAATTTCTGTAATGTGTGTTATTATGATAAATTGAAGCAAAATGGTTATAAATTAGTGAGAGGAGTTTATACAGGAATTGCAGCACAGCGCCACATTTACTAGTTGGATCCTATGAATATATGTAATATATATATGTATATATATATATATATATATATATATATATATATATATATATATATATATACACTTATTTATGTATGTATATGTGTATATATACACATATACATATACAAATAAAAATATATATATACCGGTATATATATATATATATATATATATATATATATATATATATATATATATATATATATATATATATATATATATATATATATACATATATACACACATACATATATGTATATGTGGTCATTTTAGTTTGTAAAATCTAAGAGCATCATTCAAAAATAATTCATTCGTCCCAGACGACAGTGGTGCCTCTAGATGCCATTAAATTGTATGCATATTTTTACCACGCAATGACCTGTGGGCAAAACATCGTACCCACCGGTGCTCACATTGCAAAATCGGCAGTTCATTCAAACGAAGTATATGACTTTATTACTGACATTGACTTGCTATGTTTTGTCTTATGACCATGTGATTTGGATGTATACAGTTCCCTGTACATCCTCAGGAGGCATCGCTCAATTGGAATGATACTGAGCTGTCCCCCTCTTTTTTTATTATTTTTGTCTCGCCTCAGGGAGCACTAATGACAAAAAGAGAACCACAGGCTAAAGGAATTATTGCATGCGGTTTGACAGACTCCATATCTCAACCATTTTTTGCCAAAACGTGCTATCATTTGTGTGCTAAATGGGCACACTGCTGCGTTCTTCGAATTATTATGTTTCATCACCTTATATAAGATCATAAGTCAGCGCTTTAGAAAAATGCCCAGGAATATTTCTACCATGGAATTTCATTCTTTTATTATTATAGTCAAAGGAAAGGCAGGTCAATTTTGTATGTGATCCACTTGTTCCTATCCCTACTAGTGCATTGCCCTGGGACCCGGGTACCCGGAACCCTCCCCCCCCCCCCCCAACGGCATGCTTAAAAAGCGGGTCTCGAATCCTACTGTTGAAGATTCGGATATTCTCATATTGTCATCCAGTTGCAATAAATAAATAATGGATTAATTTCATTTTGATGTTCTTTTCAGTGGCGATCTCCGATTCTAGTTTTAGTATTACTTGAACTTCCTTTGTTTAACTCTGCAATCAGTTTTTTTGCACATTTTGTGATATGCTTGTGAGTATGGCGGCTAGCTGGAAGTGTTAGTATCGTATCGGGTCTCAACAATGAAGATGTGAATCAATTTTTCCTCTCAGCTAAGAGGATAGTGGGACACTTGAAACACGATTCCACAGCGACAGCACAACTTAAAGATATGTCAGGAAAGCTGGGTTTAGAGTACGGGGTTCTTGTACAAGATTGCGTAACAACATGGAATAGTAGGCCTACCTATGAAATGCTAGATAGGCTTCTGAATCTGAAAAAATGCAGTACATGCTGTTTTGCTAGACAGTAGCAATTCATCTCACAGGTATTTGATACGGCCTGCCAATACATGGGCCTTAATGGAAAACTTAGTCGAAACATTGTAACCATTAGGCACAATCACAACGAAGACGGCAGGTAAAGTTATTGCACTCGAGATCTTTCACATTATCCTGTGCTTATCAATTTTCTCTCCAATCACCTGTATGTGTACAACAATGGCGACAAAGTGATCAAAGCTTTCAAATAAACTGTGAAAAAACAGTGCTGAGGCACATTTTAACAATAATAATGTACGGACGTGCATGCAGGTGGCAACTGTTGTGGATCCTGGATTCAAAGATTTACATTTCCTCAATGGGAAAGCATGCAGAAAAGCATAAAAGGTAGTGGTGGACATGATGGAATCAAATGAGCAGACGACTATGCCATGGTTACCGCAAGTGATCAACGTTCTAAAAAGGAACGATGGCTGGATATTGATTGCAGTGCGCGTTGTGCTTTGTTTGGACCCGCGGTTGTCACTGCACCTATGAAAGCGCCTAAAAGCACAATCAAACAACAGGAATTTGAGAAATGTCTAGCTGAGAAAACACCTTCAATTGAATCCAGTCCTTGGGTCTGGCGGTCGAGTAATGGGAATGCATACCCAACATTCAAACTGAATCAAAACTCTAGCTCAGAAGTTTCTCGGCATGCCAGCAACAAGTGTACCTTCCGAGCGTGTTTTTCTGCTTGTGGAAAAATAATCGCTGAAAACCGTTGTTTCTTGAGCGCAGAAACAGCAGGGGTGCTGGTCTATTGCATTTGAATAAAAAAAAAAAAAAAATTAAAAATTTAAAAGCAGGTGAGTCTGTGAACGGACATACTTATACTTATACTAAGTACCTGACCAGTGACATATATGATATATATAACTTTTTTTTCGGAATAAAAGTGCAATGCTTATATATATGACCAGTACCATGTATACATATCCAAGTTTCACGCTTTCACAATAAAGTGGATTGTTCTGTATTTTCAGTGTGAATTGTGTTTTATGATCATTTGTACTGCGAGTCCCGGGACTTTTTTTTTCAAGTGCGGGGCCGATTCAAAATATTTCGCCCAGGATAATGCACTAATCCGTACTTTAATATTGTGTTAAAAAAAAATCTGCGAGCGAGTGTTGGTATTTTTCCACTGCTTAGTAACTACGTATCAACTGCAGCACGCCCCCATATTTGGCACAGCCTGGGCTCTGAATCACGGCATCTACCAGGATCGTGACGTAACTAACTTTAGCCTGCGGTAAACTTGGTGGGCCTATCATTCTTATTCCCCAGAGTTTAAGGTAATGCAAGCACGTGTTAGAACGCCGAAGTCTTACATACCGTATAAAATACTATAATCTCTCCGTGGTCAGTACCTTCTGCACCCCTGTTCCAGTTCAGAGTCCAACGCACCTTCTCCACCCAACACTGCCTTCGTCTGTTGAAAATTTAGGCTGAAACGCATATTCCTCTGAACGCTCATCTATAATTGTCTGTCAGAAATAAGTCTTTAAGGGTAACTCAAGAACTTGACAGTGTCAAAACAAATCCCAGATCAGGTGGGCCTGCACGCCCAGCGGGCTGTGATAATGCATTTGAGGGGTGAATACGTCACTTCTGCTTCCACTGGGCCCTTGATATATTTGGTGACAAAGCTTCAAGCAGAGAGTATTATCAATAATGTTTTCATTCATCTCAGGTAATAAATGAGGGATAATTGTTTTTGAAAATATTTTACGATAATTTCGCTTTTTCCAAACACGTAAAGGATAAGGCTGCCTTTCCCTGGGCTTTAATTTATCTCGAATAACGATATTATGCCATTGATCTATTAACAGGTATTATGAAGTACCTCAAAAATAAAATTAGAAAAAAAAAAAAAAAAAAAGGAAAGGAACCCCCCCCCCCCAAAAAAAACCCAGTATAGATTGGTTGACGTTATTAGCCAGCTCAAATCGTGTTTAAATATCTTAAGGTAGCGTCCAACCGTCCAACCCATTTCAGGGTCTAAAATTCAGTCAAATATCTCTGCAATGGTCATGATTGAAAAAGGAAATAAATATATATGCTTCGCCACAATAACAACAACCAACAACAACAACAACAACAACAACAACAACAACAACAACAACAACCAAAAAACTTGAAAATGTACCACGATCGGCAGGTATGGCTACAAAGTGACTCTGTTGTATGAACAAACCGAGCGCTGTTTTACGGGTATGCTACGAGTATTTGTGGTATTTCTCGAAAAATTCCGGATAAAAAATGTTTGATCTTGAAGAATTTTATTTGTATAATTATAAATTAAAAACGAGTCATGTTTTTTTTTTTTTCAAATTAGGGAGTTATCTCCTGGGAGCCCCTCAAAGTTTGCCGATCGGGTCATTCTGTGAAGTTGGTAACAAAAAAGAACAGGTTCATCAATTTTGTAAAACAGTAGCCTTCATATGGATCATGTTAAGAAAAAAATAGCTGATACGCTTTTACAGTTGACTTTGATGTTCAGCTCAGTCTTTGTTATAACAAAATGGAGCAATAAAAACTGGAGAAATATCGCTGCAAAAGCTGAGTTTATTGCCGCAATTATCATTGCGAGTCATCTGCCTTAAAAGGCAGGATAGACCTTTGAGCGTGGACACAGTCATAGAATTAGTTTGGAGCGGCCATGCAGGTTTTTGTTTTTAGTGAGCGGGAGTTTTTAATTTATTTGTTTACACTGCAGCTGTCAGAAGGTAGCAGAGAATAGATGACCGGAAAATGTGATGCGCAAAGTAAATTATGACATATGCATGTACTCTGTTCATTGTAACCAACCTTGCGAAAATACAGTCTCTATGGCGTGACCCCAATGGGGTAGGACTTTAAAACTTTAAAAAAGAGCGTTTTGCGAATGCAGAAAATCAAGCTGCCATACAATTTTGCCTTAAATGTAAGGCCTAGCTGCGTATGTTATCCTACTCTGAATATTCAGACATAGTAACTTTGTGTCAAGTTACCCAATTGAACCCATAGAGGTCTCCAATATACTTGGCTTTCTTCATTTTGTATCAGGTCCTCTCCATGTTGGTTGTTATCACAAAGTGTTTTCCTCTCACAGCTTTTAACCCTTTTGCGCCTTGGGCATGTTAGCGGGTAGGGCAGCTGACGAACTCTCTTGATCGTAACTATAGGTATTCTGTTCATGCAGCAACTTGCGACTTGCTGCGTTGAAGAAAAGAAACTGACTGGCCAACTTCATATTTTGCGTTCAAAAATGTGACTGTTAGCCATTATAATTCCAGGTCTAGTTTTGGTGAATTATATTCAAACTATCGTCATATTTGTTTCATTATATTACCTCTTCAAACGCTGCGTGCGTTAGTTCCATCACTATAGAACTGGACCTAAGTTGCAAATAAGAAGACATGAACGCGTTGATGCAATGTAACTGGTGTCTAAACATACCAGATCGCATAGGCACAGCGCATGAAAGACGACTCAATACCGGGTAGCTTTGTTCCGCTGCTTCAAACATTTTCTAGGTAATGCGGGGAAAAGACACTTATCAAGGTTTGCGTATATCCCTGCCATAAGCTGCCCCACTGATCTGACGATTTCACTGCCACGATTTGAACGCTCTGCCACCAGTCTATTTTGTTACGTTATCATTTATCACTTCTTAGTTTTCGGTTATAATTTCTAAAAACAACAAAGAATTATTGAATCCAATTAGTGGACAGTGGAGATATTCCCAGTCGTAATCCGACTTCGAAAGATTCCAAAGACGTGCTCCCATTGCTATGGTAACTGTTTGACACCCGTGGACCTGTCTAATTGGCGGTCCTTTGATGTAATGCGGTGGCATGTTGTACGGCATGCAGTATGGCATGTTGTATGTTTACGGCATATTGTATGGCATGTTGTACGGCATGTTGTACGGCATGTTGTATGTTTACGGCATATTGTATGGCATGTTGTACGGCATGTTGTAAGGCATGTTGTATGTTTACGGCATATTGTATGGCATGTTGTACGGCATGTTGTACGGCATGTTGTACGGCATGTTGTATGTTTACGGCATATTGTATGGCATGTAGTACGGCATGTTGTACGGTATCCCTTGCCCTTCGATTCATATTTTTCTTTATCGTCACACTTTTGTCATTTTAGTTGCTTATTTGTAAAATTGCTCTTAGTCAGAGCCGTGATTTAAAATCTTTGCTATTCATATTGTAAGTACCACCGTAACGTGTGCGTGACGGACTCTCCTATGACCTTTACCATGATGACTCAATAAGGTCCAGTTTGCGGGTTGCTAAGCTGAACCGTTTGATTCACAGCAGGCGTTGGCGCATGACAGCTCCTGTTTGTTAACAAACACACGCTGGTCCGTACTTTGGCGGCGGTATGTTTCAAAATTTGAGTTTTATGAGCAAGTTAGTGCTGATTCATGCAACATAACAGCAGTACATATTATCTGAAGTAGATTTCATTTTCAAGCAAATTAGTTGCTTTCATGTGATTGAATGAGATACAAAGTTGTTCATAATGTATCAAGTTGATGGAGGTATAACTTATGTTATAAAGTCTAATAAATGAATACATTTACTGCAACCTCTTCCGTCCGCAACTTTAGATCCATATTTTACATGATACACCATGTATGCAATACAAAGTGGAGCTTAGTGGCAGGGAGGTTAGCCAGCAGCAGAGAGCGGCAGGAAACGGCGTCCGGCGGCAGACAGGATCTAAGTAAGGCCTGCCGCTGGCCACCGCCATGTGCCGCTGCCTGCCGCTCGCCGCCACCGACCTCCAGCCAACCCTAGACCCTTGAAGTGGCTTTCGGCAGCAGCCAGCGCTGGCTGCCGTTGTCTGCCCCCGAAACTGGTCATACGCCGCCGATAGCAGCGTACTGGTGTATCATATCACATTGATTGTTGCCAATACTGTGTTGGTATATCACGAAAAAGGTGGCAAGATCGAAAATCAGCTGGAGAGCAATCTGACGGAGTCTCACTGCCTCATACCATGCCATACTAACTGCCTATCATAGTACGGTTTCAAGTTGCAAATCCCCCAAATATGACGCCAAAAAGAGGATTTAGCTGGTATTACTCACCCGTTACTATGGCTTTTGTTTATGCTGTAGCCGTTTGCTTGTGTACTCCCTGCACTGCAGAATTTACCATTTTGGAGATGAGCGAGGCCTTATTTTGGAAGCTGTAGGTGTGTAGATTGTACTGCTCTAAGTAAACACTTTCCAAATATGCCTAGCCTTAAAATATTGATTATAAAAAAAAAAAAAAAACAGAGACCGTAGTGTATTATAATTATAGCGCAGGCCTACATTTGGCTATCCTGCAGCTGTAGGTCTATATAGCTTTTTAGAACCTGGAAACCCTCAAAGTGCTCCCCCCTCCATGCCGACTTACAATGTCCCACAAATGTGATTGGCTGAATGAGGTCATGTGACAAACCAATAATCTTGAAAGTGAAGATAAGGGCCAGCAGGTAATTCCCCCATGTGTTGGGTAATTTTTGAAATAATTCGTGTTCTATTTGGATTATTTCTACAGACCAAATGTTTTTAAGTGCAAGGCTCGTGCAACAATTGTGAGGGTATTTTGCAAACCTCATTTTGTTTGTTAACCGGGGGATTGGATGCCATGGCATGGGTAGGCTTGCAACTATTCACTGACACAGTCTATTGACACTGGTTCAGTGGTTAAAGTCATCTGGAGAATTATTTATGAAGGATGTCCATGAATGCACTAGAATCGATTTGTTATTACATGTGTTAGGATCATTGAGATATTAATTCTGGAGTAATAGTATGATAAGGCTTGTAAGTTTGCTTCAATACGGTTGTCACAGCAGTATAATATCACAACAAAGAGGCACAAGTGACATGTGACAGCAAACCGTGGAATGGCGACGGAACATCAAGGTCTTGGAGTTTTGGACCAACAAAGGGGTCAAATTCCCAGAGGGTCAACATTTTTACAAATGCTACGTGAAAATTTAGTTGTCCTGGACAACAGGGCTTGCGTTCAGGCAAGCGCTTTAAGTCACAGACTTTCTTTGTTATGTGAATGAATATTATACTGTGCAATGGGGGGAGGGGGTCACAAAATTCTGCAGATTTGCTGGGGTGGGGTGGTGTTGGTGTGTGTGTGGGGAAACCACAAATTCTTGCCTATTTTAATGGGGGTAGGGCCACAAAAACTATGATGATACCCTATCCCAATATTCTGACACCCCCCCCCCCCGTAAAAAGTAACGACCCCATATTGTTTAAATGATGGAGGAATAAAACACAAAAAATGTATTCTTTGAATTAAGTTTTATTTATAGTTTTTTGCGTTTGAAGATAGTTCAGAAAACCTTTTTTATCTATTTTGTGTATTATTGACAGGAACACTTCGGATTAAAGCTACAAATCCATTTAGCATGGGTACACATTGAAAGTTAAAATTGCTGATCCCTAGCCTGCATCTTATGATGGCACGACGTTCAAATTAGATCTGCTCATTTGTGGATAAAAACTTCTATTATAAGATTGCTCTCAAGCCAACTTTTATTTGTGTGGGTTTTGGGATGTTGGTGCTGTGAGGTCGTGGGGTATTTACTACAATCCAAGATAAACAGCGTTGGCCATTGCTGTTGGCTTGAAAGCAGCAAGGTCGTGCACCAGTGACCAGTGGCCCTCTCTATGCCATATTTCACTACTTAAATGTCCCTGATTTGAATTAATATTTATATATATATATATTTGATTGCTAGTTTATCATAGATTACCTGTTCTATGTTTATTAGAACAGGCTGCTTGATACTAACTTTAATGATAAGCTCGTACTGGCTTTCACATCTTGCGTCTGAATTGTGAAGTAGGCATAATCGCTAATGGCTCAGTCGCTATCACCTCATTTTCACTTTCACGCAGGTCATTTTGAATCCAAAGATGGAAACATGTTACAGAGCAATCATTCAAGATAACACAGACATAGTTTACTTGACGATTGACCACAACACTTTACTTAAATGGACAGATGAAGTCAGAGCGCAGTCTACTTACTCCAATGTTCTCGGCCATGTTTTTTTACCCTTTTTGCCCATGTGCCACGTGTAGTACCCACTTATCCAGATGGCGCCGCGGACTATGAGAATTCGAGAATTGGCGGCAAGTGCAGATAGTGAATATATACAGTACTTGAATTACCGCTTGATTTATTATCAATCATGGTCAATACCATAGGAACGCAAAACCAAAAATAAACACTGCATTGTCTTCAAAGATATATTGTGAACATTTACTGTAATTAAATCACACACTTGAATTTTATTAATGATGGCGAAATAAAAGTCCAGGGCTTATTTGGGGGTGGCAATTCAATTGGGGTAGGTACAACACAAAGAAAAGGCACAGTGATATATCCGATGTTAAATCACGCCAGCCTCGTTTTCACCGTCTATCATATTATAATTATCAATAAAGACTACCTGTGTAAATAGACCGCTTATGTGCGAAAAACAGCACTGCTTTTGTTAGGCTAAAAATTGTATCCCCGAGTTAAGATCACTCTGCTAATTGGAAGACATATTGACCTGGCTGTACTTTGAGATATGCAAGTATATGGAAGATCTACATATTGACTGTGAGCTGAGGGACGCCAGAACAAAATTTGCGTGATGACACGTGAATCTGAGACTATACATTCTGGTGCCAGGCAGAATATTAATACATCCACCCATAGGTTACACTTCACCATGTGTGTTGTTTCATCGCATGGTTTATCGTTGCTTCCGAACCTATGGGTGGATGTATTAATATTCTGCCTGGCACCAGAATGTATAGTCTCAGATTCACGTGTCATCACGCAAATTTTGTTCTGGCGTCCCTCAGCTCACAGTCAATATGTAGATCTTCCATATACTTGCATATCTCAAAGTACAGTGCATGTTTGTATTTAAGACATGTACTTCATTTGTGTTGCATTGTGCTTATAGCCTACAAAAGTTGACATGCATTAGCCTTTGCACAAATGTCTGTCATTTTCGCAAGCTGTAAGTAGATGAATGCAATAATACAATGTCAAAAAGGTTGATTCCTTGTATTCATATTTCCCCCTTATTATATGCTAAAGTGTAAAACTTGAGACTTTTTTATATTTTGGAAACGAACTTGCATCTGAAAGCTGACACCACATGTAGTGAAAATCACAAAAGGCAAGAAAATAATTCAAAAATTCATTAAAAGTTTTCATTTTTCTGCTTCATGCATATAATTTACGGACCAAAGTTACATACTTCAAGCACTTAATTATTGACAAGAACACTTCACTAATCGAATAAGGGTATCATGAATTCATGCCTACAATCTTATCACAGTAGAAGACACTTTAGCTCCCGTGGGTTCTGGTGCTGCAGTAAACAAGCATGGCCACGCTACCGTCATATATGGCAAAGCAGGATGGATATTCACTGTGGCCTATTTTCGAAAAAGTAATGTGGAATTGTACAAAATGCCTTTCCGTGATTCAGATTCCAGTCTCATTTTCGATTAATATGCACTATATACCATGATAATTGTGGACGCGTGTGGAGGTATCTATATATTTGAAAAATTAGATACGTTTTGTCAAATAAATGGGTTTTACATTGCATTGTATTACTTTGTGCATGGAAAAACATAATTTGAAACCCAACTACAACACGTATTTTTATTTTTTTTTAATTGTTCATTTGCAGTAAAAAAGATTCACTGAGATTTTAAAGTTACATGGCTTGATGTATACCACTCTGTGTATGAGGTCAGGAGCCTCTGTCATCGGATTCCATCTTCCCACTCAGCGGACGCATTGGCATCTGACCTGCTGCACAAATTAATGGAGATCAAGTGATATGATCACCATCGAATCAACATATATGCACATAATCAGTGAACAAGTAAACAATACATTTACCTCAAATGAAAACCAGCTTCATTTGTATATCCAAGTAAGGAATGATTCATTAGGCCTAATCTGTGTATCACAAAAGTCTATTTGCCTGCTAGTATATCATTTACTTAACTTACAAATTCTTGTTCAGCTCTATTTTCAAAGTAGACAATTCTGTTTACAAGAGAGGCCCAAATCCTATTCCTTTACCCTGGGTCTCAATTATGTAGTGGCGGGGATGGGGTATGGTCATTTGTTAGCTTTATTCTGATTGGTTAATTATTGAACAGGTATGCAAGATATAGCATGGTTAATTATACAGCTTTCTTTGCAAGACAGGCTATACGGCTTTGGCAAGTGACACCACAGGCACACCTGGATGAGCTGGTTCAGCCATATGTATCATTAAAACTGTACCAGGTGACAAATTAACCGTGTGTATTGCCCTGCATCTAGATGTCTGGTAACACAATCAGATATCAGCCTATATAGTGATATACAAACTCATGCATACAGGCTACATTCAGGTAAAATTAATTTGTCCTGGTAAGTAAATTGTATTACAATTTGGAAACTTCATGTGCATGTTCGTTGTTCTGACATTGAAAGTTCCATTTCCAATATTGTTACCGATCCTGATTCTGTAGTTGGTTGTATGTATTGCTTTGCTCTACAACCAAAACCAATTCTAATTTTCTCCAAACGACAGGTTTGAAAAAGCAGCGTTGTTACAGTCCTGAAGTGACATTAAGTAAGCTTTGGTGACTGAAACAAGAAAAGCTGTTTAGACTATCTATGTGGACTCTTCCAACTGGCCCTTGGATGTACACCATAAAAAAGAAGCTGTTTAGACTATCTATGTGGACTCTTCCAACTGGCCCTTGGATGTACACCATAAAAGAGAAGCTGCAAACAGGCATAAGTGGCTCAGGTAATAAAACACACACTCTGTACAAGACATAAGGGTTTGAAGTTGATAAGTGAATAAAGATAACACCAATATGGTTCATGAAAAATATAATGACTATAACATTGCATTTTATATGAAATGAAACAGAAAACAGTATTGAAATACTTTGGAACAAGGGAAAAACATCTGTTCATATTGGCCTATAAGAGCTGGCAACTTACCAATATACATTAGGGGTGGCTCAACATTTTCATCGTTATTAGCGAGTACAAGTTTACAGTGTGCAGATGCGGGGGGGGGGGGGGGGGGCATCAGGGTGAAGGTGCATAATATCAAAACATCTACAAGCTATTCCTGGGATCATATTTTTATGCCCCCCTTCGAAGGTGGGGCATATAGCGTTGCACATGTCGGTCAGTCTGTCGGTCTGTCGGTAGACTGGGGTTTCCGCATAATAACTCAAGAAGTTTTTAAGCTAGGACTTTGATACTGTACAGGTATATTATTCCAGTCAAAAGCTAGGCAAAGTTCGAAAATGGATAACCTTGACCTAGTTTCCAAAGTCACAGTGGTACCTGAGGTAACTTTGGTTTCCGCACCATCACCTAAGAGGTTTTTAAGCTAGGACTTTTATATTGCACAGGATTATAGTCCATGTTTGGGGCTAGGCAAAGTTTGATGATGGATGACTTTGACCCCATTTTAAAGGTCACAAAGTCATTTTAATGAATATGGTTTCATGTTTTCTACATGATAACTTAAACCTTAGAGCTAGAACTTTTATATTGACAGCTTTATGGTTCTCTGTAAGGGCAAGGTTGAGTTTGAAGATGGGTGACCTTGACCCAGTTTTCGGGGTCACAGAGAGATTGTAAAATTCCTGTGGTTTCCACACAATAACACAGGATTATAGTCCATATTTGGGGCTAGGCGAAGTTCGAAGATGGATGACCTTGACCCAGTTTCCAGATTGTAAAATTCCTGTGGTTTCCACACAATAACTCAAGAAGTTTTTAAGTTAGGACTAGGATACTTTACAGGTCTATAGTTCTTGCTAAGGGCTAGAAGAAGTTAAAAGTTTGGTGACCTTGATTTAATTTCCAAGGTCACAGTGGTACCTGAGTAAACTTTGGTTTTCACATGATAACTAAAGAGGTTTTTAAACTAGGACTTTTATATTGCACTGGATAATTGTCCGTATTCGGTGCTAGGTCAAGTTTGAAGATGGGTGACCTTGACCTTATTTCAAAAGTCGCAGAGCCATTTGGTCAAATACTGTTTTGCATGAAAACTTGCATTTTAGAGGTGGCACTTTTATATTGCACAGCTTTATGGTTGCCTATAAGGGCTAGTTTGAGTTTGTAGATGGTTGACCTTGACCCAGTTTTGAGGGTCACACACAGACAGTAGACTTCCTGTGGTATTTGCACAATAACTGAACGTCAAGTGAAAATGAGTGACTTTGCCCTGATTTCCAAGGTCATAAAGCCACTTTGCTGAATATGGTTTCTAAATGATGACTAATTTTACAGCTAAAACTTTTATATTGTCCAGGTTTTTAGTCGTTTTTTAAGGGCTAGGTTAAAGTTTAAAGATATGTGACATTGATGTATGATCAACCTTCATAAATTTAGTATGGTCACAAGTGCCCCATCTACCACTATCAATAGGGTAGCGAGGGCAAGGGTAATGAGGGCGGGGGGCTTCTATGTTTTACAAACATATCTTGTTAGTGTTAAGTTGACGTTTTTACGTTTATTTTTCACAGGTTTAAAATTGGACTCCATAAAATTAATGGAAACGAATGAAAGCAAGTAAAGCAAGAATTGTAATAATTTAAATGAAAATCTTCGCTGCTTTGGTATCAATGCAGCTGATTGAATCATGGCTCTGGTGCACTTCATTGGTGTTCTTTTATGCTTGCTTGACCCCTCCCCCCCAAAAAAAATTACAACACTTATTCATATGCTTGACAAAGATAATTTTGTGTCTTATATATATATATATAAATTTATATATATGACACAAAATTTTGTTTGGTGCTGAATGTATATGAGGAACTTATATATATATATACTGATATATATATATATATATATATATATATATAATACTAGCACCGGATGCTTAATGGTATGTCTGTGCCAAAAAGAAAATAAGAAATAAATTACATACATATGTATCTTAATACAAACGGAAGTGAATAAATTGCTTCTGGCAGTTAGTGTGAACAATAATCAGAAATACCTTCACATCAACGTTCCTCAATCCAGTGCCACACCAAAATACAAAATATACCTGTTTACATTTCTCAAATGATGACATGCATTAGCTGTAGATCTATAAAGGCAACATAGTATGACCTGGCGGGACCATAGCCACCAGTTGGGTGCTCTCCTACCACGCCAAGCCCAGCCTTTTTGTTGTATATTGGAGTTCCTCTGACTCTGTAACAAGGTAAGTATAGGTTTACCTGATTCTTGTTTGCATTCTTGTTTTTTAATTTTTCAAGAATATTCAAGACCACCAATTAGACAATTATTTTCCAGACCAATTACAAGTTACACTTGTAGTGCAAGAAACACTTTTTGGTGCACTCGGTATGTAATTCTACATGCAAAGGTATTAATGAAATAATAATTCCATTTGAACAGATTAGTGCTACTTAAAATGGACAAGTGTATTAAAATTAGTTCTTCTTAAAAAGATTGTTCATGTGTATGTGTGTGTATAAAGCTGCTGATGTTTTAAATGTTAAAAAGATAAGCATTAGTTTCAACATTTTTATCAGAACAATATGTGCCAAGTCCTTTTTGATCCTCATACACATTCAGCACTGAACAAAATCTTGACGAATATGATGTGACGCTATTTTACAACACACATTTGGAGAACGCCTATCTCCTCCTCCTCCTTCTTATTCTTCTATATTATTATGTTCTCTTTCTTCTTACTGTTGTTCTATTTTTCTTCTTCTTGCTGCTTCTTTTGTTCTTTCCGAGTTTCCCAAAACAAATGCACAGCGCATGCCATCATCAAAATATACGACATTAGATATTAAGATAAGAACGAATTATCCAAATAAACGCTTTCAGGAAAGACGTATTTTTTTTCAAAAAAAAAAAAATGTTTGCTGAAGTTTTAGTGCAAGAGGTCAAAAAAAATTATTATAGCTCCAATGCATTTGTTACAGGTCACTTTCACAATGCATCTGTGGATGATGTTCTTTGTGCTGTGTGGATTGGCAGGCATGGCCATAACACAAAACTTTGGCGGTCCTCTACCACCTAGTTTTTGGGAAGGTGCATCATCACCAGAATTATATGGAGCAGAAACAGCAGAAGAGCTATTCAACCGAGTGTTAGCAGAAGTCGAGAAACTTTTATCCCAGTGAGGAGAGATTCATCGAGGAAATGACTCCTTCCATGCAGCATGAAGAATTAAGTGTATATTATGAAGCAACATTACATTTTTTGAGCATAGAAATGTGCAGATCGATCGGAGTGTGTGAAACACGCAAACAAGGACATAAAAAAGACTTCATGAGAAGCATATAATTCACAAGCAGTCATGAATGCCTTTGTTGTTAATGCATTTATTAATGCAGGTCTTCTGTGCAGCAAGAATAAATTTTTGAACCAACACACGGAGCTCATACGAAAATGGACTGCAATTACCAAAGCCAACACTCCTGCTCTCTTGATTTTCTGATTGGTTCAGGAAACTAAAATCCACGGAAGCTACAATCTAAATTACTGCACAACACCTCAAGCATTTGAAGCCGTAGCAGAATACCATGAATGGTTTTCCTCCTGTCTACTTAGTTAGAGTGGTAATATTTAACAGAAAGAGAACTTGTTTTCTTCTTTGTTTTCAGTGAATCTTAGCTTTGGGTACCTACATGTTGCAAATAAAAAAAATCTTTAGTCTGGAAAATTTGCTTGGTGATTTGTTTCATATGTTTTTATTTTTGCCAGTACATGTTATCTGGCGAAATATCCCTTTTGGTTAGGATTTTCTTCTCGAATTATGTTTTCTTTTCAAAAATTGACATATTGTTTAGTTTTCAGCCATTGGTAATACCAATTCACTAGTAAGTAACAGCTACTGGAGCCACACATTGATGGTCATATTTAATGTCGTAACACAACTTACCATTATCGTTATCATGCCAAATCCCGCATATTTGTACAACTTGCCAATCGTGCAGTTCACTCCAATAGCCTCCACCATTGTTAACTATATATTGTAACAGTGCACAATTTACATTATCTAGTGTAGTACAGGCCTATACATATAATATGTAATTAATTGCTAAGGTGACTGTTTATTTTTCTGGGATAAAATTGGCTGTGTAATCACATTTGTGAGGGACGTCACTCTTTACGTGATTTTTGTACTTAACGGAAAAGATAGATGTTGTCATTCATTGCGTGCAATGCCTTGCATGGGACACATTCTGTGGTGTAACTACTGTGTGTAATTCATTAAAATCTGACCCTGCAACAGATTGCATAAAAATGCAACCTGCTGGAAATGTGGCTGCCACCTGTATGATGATCTAGTTGCGTGTTTCATACGACCGCCAATTGAAGGAGACCCCTGTCCTGTTTTCCTGATTCCATGACTGTCTCACCTTGCTATGACAGAGAATCAGGTCAAAGAGACAAATGATGGAAAATATGGTTCACCAAGCAGAATGACGACCTTATAGATGCCTGCAGTCACCATCAATGCCTGTGGGATACAAGTATGACATAGAGTAAGGACAAGGTCCTGCATGATAAAATGATTAAAGAGATTGCAGAAATAGTGTCAATAGCAAGTGAGTATATTCATAATTACATGACCACGAGAAAAACAGTATTTGAAAAATTTTGATATCTTGCCCAAAATCTTCAATTGTTCTGTATGTTTGTCTCCATTGCCAAACACTTCTATCTTATGTCCCTGTTTCATTATATATTATCCCAAAATAACATACTAATTTTCATAAAGGGCACAATTCCATCAGACAAGGAAAGTATTGAGCAATATATCTCGACTGTTTTAATTAATCTGAAACTTTATATTGTTACACTTTCTCTCTCTCTCTCTCTCTCTCTCTCTCTCTCTCTCTCTATATATATATATATATATGTATACATATATACACGAATTTGATATGTAAAGGAATATATATATATATACGAATTTGATATGTAAAGGAATATATATACATACGAATTTGATATGTTAAGGAATATATATATATATATATCTCTATATATCTATATATCTATATATATACATATATATACATATACATATATATATATATATATATATATATATATATATATATATATATATATATATATATATATATATATATATATATATATATATATATATATATATATATATATATATATATGCAAATGTATTGTCGCAGACATGGTAGCGTTGCAAGGTTATATTTAAGATAAAGCTCCTGTCTTGAATTCTCTGGAAACCCTTGGTTAAAATAAAACTAAGAAAATGTCATTCAATTTGTGATCATTTTATTACAGGCGACAAGAAATGTTTAACATGTATCTTTAGGACCTGAATTTAGACCAGTTTTACTGGCATTGTAATTTACCAGGTAATGCAAGGTTGTACTTTATAGCATTTGCCTTCTTACCAAATGAGTCACTTTTTACTTTTGAAATGCACTTTAATGTCCCACTTTAATCTGCCATTCACTGCATAATCTTGTTTTAATAAATGATGGTTTCACTTCTATGGACTAAATTTACCATGCAATTTGGGATTCTCAGATATGGGAAGGTATTCCACCTGACCACATAAATTACACTTAACACCACACCACTGGTAATGCATGCACCTTATTCTCCTAAAGTGTATATTTCGACCTGCCCTCAGGTAGAAATCAGCAAGCAAGCCTCTGTTTGCCCACAAACAGCATCCCACTTGTGTTGTGTACACCTTTACCCCCCAAAGGTGTATGTCCCACCTACCCTTAGGTGGGAATCAGTAATCAAACCCCTATTTGCCCACTACTTTGTTCCCAGTTATGAGGGAAGGCACTTAATTTTCCCTCCCATGTCCATGGCCAAATGTGTACCTTAATTTGCGTACCCTCTCCTAGAACAAACTGGGCTCTACCCCCCTACTCCTGCAGCCATATAATTTGGCCTCTCCTTAGAGCAATGCAGCTACCTCCAGGGTCAAAATATCTCTACTCCAGTAAAGATATGAATTGCCGTCATCTGAGGGCAACACTGATGTGACTCATGGTTTGCCCACTCCTGTAGGGAATTGGTTTGCCCCATCCCCAGAGCAAAGTGTCCTGCATAATTATCCCCACTCCAGTGGAGATACATATCAACTCACCTTCTTTGGGGAGTGGAAACCTGACTAGTGAGCAGTCTGGGGGTTGTCTCCCCAAATGGCAGCCAACCCCAAAGGTTAACTAAAGAGTCGAATTAATATTTCTGGAATAACTTATTTTGCATATTTGCCCAAATATAGGCTACAATTATTCTTCTACCACATTATAACATACAAAACCACATAAAATGATGTAAAAGGACACATTCAACATTTACATGGAGAGAATAACCAAAGCACCGGCAAATTCCTCACAATATTAGAAATTAATATCTTTATACACTTCTATTATTAAAGAAATGAATAATTCTAGTTATGGCTACCAGAGTGCACTCAATACACATACATGTTAGTCAATAGGACTGTAATGTATATCTACAAATCCATGAATTTATCCTCATATAGCTCCCAAATATGAATCATGTGACTGGCACACACTGAAATATCATAATCTTTCAATATTATACCAAAACTATCTCTGAATATGGCTATACAATCACAGCATATATGCACTATATACACTCTATGGGAATTACAATGTAAACACTGCCTTCAAATGTAAATCCCCTTTAACCATAGATCTGCAGGCTACAATTCGCTCAATAGTAGTCTGCAACTCTTATAAAACAAATCCTACATTTGATTCTACGCTCGGTAGGTGCAAATTCTCATACAATCTGGCTTAAAACACAATGCTTGTGTTCCTTGGTTAACAATATACAGGATACAAGATACCTGTATTTTTGGGAAGGTCAATTTAGATATTTTTGGAAAGTGTTTGACAAAAACGATTACTCTCTGTAACATTTATAGACCACCAAGGGACCAAAATGATGTCATTCAGTTATTTATAGCTGATTTGTCTAGAATCATTGACGTAATTTCAAAAGAGTCCTCAGACAAAATCATCGTCGGTGATTTTAATATTGATTTATTAAATTCAACAAGATAAGAATTTTCTGATTGTCTAGACGTCATGCTAAATAATGCTTTATATCCGAAAATAACGCTTCCAACTCGGTTGTCTGATAGACGCGTAACATTGATAGATCATATGTTTTGTAGCTTTTCAAACAGAAATACTAATTGTCTTTCTGGTATTATCTTCACTGAAAGTTCCGATCACTTACCCTGATTCAATTGTATAGATCAAACATTAATAAAGCAAGACTCACATAAATTTGTCAAGATAGTAACAAAAGAGAGTGCATCAATACAAAATTTCAATGACGAAATAAATAATACAGACATAATGCAAAGCCTGATATCCGACCCAAATCACGACCCAAATATTAATTATGACAAATTAGAAAAAATACTGTGTGAAGCAAAGGATAAACACCTTGCCTCCTTAAAAAATACACCTCCTTGCATTAAAGACAAATTCCATACACAATCTGGTTTTTCAAAATACGCTAAAATTCATTTCATTAGTAAATACCTTGAAACATGCACCATTCCAGATTGTTTTGTGTGCAACGACTAAAGCGCCTTGTCTTTTCGTTTTTGTTTAACTGCTATTCCATTATGTTCAATCTAGCTCAGAAATAAATTCTTTAATGTTAATTCATATCCTAGGTGGCCCCAGTGATAGTGGACATAATGTCCTTAACTGGGTCATCCTGACATAACCTCTTTTTTATATCACGTACCCTTATATCCCAATGGAACTGCTATGTACGCGTATTTGTATTATTTGTACCAAGACTACTGCCCTCTATAGGTACCCCTAAGAACTAATAACACACGCTGTCCAGTAGGTACTGCCATCTATACTGATCTTAGAACAACACTTTCCTCAGTAATTATGTACATTGAAAATTAACAAACCAAAATTCCTAAAGAGCATTAAATTGGGGAAAAATATATAATTTTGTCACTATATATATGTATGTATACATATACATACATATATATATATATACATATATATATATATAAATATATATATATATATATATATATATATATATATATATATATATATATATATATATATATATATATATATATATATATATATATATATATATATATATATATATATATATATATATATATATAAGAGCCTGACCGAACCCGAACAACCGAGCCCGAGCTTACCGGATTTCAAGATTGAAGCCCGGCTCGGGTTCGGTTTTTACAGTCACTAAGCGTTCGGGTTCGTTTATCATTGTCAATGTTGGCAATAAACATAAATAAGAAGGTCACTGAGGTTACTTTCCGTACTTGTATACACGTTAAACAATGCAACAACCGCTACTTTGCAATTAAGTGCGTCACATGGGTTACATAATCGCCTAAATTACATTAACAATTGTAATACCCCAGTGCAAAGGGGTAACAGCTACAAACCGCTGTTTAAATAAAGCTCTAAATGAGCATTCTAAGATGTCTAAGTTGATTTATGGCATGTTTGAATCGCATATACCGGTCCCGAACGGTGCCCGGTTCGGAATCGGTAATGTGTACCGAGTACCGAATACCCGGTTCGGTTTCAAAATACATGTTCTGTGAGGCTCTTATATATTTATATATATATATATATATATGTATATATATATATATATATATATATATATATATATATATATATATATTATATATATATAAATATATATATGTATATATATGTATATATATGTATGTATATATATATATATATATATATATATATATATATATATATATATATATATATATATATATATATATATAAAAGATCTCATTCCAATATATCTGGTAATATTGGCTCCAGCTGTCTATACTATACCGGGTATAGTGTAGTATAGTCAGATATGGTATAGTGAATTTTACCACAACTTAGGGTAACACTGTGATTCAATGGTTTGGCGTCAATCCTTTGCATCGTGTGGTCACTGAGTTGAACTATTTTAAGATAACTCCAGTGTGTCTATTATCTGCTTGGTGGTAAGTTTGAAATACATTTGGAAAGAGACTCAAAAAAATGAAATGTCCTAAAGGCATGGTTATGTAAAAAAGAATTCATGTTTGTGTGGCTTTGTGCAACAATTGTCCCCACAGTATAAATAAAGGGCAGAATGACTGGGTCCATGAATTGGTTAATGCTTGACTTTACATATGTTCCTCTTAAAAGTTTCCAAAATTTGTATTTATCATTAAGGTCACAAGGGGGTAAAACAGAAACTTGAGCCCTGGAAACTCTGAGGTAATCGACCAAACTTAATAAGAACGTATTTTTTATACTCTCGTTTTTGTATTTATCTGGGGTGGGGGGGGGGGGGTGTTATTTTATTTTGAAAATTCAAGGTTCTGTATTCAAGTCACTCGTGCATGATTAAAAAGTACTTTGGTTACAGGCCTGTGATTGGCTCTGCCTTTTACAGCAATCATATCAGGACTATCCATGTTATCATTGTGGAGTAAACGCAAGCCAATGATGGGCCAAATAAAATAGGCCCCTATTGTAAATACCACACCTGTCTGAATTCCATTGTTCCACTGCTGGCTACGTGTGAGAAAAAAATTACAAGAGCCCAAAACCAAAGACAAAATGCAGGGCAGTTCCGAAGTCAATAATAAGAGAACTGAAATAGCATGACGGGGGTTCCTTCCAGAATTAAAGCAACTTGTCAGCAGAGCTTTTTCGTGACTTTAACGTCATCATGATTCCGTTGTTGGCTTTTGTGTTGGTGTGTATTCTTTTTACTGCTTCTGGCCAAAAAGTGATGAAAAGATATACTTGCTTGGCCATAAATTTTATGAATTAGGTACACTACAGCGTCAACGTGTACTTGTTACTCTCTTGCATTTCATCTCAAGAGGGGAGAAGAATGCCTAGGATACAAGGCCAAGTTGTATGGTTACCCTGTTGCTGAAGTTTTTTTTATGAATATACAAATTGACACCAATCACGCAAAATAAAAGTCATGACCACACACACTTGATCATGCAAATGTAAAGAAATTCTGCAGCTTCCCAGTCCTCTGCCAGGCCACATTCGGAGTAGCAGGAAAGCCACGGTGTTTCTTCAGTGTTCCCAGTCGTACAGTCAATACACAATGTGGGTCGTATTACAGTAATTTATCAGCTGAATATAGCAAAATGTTTACAGTCAATGTTGTCTTCTGAGCAAAGATGGCTTATCAGTCCATTATGCAGCAGATGGGATACACCACTTCTGAACAAGGAAGTGACAATCATAAGATAGATTGACACGTTAGATCATCAAAATAGGAATTCCAGACTATGAAAAAAGGAAACTAAAAAAACAAAAACAAAAAAACAAAAAAACAAAAAACAAACGTAAACAATTTCTTCTAAAAGTATTACAAGTTGGGCACAATCAAGGTAATAAATCTGGAATGATAGGCTTTACTTTCCATGAATGTGGAGGTAAATGGCTGTAGGCTGATTAAAGACTGCTCCACTGGACAAAGACCTAACAATGTTCATATTGGAGGTTATTTCCATTTCCTACATTGCGATTCTCTTTTTTATTATTTGCTGATTAACTGGATCACATGGTTTGTGGTAGCGGGATAACATCTGCTGTTGCAGTTTGATTTGATATCTTCTTTCTGTGCAAATTGTGGGCTGTGGAAGATTATATGCATGGATGCCAACTGAAAAGTGACACGGGAACAAGCTAGGGACAGAAAGTTAATGATATTATAGATTTTGTGATTTGAGGATGAATTGGACATGTGTTAGTTGCGTTGTCCTTGCCTTGGCCCAGATATGTGTAATTCCATATAGATCTATATGTGATTGCTTTGTTATTATAAAACCACATAAATTTAATATTAAACTTCCAAATTATTTTATCATTTTTTGATGTTTTACCATAAAGAATACACATGCACATAATGGAATCAAAGTTAAATTTACATAAATGTTCAGGGGAAGGAGAAGATAATGCTTTAATGGCAGGGTCCAGGTTTTTAACTTGAACCCCGCGATATAACCACCCTGCAACAATGCAAACATGCTATTTTTTGTTTTGCACATTAACCTGTGCTTATCCTCAATTCACAATTAGGTAATAATCGACTACTCGACGTTTCAATTTCATTAACAGGAAGTCATGAATTTGTGGAAAATTTAGACAGAGTTGGACCCATTCTGAATGGGATTTGTTTTATAAATATATAGAGGCATTGCAGGGAAAGTTTTAGGTATTTTGAATCAGAAAGTTTGAGCGAACGGAAATAGGACATTTAGCATGGGAGCCACCATTTTCAATTCATTAGCGAGAAGTAAAATAAAAAACATCCAAGGTAAAATACAGTCAGTATGTCGGGTCGTGGGGTGCAGCAGAGCAGGACAGGAGCAGGGGGAGGGAAGGGAGCAATGGAGAGGTGTTCTAGAGGGGGGAAGCAGGCAGGACAGGAACAGATAGGAGGGCGGAAGGAGAAGAGTGTAGAGGAAGGGACAGGGGATGGGGAGAGAGGTACAGAGTTGAGGGAGGTTGACAGAGAGAAAGCGGCAGAGTGGTAGGATACATACAGTGCGAGGGGTGCTGTATGTGGGAGGAATTTGGTTGTACTGGGCTGCTCTGTACCTTTGAGGAGGCAAGGGAGGACAGTTTTAGCTATAGGTGTGGGATGTGCAGGAGGACTGAGACGTTAGAAGTCCAGTTGGCAGGCCTTAAGCTAGAGCTAGAGGAGGCCAGAGATAGCAATAGGGCTGCAGGGGACGGGGTCAGCATGGTAGGGGGACAGGAGGGTGGTTGGGTACAGAACAGGGAAGGTGAAGGGGGAAGAGAGGCTTTAGCACAGACAGCTCAGGAGGAGGCAAGGACCAGTGGGCAAGAGGGTGTAGGGGAGGAAGGAAAGATGGCAGGGGAAATAGTGTGGGAGGAGACGCAGGCCAGGAGGGAAGAGGGAGGAGAGTGGGTTAGTGTTAGACAGGCAGTTGTGGTGGGGAGCAGTATAGTTAGGAGGATAGACGGGACCTTTTGTAGAAGGGACAGGGAGAACAGGTTGAGGGTATGTCTGCCAGGGTCAAAGATTAGGGATGTAGATCAGCGTTTAGAGGGGTTAGTGCAGAGTAGTGGGGAGTGCCCGAAGGTCATAGTCCAGGTTGGGAATAATGACCTGTCGGACAGGGAGGAGGGGGGCAAAGGGAGGGTGGGTACAGAGGCAGTTTTGGGAAGGTATAGGGGACACTTAGACCGCATAGGGGAATTAGATTCTGAGGCGCTAGTGATGGGGATCCTACCAAGGTTGAGGATGAGTAGTTGAGAGGCTAGCAGGATCTGTGGGATAAATAGGCAGCTGGGTAAGCTAAGTAGGGGGAGGGGTATAACATTCAGGGATGTATGGGAGGATTTTCTCAGCAGGAGGGAGTTGTTCGCCGGGGATGGGCTGTACCCTAGTCAGGCAGGAGGAAATAGGTTAAGGCAGGTTTATAGTGAGTGGGTGCAGCAGCAGGAAAAGTAGAAATCCAGGCAGTCTCTCGGGCAAAGTGTTGGAAGCAGGAACAAAGAAAGCACAAGCATGAGGAATAACATAAAAGAAAAGTAAAGACCATGAGAATAGGATATGTTAATTGCAGTGGGTATAAAAACAAAGTGGCAGAGATATGAGATGTAATAGTGAAGGAATGGACATTGTAGCCCCAGCAGAAACACAAATGAGGCAGGAAGAGGTTAGTATTGTAACATGCCCTGCAGGGAATGAGCTGATAGGTACGGGGTCGGAAGGTGGACAAAAAACAGGAAGAGGAGAAGGCATTTTGATTCAGAAGGGGGTTGAGTGGCACGAGATATGGCAAGACTCATGGGAAGAAGCAACGAGGTGAAAAATGAGATGCAGCGGATAGGAATAGAGTCAAATGGAAATAAAGTAGCAATATCTGTAGTGTATGTGGGTCGTGAGGGGTTACCTAATGAATGGAATGACCAGATATATGATAGGATGAAAATGATGGTTTGTGACATTCAGCAGCAGGGCTACCAGGTTATGATAGCTGGGGATTTTAACGGACACATAGGGAATGGAATGAGTGGAATAGAGGGAGGGGATAGTGGAATTAATGGAAATGGAACCAGGTTACTGAATTTCACAAGGGAATTTGGTCTGAGGATAGTTAATAGGGATGTAAAATGTAAAGGAAAGTGGACATGGGCATCTGGTAAAAGGCAGACATTAATTGATTATATTTCAGTGGACAATGGGATATTTCAGATGACACAAAACTGTGAAATAGATGAAGAAGGGAGATTAAATATAGGCATTGACCATAACTGGATGATCGTCTCCATTAACATGAAATACCAAAGAAGAAACCGAGGGGGAACTAGATGGGTGTTGAATATTAAGGAGGAAACAGACTGGGCAGGGTATTAAGAAAGTCTAAAAGTTGAATTGCAGGAATGGAAGAATAGATGGGAGGATGAGGCAGATGTACAGGAAATGAATGGGGACCTGACCAGAAGGATTAGTAAGGTAGCACAGGAGAAGATAGGTAAAAAGAAAGTCTGAGTTGAAAAGCTGGGGTATAGAATAGACCAAGAGCTGAAAGGAGCTATAAAAAGAAAGAGGGTTAAAAATAGAGCATGGAGATTAGTCGGGAGAAACAGGTACTCACAAGGTGGTATAGAAGAAGCTAAGAGACAGTATATGGAATGTAGTAGGAATGCAGCCGAGATGAAAGCAGAGAAGATGGCCAGAAATAATGAACAAATGACAAGGAAAATAATGGAGAATGGGGGGGGGGGGGGAGGGTCAGTCATCTTTTGGAAACAGGTTAATCGGCGAAAAAAGAATAAAGCACTGGAAATCATACACAGAGGGAAAAGGACTGATAACGAGGAAGAATTACAGGAAGCCTTAAGGGAACATTGGGAAGAAGTCAATAACCTACAGTGGGGTCAGGGAACAGTACCAGGGTGTCAAGCAGAGTACACACAATATCATTGGGATACAGAGATGTGTTATAGGATCAGAAGTATAGAAGTTAAATAGGAGTTAAACAGATGCAGTTACGCAAAGCTCCAGGACCAAATGATATCTTGACAGAATTTACAAAGAGAGGGCAAGAAGAAATTGAAGATAGCTTACAGTTGCTTTTCAATGGGTCATTGAAAAAGACAAGAACCAAAGGAATGGAATAGACTAAGGATTTTATATATCCCAAATAAGGGCCCAGAAGGCCAATTGGACCAGTGTAGGGGCATTGCGATTTCATCAAATGTGAGTAAAATTTTCAGTAGGATAATATTCTGGAGACTTAGTAGAATAGTTGAAAGGCTCGGTCGTCTGCGGGAAATTCAGAAGAGATTCAGACCAGGTAGAAGGGTAGGTGACCACATCTTCACATTGACCCAGGTGTTCGACTGGCAAGACAAAAGTGGAAGAAAGTCGTCATGGGTTTGTTAGATGTGAGGAAAACTTATGACAGGGTATGGAGAGATGCTCTATGGGAAAAACAAAGTGGACTAGGATTTGGTGGAAATTTTCTAGAAATTCTAAAAGCGCTCCATAAAGATGTAGACTGTACACTTTCAGTAAGGAAGGTAGAAGTAGAGAATGCAAGTCTGGTAATAGGCCTAAATCAGGGGTGTGTGCTGTCCCTAATTTTGTTCCCTTTGCATCTTTAGGGGTTGGGGGATCAGTTGATGGAGTGTGATAAGGGAATAAGGGTAGGAGATCTAAATATTCCAGGTCTATTTTTGTAGATGACATTGTACTCATGGCAGAGTCCCAGAAAGAACTACAAGAGATTCTGAACATAGCAGGGGAGTAGGGGAATAAATGCAAATTAGAATTTAGTGAGGATAAGAGTAAAGTGATGATTCTTGGGAAGAAACCAGGCACAAATAAAAATGGAGAATTGGGCAGTTCCAAATTCCAAACGGTATGGAACAGTTTATTGAAATTGGGGAGGTTGATGAGTATGAATACCTAGGTGTTAAGATAAAAGCAACGGGTAAAGGCATGTTCAGGTATCAGGTGGAGAAGATTAAGCAAAAGGAAGGATTAAAGCGACTGCACGGAACAGTTTCAACACAGTGTAGGCAGCAAGAGTATTATGGCATAGAGTTGCAATATTCCAAATGATATATGGCTTAGACGTGATTTCGGTAAGTGAGGGAGATATCCAGGGAATGGAGAAAGCACAGAATGAGATGGGAAATTGGATACTGGGAGCACCACCATGTACAACAACAGAAGCAGTCCTAGGAGAGTTAAAATGGAATAATATCAGAGATAGGATTGCCAAAGCTAAGTTAAAGTACTGGGGTTATTTACAAGCAATAAATGATTGGAGGTGGTGCAGGAAAGTTTACAATGAGGTAGTCAAGGAAAAAACAAGATGGGTCAAAGACATAGAAGGGTTAGCAGAGAATTATAAACTAAAAGGTTATGATGAGGTGGATGATTGGAAAGTATGTGTTGGTACAACTGTTACAGAGGGTTGGAAAGAAGACTGGAAAGAGGAGTCAGGGAAAAAAGTACATTGAAGGCATACAAGGTATTAGAAAAGCCACAGAAAAGTGTGTGTTGGGATGGGGGGAAGGGATCCAAGCTTCTGTTTTGAAGTAGGGCAGGAGTAATCAATCTAGAAAAGAGAAAACGGAAGTGGACAACAGGGAGTTATGGAAAGTGTAGGTAGTGTAGACAAGAGGCAGATGAGACAGTGGATCATTGGCTGCTGAGATAAGGGAAGATTTTTTCAGAAAGTTGCACAGGGAAAATTACAATTACAAGGCTTTAGAAGAGGATTAGTGTTTAGAGGAAGAGGAACGTATATCATGGATTTTAGGTTTGAAAGGTGTCTTTCTGGGGGGGCAGGAAAGGTAATAAAAATGTATAGGACTACCTGGTAGGATGCTGGGAGTGATGGAATGAAATAATAGAGTTAGAAAGCAACAGGTTAAATTAGAATCCCAGAGTATAGGGAGGGGAGGGAATATGAATGGTGGTAGCCCTTTGAAGGGCTCTCATGGGGGCCCCCTTGGGAAAAGCCTAAGCCCTAGAGGCGGGGATAGGATTTGTCAGGGGTGAATTTCTAGGCCACCTTTGTCACACAGTGACACAGGACCACGGCAGACAAGCGGAGAGCCACCATATTATTATTATTATTATTATTATTATTATTATTATTATCATTATTATTATGAATGTGATCAGATGCATCCCTTGATATTTCGAATGATTGATGGGTTTTTATTTCTAGTATTAATATGGAATTTCAATTTCACTTTTTTGAGCACATTATCTACACAACTTATATTCATATACATGCAATTTCATTGTGGTATGGTTCAGATTTGTGTCGTGAGCGATATGAGCAAACATTTACTGAACAGTACAGCTTTGTGGATTTTAAATAATGTTTTATTCTCCCGAGAATATATGACTGTTAGTAAGTCCAATCCCAAGTATAGGTTTATGTTGATTGTAAAGGTCATTTATGCACAATTTTAACCAAATGCTCATTGCAGTAATTACGATAGTATAATAATTGTGATAAGTTATTGAGCCTCTGCAAATGTAGAAAGTAAAAGTACATGTAAACCTCTGCATGGAAGAGAAACTAAAAGCTGCAAAGTACATCAAAGTTATATGAATATTAAGTGGTAGTAGTAAAACTTAACATAAAATTATTGAACCCTATCAGATATTTAAAAGAAAGTATACCAATTAAAACGCCTCAGTCAATAGCGTTACCAGTGTCTATTCGTAACCCCACGGTTTTTGTTTTCATGAAGCAGTAAGTACTTTAGTGAGTCAACTACACCATCTACGTACTCACAACATGTAAGTTGTGGCTTGTCTTGACCAAGACATACTGAAATGTGTGAAACAGCAAAATTGTAATTTTTCGTGATGAGGGGTCATGTGACAAATCAATAATCTTGGAAGTGAAGACGAGGGCAAGCAGGCAATTTTACCATGTCTTGTGTAATTTGTTTTTTTTCTGCTAAAGTTCGTGTTGTATTTGGATTAATTTTTACAGACCAAAGGTCTTAAGTGCAAGGCTCATGCAACATTTATGAAAGTGTTTAGCAAAGCTCATTTTGTTTGTTAACCTGGGGATTGGTTGCCATGGCATGGGTAAGCTTGCAACTACTCACTGACACAGTCTATTGACACTGGTTCAGTGGTTAAAGTCATCTGGAGAATTATTTAGGAATGATGTCTATGAATGCACTAGAATCGACCTGTTATTACATGTTTGATGATCATTAGGATATTAATTCTAGAGTAATGATATGATAAGACGTGCAAGTTTGCTTCATTCGGTAGTCCTAACAGCATAATATGACAACAGAGAGGCACAAGTGACATGTGACAGCAAACCGTAGGATGGCGATGGAACATCAAGGTCTTTGAGTTTTGGACAAATAATGGGTCAAATTCCCAATGAGCTCAACATTTTTATAAGTCCTGCATGAAAATTAAGTTGTCCTGGACAATAGGGCTTGGCTTCAGGCAAGCCCTATGAATTACAGTCTTTTTTGTTATGTCCATGAAGATAGTACTGTTCCATGGGGGGGAGGGAGTCACAAAATTCTGCAGACTTGCCGGAATGGGGGGGGGGGGGGGGCAGGAACCACAAATTCTTGCCTGTTTTAATGGGAGGAGGGTCACAAAAACTATGATGATACCATATCCCAATATTCCGAGCCCTCCCCCCCCCCGTTAAAAAATAAAGCCCTAATAAATTATGGGGAAATAACCCCTCAAAACGTATTCTTTGAATTAAGGTTTAGTGATGGTTTTTGCATTTGAAGACAGTGCAGGAAACCTTTTTATCTATTTTGTGTATTATTGACAGGAACACATAGGCTTAAAGCCACAAATCCATTTAGCATGGGTATATGCTGACACACATTGCAATGTGAAATTGCTGATCCCTAGCCTGCATCTTATGATAGCACGACGTTCAAATAAGATCTGCTCATTTGTGGATAAAAACTTCTATTGTAAGACTGCTCTCCAGGCAGCTTTAATTTGTGTGGGTTTTGGGATGTTGGTGCTGTGAGGTCGTGGGGTATTAACTACAATCCAAGATAAACAGCATTGGCCATTGTTGTTGGCTTGAAAGCAGCAAGGTCGTGCACCAGTGACCAGTGGCCCTCTCTATGCCATAGTTCACTACTTACATGTCCCTGATTTGAGTTTATATATATATATATATATATATATATATATATATATATATATATATATATATATATATATATATATATATATATATATATATATATATATATATATATATATATATATAGATCTTTAGTATACTTGCATATCTCAAAGTACAGTGCATGTTTGTATTTAAGACATGTACTTCATTTGTGTTGCATTGTGCTTATAGCCTACAGTAGTTGACATGCATTAGCCTTTGCACAAATGTGTGTCATTTTCGCAAGCTGTAAGTAGATGAATGCAATAATACAATGTCAAAAAGGTTGATTCATTGTATTTATATTTTCCCCTTATTACATGCTAAAGTGTAAAACTTGAGACTTTTTTATATTTTGGAAACAAACTTGCATCTGAAAGCTGACACCAGATGTAGTGAAAATCACAAAAGGCAAGAAAATAATTCAAAAATTCATTAAAAGTTTTCATTTTTCTGCTTCATGCATATAATTTACGGACCAAAGTTACATACTTCAAGCACTTAATTATTGACAAGAACACTTCACTATTCGAATAAGGGTATCATGAATTCATGCCTACAATCTTATCACAGTAGAAAACAGTTTAGCTCCCATGGGTTCTGGTGCTGCAGTAAACATGCATGGCCACGCTGCCGTCATATATGGCAAAGCAGGATGGATATTCACTGTGGCCTATTTTCGAAAAAGTAATGTGGAAGAGTACAAAATGCCTTTCCGTGATTCAGATTCCAGTCTCATTTTTGATTAATATGCACTTTATACCATGATAATGATGGACACGTGTGGAGGTATCATGATAATTGTGGACACGTGTGGAGGTATCTATATATTTGAAAAATTAGATACATTTTGTCAAATAAATGGGTTTTACATTGCATTGTATTACTTTGTGCATGGAAAAACATAATTTGAAACCCAACTACAACACGTATTTTAATTTTTTTTTAATTGTTCATTTCCAGTAAAAAAGATTCACTGAGATTTTAAAGTTACATGGCTCAATGTATACCACTCTGTGTATGTGGTCAGGAGCCTCTGTCATCGGATTCCATCTTCCCACTCAGCGGACGCATTGGCATCTGACTTGCTGCACAAATTAATGGAGATCAAGTGATATGATCACCAACGCATCAACATATATGCACATAATCAGTGAATAAGTAAACAATACATTTACCTCAAATGAAAACCAGCTTCATTTGTATATCCAAGTAAGGAATGATTCATTAGGCCTAATCTGTGTATCACCAAAGTCTATTTGCCTGCTAGTATATCATTTACTTAACTTATAAATTCTTGTTCAGCTCTATTTTCAATGTAGACAATTCTGTTTACGAGAGAGGTCCAAATCCTATTCCTTTACCCTGGGTCTCAATTATGTAGTGGCGGGGATGGGGTATGGTCATTTGTTAGTTTTATTCTGATTGGTTAATTATTGAACAGGTATGCAAGATATAGCATGGTTAATCATACAGCTTTCTTTGCAAGACAGGCTATACGGCTTTGGCAAGTGACACCACAGGCACACCTGGATGAGCTGGTTTAGCCAATTGTATCATTAAAACTATATCAGGTGACAAATTAACTGTGTGTATTGCCCTGCATCTAGATGTCTGGTAACACAATCAGATATCAGCCTATATAGTGATATACAAACTCATGCATACAGGCTACATTCAGGTAAAATTAATTTGTCCTGGTAAGTAAATTGTATTACAATTTGGAAACTTCATGTGCATGTTCTTTGTTCTGACATTGAAAGTTCCATTTCCAATATTGTTACTGATCCTGATTCTGTACTTGGTTGTATGTATTGCTTTGCTCCACACCAAAACCAATTCTAATTTCCTCCAAACGACAGCTTTGAAAAAGCAGCGTTGTTACAGTCATGAAGTGACATTAAGTAAGCTTTGGTGACTGAAACAAGAAAAGCTGTTTAGACTATCTATGTGGACTCTTCCAACTGGCCCTTGGATGTACACCATAAAAGAGAAGCTGCAAACAGGCATAAGTGGCTCAGGTAATAAAACACACACTCTCTACAAGACATAAGGGTTTGAAGTTGATAAGTGAATAAAGATAACACCAATATGGTTCATGAAAAATAGAATGACTATAACATTGCATTTTATAAGAAATGAAACAGAAAACAGTATTGAAATACTTTGGAACAAGGGAAAAACATCTGTTCATAATGGCCTATAAGAGCTGGCAACTTACCAATATATATTAGGGGTGGCTCAACATTTTCATCGTTATTAGCGAGTACAAGTTTACAGTGTGCAGATGCGGGGGGGGGGGCATCAGGGTGAAGGTGCATAATATCAAAACATCTACAAGCAATTCCTGGGATTATATTTTTATGCCCCCCTTCGAAGGTGGGGCATATAGCGTTGCACATGTCGGTCAGTCTGTCGGTCTGTCGGTAGACTGGGGTTCCCGCATAATAACTCAAGAAGTTTTTAAGCTAGGACTTTGATACTGTACAGGTATATTATTCCAGTCAAAAGCTAGGCAAAGTTCGAAAATGGATAACCTTGACCTAGGTTCCAAAGTCACAGTGGTACCTGAGGTAACTTTGGTTTCCGCACAATAACTTAAGAGGTTTTTAAGCTAGGACTTTTATATTGCACAGGATTATAGTCCCTGTTTGGGGCTAGGCAAAGTTCGATGATGGATGACCTTGACCCCATTTTAAAGGTCACAAAGTCATTTTAATGAATATGGTTTCATGTTTTCTACATGATTACTTAAACCTTAGAGCTAGAACTTTTATATTGACAGCTTTATGGTTCTCTGTAAGGGCAAGGTTGAGTTTGAAGATGGGTGACCTTGACCCAGTTTTCGGGGTCACAGAGAGATTGTAAAATTCCTGTGGTTTCCACACAATAACTCAAGAAGTTTTTAAGTTAGGACTAGGATACTTTACAGGTCTATAGTTCTTGCTAAGGGCTAGAAGAAGTTAAAAGTTTGGTGACCTTGATTTAATTTCCAAGGTCACAGTGGTACCTGAGTAAACTTTGGTTTTCACATGATAACTAAAGAGGTTTTTAAACTAGGACTTTTATATTGCACTGGATAATTGTCCGTATTCGGTGCTAGGTCAAGTTTGAAGATGGGTGACCTTGATCTTATTTCAAAAGTCGCAGAGCCATTTGGTCAAATACTGTTTTGCATGACAACTTGCATTTTAGAGGTGGCACTTTTATATTGCACAGCTTTATGGTTGCCTATAAGGGCTGGTTTGAGTTTGAAGATGGGTGACCTTGACCCAGTTTTGAGGGTCACACATAGACTTCCTGTGGTTTTTGCACAATCACTGAAGGTCAAGTGAAAATGAGTGACCTTGCCCTGATTTCCAAGATCATAAAGCCACTTTGCTGAATATGGTTTCTAAATGATGACTAATTTTACAGCTATAACTTTTATATTGTCCAGGTTTTCAGTCGTTTTTCAAGGGCTAGGTTAAAGTTTAAAGATATGTGACAGTGATGTATGGTCAACCTTCACTAATTTTGTAAGGTCACAAGTGCCCCATCTACCACTATCAATAGGGTAGCGAGGGCAAGGGTAACGAGGGCGGGGGGCTTCTATGTTTTACAAACATATCTTGTTAGTGTTAAGTTGACGTTTTTACGTTTATTTTTCACAGGTTTAAAATTGGACTTAATAAAATTAATGGAAATGAATGAAAGCAAGTAAAGCAAGAATTGTAATAATTTCAATGAAAATCTTTGCTGCTTTGGTATCAATGCAGCTGATTGAATCATAGGTCTGGTGTATTTCATTGGTGTTCTTTTATGCTTGCTTGACCCCTCCCCCCCCCAAAAAAAAAATTACAACACTTATTCATATGCTTGACAAAGATAATTTTGTGTCTTATATATATATATGACACAAAATTTTGTTTGGTGCTGAATGTATATGAGGAACTTATATATATATATATATATATATATATATATAATATATATATATATATATATATATATATATATATATATAATACTAGCACCGGATGCTTATTGATGTGCCTGTGCCATAAAGAAAATAAGAAATACATTACATACACAAGTATTTTAATACAAACGCAAGTGAATAAATTGCTTCTGGCAGTTAGTGTGAACAATAATCAGAAATACCTTCACATCAACATTCCTCTATCCAGTGCCACACCAAAATACAACATATGCCTGCCTACATTTTTCAAATGATGGCATGCATTAGCTGTAGATCTATAAAGGCAACATAGGATGACCTGGCGGGACCATAGCCACCAGTTGGGTGCTCTCCTACCACGCCAAGCCCAGCCTTTTTGTTGTACATTGGAGTTCCTCTGACTCTGTAACAAGGTAAGTATAGGTTTACCTGATTCTTGTTTGCATTTTTGTTTTTTGATTTTTCAAGAATATTCAAGACCACCAATTAGACAATTATTTTCCAGACCAATTACAAGTTACACTTGTAGTGCAAGTAACACTTTTTGGTGCACTCGGTATGTAATTCTACATGCAAAGGTATTAATGAAATAATAATTTCATTTGAATAGATTAGTGCTTCTTAAAATGGACAAGTGTATTAAAATCGGTTAGCTCTTCTTAAAGAAATTGTTCATATTGCATTTAATATGGGCTAAACGTCCAAGCAGGTGTGTGCGGGTGTGAACATTTTGTAATGCAAATAAAGAGCTAAATAACAAAACATTATAATGAGTAACCATGCCAATATCCTCTTGTAATATTTGAACATGAAAAGTTCAATACAAATTGCATAAAAAATTGTCAAAACTTTGGAATGTAAATCTTCATTAAATCAAACTGACCTCATATATACATATATATATATATATATCTATATATATATATATATATATGTATATATATATATATATATATATATATATATATATATATATATATATATATATATATATATATATATATATATATATATATATATATATCTGTGTATGTGTGTGTATAAAGCTCCTGATGTTTTAAATGTTAAAAAGATAAGCATTAGTTTCAACATTTTTATCAGAACAATATGTGCCAAGTCCTTTTTGATCCTCATACACATTCAGCACTGAACAAAATCTTGACGAATATGATGTGACGCTATTTTACAACACACATTTGGAGAACGCCTATCTCCTCCTCCTCCTTCTTCTTATTCTTCTATATTATTATGTTCTCTTTCTTCTTACTGTTGTTCTATTTTTCTTCTTCTTGCTGCTTCTTTTGTTCTTTCCGAGTTTCCCAAAATAAATGCACAGCGCATGCCATCATCAAAATATACGACATTAGATATTAAGATAAGAACGAATTATTGAAATAAACGCTTTGAGGAAAGACGTATTTCCCCCCCCCCCCACCCAAAAAAAATGCTTGCTGAAGTTTTAGTGCAAGAGGTCAATAAAAAATATTATAGCTCCAATGCATTTGTTACAGGTCACATTCACAATGCGTCTGTGGATGATGTTCTTTGTGCTGTGTGGATTGGCAGGCATGGCCATAACACAAAAATTTGGCGGTCCTCTACCACCTAGTTTTTGGGAAGGTGCATCATCATCAGAATTATATGGAGCAGAAACAGCAGAAGAGATATTCAACCGATTGTTTGCAGAAGTCGAGAAACTTTTATCCCAGTGAGGAGAGATCCATCGAGGAAATGACTCCTTCCATGCAGCATGAAGAATTAAGTGTATATTATGAAGCAACATTACATTTTTTGAGCATAGAAATGTGCAGATCGATCGGAGTGTGTGAAACACGCAAACAAGGACATAAAAAAGACTTCATGAGAAGCATATAATTCACAAGCAGTCATGAATGCCTTTGTTGTTAATGCATTTATTAATGCAGGTCTTCTGTGCAGCAAGAATAAATTTTTGAACCAACACACGGAGCTCATGCGAAAATGGACTGCAATTACCAAAGCCAACACTCCTGCTCTCTTGATTTTCTGATTGGTTCAGGAAACAAAAAATCCACGGAAGCTACAATCTAAATTACTGCACAACACCTCAAGCATTTGAAGCCGTAGCAGAATACCATGAATGGTTTTCCTCCTGTCTACTTAGTTAGAGTGGTAATATTTAACAGAAAGAGAACTTGTTTTCTTCTTTGTTTTCAGTGAATCTTAGCTTTGGGTACCTACATGTTGCAAATAAAAAAAATCTTTAGTCTGGAAAATTGGTGATTTGTTTCATATGTTTTTATTTTTGCCAGTACATGTTATCTGGCGAAATATCCCTTTTGGTTAGGATTTTCTTCTCGAATTATGTTTTCTTTTCAAAAATTGACATATTGTTTAGTTTTCAGCCATTGGTAATACCAATTCACTAGTAAGTAACAGCTACTGGAGCCACACATTGATGGTCATATTTAATGTCGTAACACAACTTACCATTATCGTTATCATGCCAAATCCCTCATATTTGTACAACCTGCCAATCGTGCAGTTCACTCCAATAGCCTCCACCATTGTTAACTATATATTGTAACAGTGCACAATTTACATTATCTAGTGTAGTACAGGCCTATACATATAATATGTAATTAATTGCTAAGGTGACTGTTTATTTTTCTGGGATAAAATTGGCTGTGTAATCACATTTGTGAGGGACGTCACTCTTTACGTGATTTTTGTACTTAACGGAAAAGATAGATGTTGTCATTCATTGCGTGCAATGCCTTGCATGGGACACATTCTGTGGTGTAACTACTGTGTGTAATTCATTAAAATCTGTCCCTGCAACAGATTGCATAAAAATGCAACCTGCTGGAAATGTGGCTGCCACCTGTATGATGATCTAGTTGCGTGTTGCATACGACCGCCAATTGAAGGAGACCCCTGTCCTGTTTTCCTGATTCCATGACTGTCTCACCTTGCTATGACAAAGAATCAGGTCAAAGAGACAAATGATGGAAAAGATGGTTCACCAAGCAGAATGACGACCTTATAGATGCCTGCAGTCACCATCAATGCCTGTGGGATACAAGTATGACATAGAGTAAGGACAAGGTCCCGCATGATAAAATGATTAAAGAGATTGCAGAAATAGTGTCAATAGCAAGTGAGTATATTCATAATTACATGACCACGAGAAAAACAGTATTTGAAAAATTTTGATATATTGCCCAAAATCTTCAATTGTTCTGTATGTTTGTCTCCATTGCCAAACACTTCTATCCTATGTCCCTGTTTCATTATATATTATCCCAAAATAACATACTAATTTTCATAAAGGGCACAATTCCATCAGACAAGGAAAGTATTGAGCAATATATCTCGACTGTTTTAATTAATCTGAAACTTTATATTGTTATACTTTCTCTCCATCTCTCTCTCTCTCTCTCTCTCTCTCTCTCTCTCTCTCTATATATATATATATATACACGAATTTGATATATAAAGGAATATATATATATACGAATTCGATATGTAAAGGAATATATATATATATATATATATATATATATATATATATATATATATATATATATATATATATATATGTATATATATGTATATATATATATATATATATATATATATATATATATATATATATATATATATATATATATATATACATATATGCAAATGTATTGTCGCAGACAGTAGCGTTGCAAGGTTATATTTAAGATAAAGCTCCTGTCTTGAATTCTCTGAAAACCCTTGATTAAAATAAAACTAAGAAAATATCAATCAATGTGTGATCATTTTATTACAGGCGACAAGAAATGTTTAACACGTATCTTTAGGACTTGAATTTAGACCAGTTTTACTGGCATTGTAATTTACCAGGTAATGCAAGGTTGTACTTTATTGCATTTGCCTTCTTACCAAATGAGTCACTTTTTACTTTTGAAATGCACTTTAATGTCCCACTTTAATCTGCCATTCACTGCATAATCTTGTTTTAATAAATGATGGTTTCACCTCTATGGACTAAATTTACCATGCAATTTGGGATTCTCAGATATGGGAAGGTATTCCACCTGACCACATAAATTACACTTAACACCACACCACTGGTAATGCATGCACCTTATTCTCCTAAAGTGTATATTTCGACCTGCCCTCAGGTAGAAATCAGCAAGCAAGCCTCTGTTTGCCCACTAACAGCATCCCACTTGTGTTGTGTACACCTTTACCCCCCAAAAGTGTATGCCCCACCTACCCTTAGGTGGGAATCAGTAATCAAAACCCTATTTGCCCACTACTTTGTTCCCAGTTATGAGGGAAGGCACTCAATTTTCCCTCCCATGTCCATGGCCAAATGTGTACTTTAATTTGCTTGCCCTCTCCTAGAACAAACTGGGCTCTACCCCCCTACTCCTGCAGCCATATAATTTGGCCTCTCCTTAGAGCAATGCAGCTACCTCCAGGGTCAAAATATCTCTACTCCAGTAAAGATATGAATTGCCGTCATCTGAGGGCAACACTGATGTGACTCATGGTTTGCCCACTCCTGTAGGGAATTGGTTTGCCCCATCCCCAGAGCAAAGTGTCCTGTATAATTATCCCCACTCCAGTGGAGATACATATCAACTCACCTTCTTTGGGCAGTGCAGACCTGACTAGTGAGCAGTCTGGAGGTTGTCTCCCCAAATGGTAGCCAACCCCAGAGGTTAACTAAAGAGTCGAATTAATATTTCTGGAATAACTAATTTTGCATATTTGCCCAAATATAGGCTATAATTATTCTTCTACCACATTATTACATACAGAACCATATAAAATGATGTAAAAGGACACATTCAACATTTACATGGAGAGAATAACCAAAGCACCGGCAAATTCCTCACAATATTAGAAATTAATATCTTTATACACTTCTATTATTAAAGAAATGAGTAATTCTAGTTATGGCTACCAGAGTGCACTCAATACACATACATGTTAGTCACATAGGACTGTAATGTATATCTACAAAATCCATGAATTTATCCTCATATAGCTCCCAAATATGAATCATGTGACTGGCACACACTGAAATATCATAATCTTTCAATATTATACCAAAACTATGTCTGAATATGGCTATACAATCACAGCATATATGCACTATATACACTCTATGGGAATTACAGTGTAAACATTGCCTTCAAATATAAATCCCCTGTAACCATAGATCTGCAAGCTACAATTCGCTCAATAGTTGTCTGTCACTCTTATAAGACAAATCCTACATTTGATTCCACGCTCAGTAGGTGCAAATTCTCATAAAATCTGGCTTAAAACACAATGCTTGTGTTCCTTGGTTAACAATATACAGGATACAAGATACCTGTATTATTGGGAAGACCAATTTTAGATATGTTTGGAAACTGTTTGACAAAAACGATTACTCTCTGTAACATTTATAGACCACCAAGGGACCAAAAGAGTCCTCAGACAAAATCATCGTCGGTGATTTTAATATTGATTCATTAAATTCAACAAGATAAAAATTTTCTGATTGTCTTGACGTCATGCTAAATAATGCTTTATATCCGAAAATAACGCCTCCAACTCGGTTGTCTGATAGACGCATAACATTGATAGATCATATTTTTTGTAGCTTATCAAACAGAAATACTAATTGTCTTTCTGGTATTATCTTCACTGAAATATCCCATCACTTACCCTCCTTCAATTGTATAGATCAAACATTAATAAAGCAAGACTCACATAAATTTGTCAAGATAGTAACAAAAGAGAGTGCATCTATACAAAATTTCAATGACGAAATAAATAATACAGACATAATGCAAAGCCTGATATCCGACCCAAATATTAATTATGATAAATTAGAAAAAATACTCTGTGAAGCAAAGGATAAACACCTTGCCGTAAAAACAGTGAAGTTTAACAAGTACAAACATAAACGATCTCCTTGGATAACCCTTTGTATATTAAAATCTATAAAATTTCGTGGCCGTTTATATAAAAAACTAAAATCTATCCCATTTGAGTCTGTTGAATACGATAATTCTAAATTCAATCTTCAAGTTTACAACAAAATCCGAAATAACAATATATTCCAATTGAAGAAAGACTACTATCACTCAAAATTTGAAACCTTCAAAAATGATATGCGGAAAACATGGGACACAATCAAGTCCATTCTAAACTCAAACAAAAAGGAGGAAGGCTTCACACTCTTCTTTTTAGCTGAGAATCAGAAACTTACAAATAAAGGAGAATTTGCCGAACGTTTTAACACTTTTTTTTTCACAAATATTGGTCCAAATTTAGCCAACAAAATAAACACGTCGGGATTACCTTCTTTTACATCTTACCTCCCAAACCGTGCAGATGGTGTATTTTCCTTCAGAGAGATCAATTCCAAAGATGTTGCATCGATTGTGAGAAACTTTACATCTAAAACCAGCACTGGTCACGATGATATATCGATGAAACTTCTGAAAGGCATAATTCTTTCTCTTTCTGAACCTCTTAGCTTGTTAATCAATCAATCTTTAATGACAGGAGTTTTTCCCGACAAACTTAAGATTGCAAAAGTACTGCCACTTTTCAAAAAGGGAGATAGTACTCAATTGGACAACTACAGACCAATCTCACTCCTTCCTGCTCTGTCCAAAGTATTTGAAAAAAGTAGTTCATAAGCAACTTTATGATTATTTTTTATTCAATCAACTTTTTTACAAAAGCCAACACGGTATTAGAACTGGTCATTCGACTGGAACAGCAGCTCTTGAATTTGTCGATACACTTCTGAGCCTTCTTGACTCTGGAATAATACCTATTAGCATTTACTTAGATCTATCCAAGGCCTTTGGTACATTAAATTACGATATTTTTCTACATAAACTGAAACATTATGGTGTTAACGACATTCCTTTGCAATGGTTCAAAAGTTATCTTACTAGCAGGTTTCAGTATGTCTCTTTCCATAGTATATGTTCAGGCCTTCGTCCGCTTCAAACTGGGGTACCCCAAGGATCTATCCTTGGACCTCTTCTTTTTATAATATACACAAATGATATGCACCTTGTTTCATCAAGATTTGATTCTATTCTTTATGCGGATGACACAACTTTCGTAAATCCTCTCTGTTCTTTTAACTCCTCGATTAGCACCAATACGCACGGTAACTTGTCAGATAATATCAATAAGGAATAACAGAAAATGTACGAGTGGCTAGCTGTTAACAAACTATCTTTGAATATAGCAAAAACGAAGTATATGGTATTCCATTTCCCTCAGCGAAAAATAAAAGAAATTTTACATTTAAAAATCAACGATACTTCAATTTCAAAAACATCCGAATTTGACTTTTTAGGTTCTCGCATTCACGAGACTTTAAATTGGCAACCACATATGAACAAAATTGGCATAAACTTTCGAAATTGATGGGTATTTTTCAGAAAACTGAATAAGTATTTACCTCTAAACACTCTCTTACTTATGTATACTTCACTTTTTCTACCCATCCAAATTATGCCATCCTAGCATGGGGCTTCTTATGTGACCGCATTTTTCAAGTTACAGAAATCTATTGTTCCGCTGATTTGTCGTACAAGATATAACGCCCACACAGATCCACTTTTTAAAACACTGAACATTCTCCACGTCGAAGACTTATTCAAGCTTAAAGCTCTGAAATTTCATTTTCTCCACTTCAGAACAATTTGCCTGCATATTTCAATGATATTTTTGCACCGACACCTGCAAATCACCCATATCAAACCAGAAACAAAGAATCTATGCAACTACTTGTCCCAAATAGAAATAGAACCCGAAAATGTACAAGATTTTTAATTCCTTCACTCCTTAAAAAATACACCTCCTTGCATTAAAGACAAATTCCATACACATTTTCAATCTGGTTTTTCAAAATACGCTAAAATTCATTTCATTAGTAAATACCTTGAAACATGCACCATTCCAGATTGTTTTGTGTGCAACGACTAAAGCGCCTTGTCTTTTCGTTTTGGTTTAACTGCTATTCCATTATGTTCAATCTAGCACAGAAATAAATTCTTAAATGTAAATTCATATCCTAGGTGGCCCCAGTGATAGCGGACATAATGTCCTTAACTGGGTCATCCTGACATAACCTCTTTTTTATGTCACGTACCCTTATCTCCCAATGGAACTGTTATGTATGCGTATTTGTATTATTTGTACCAAGACTACTGCCCTCTATAGGTACCCCCAGGAACTAATAACACACGCTGTCCAGTAGGTGCTGCCATCTATACTGATCTTAGAACAACACTTTCCTCAGTAATTATGTACATTGAAAATTAAAAACCAAAATTCCTAAAGAGCATTAAATTGGGGAAAAATATCCAATTTTGTCACCATATATATATACATATATATATATATATATGGTGACAGTTGGCAGGCCTTAAGCTAGAGCTAGAGGAGGCCAGAGATAGCAATAGGGCTGCAGGGGACGGGGTCAGCATTGTAGGGGGACAGGAGGGTGGTTGGGGGCAGAACAGGGAAGGTGAAGGGGGAAGAGAGGCTTTAGCACAGACAGCTCAGCATGAGGCAAGGACCAGTGGGCAAGAGGGTGTAGGGGAGGAAGGAAAGATGGCAGGGGAAATAGTGTGGGAGCAGATGCAGGCCAGGAGGGAAGAGGGAGGAGAGTGGGTTAGTGTTAGACAGGCAGTTGTGGTGGGGAGCAGTATAGTTAGGAGGATAGATAGGACCTTTTGTAGAAGGGACAGGGAGAACAGGTTGAGGGTATGTCTGCCGGGGTCAAAGATTAGGGATGTAGATCAGCGTTTAGAGGGGTTAGTGCAGAGTAGTGGGGAGTGCCCGAACGTCATAGTCCAGGTTGGGAATAATGACCTGTCAGACAGGGTGGAGGGCGACAAAGGGAGGGTGGGTACAGAGGCAGTTTTTGGAAGGTATAGGGGACACTTAGACCGCATAGGGCAATTAGATTCTGAGGTGCTAGTGATGGGGATCCTACCAAGGTTGAGGATGAGTAGTTGAGAGGCTAGCAGGATCTGTGGGATAATAGGCAGCTGGGTAAGCTGTCTAGGGGGAGGGGTATAACATTCAGGGATGAATGGGAGGATTTTCTCAGCAGGAGGAAGTTGTTTGCCGGGGATGGGCTGCACCCTAGTCAGGCAGGAGGAAATAGGTTAAGGCAGGTTTATAGTGAATGGGTGCAGCAGCAGGAAAACTAGAAATCCAGGCGTCTACCAGGCAGTCTCTTGGGCAAAGTGTTGGCAGCAGGAACAAAGAAAGCACAAGGATGAGGAATAACATAAAAGAAAAGTAAAGACCATGAAAATAGGATATGTTAATTGCAGGGGATATAAAAACAAAGTGGCAGAGATAGGAGATGTAATAGTGAAGGAATGGACATTGTAGCCCTAGCAGAAACTCATGTGAGGCAGGAAGAGGTTAGTATTGTAACATGCTCAGCAGGGTATGAGCTGATAGGTACGGGGAGAGAAAGTGGACAAAGAAAAGGAAAAGGAGAAGGCATTTTGATTAAGAAGGGGGTAAAGTGGCACGAGATATGGCAAGACTCATGGGAAGAAGACAACGAGGTGAAAAATGAGATGCAGCGGATAGGAATAGAGTCAAATGGAAATAAAGTAGCAATAGCTGTAGTGTATGTGGGTCGTGAGGGGTTACCTAATGAATGGAATGACCAGATATATGATAGGATGAGAATGACGGTTTGTGACATTCAGCAGCAGGGCTACCAGGTTATGATAGCTGTGGATTTTAACGGACACATAGGAAATGGAATGAGTGGAATAGAGGGAGGGGATAGTGGAATTAATGGAAATGGAACCAGGTTACTGAATTTCACAAGGGAATTTGGTCTGAGGATAGTTAATAGGATGTAAAATGTAAAGGAAAGTGGACATGGGCATCTGGTGAAAGGCAGACAATAATTGATTATATTTCAGTGGACAATGGGATATTTCAGATGACACAAAACTGTGAAATAGATGAAGAAGGGAGATTAAATATAGGCAGTGACCATAACTGGATGATCGTCTCCATTAACATGAAATACCAAAGAAGAAACCGAGGGGGAACTAGATGGGTGTTGAATATTAAGGAGGAAACAGACTGGGCAGGGTATCAAGAAAGTCTAAAAGTTTAATTGCAGGAACGAAAGAATAGATAGGAGGATGAGGCAGAAGTACAGGAAATGAATGGGGACCTGACCAGAAGGATTAGTAAGGTAGCACAGGAGAAGATAAGTAGAAAGAAAGTCCGAGTTGAAAAGCTAGGGTATAGAATAGACCCAGAGCTGAAAGGAGCTATAAAAAGAAAGAGGGTTAAAAATAGAGCATGGAGATTAGTCGGGAGAAACAAGTACTCACAAGGTGGTATAGAAGAAGCTAAGAGACAGTATATGGAATGTAGAAGGAATGCAGCCGAGATGAAAGCAGAGAAGATGGCCAGAAATAATGAACAAATGACAAGGAAAATAATGGAGAATGGGGGGGGGGGAGGGTCAGTCATCTTTTGGAAACAGGTTAATCGGCGAAAAAAGAATAAAGCACTGGAAATCATGCACAGAGGGAAAAGGACTGATAACGAGGAAGAAATACAGGAAGCCTTAAGGGAACATTGGGAAGAAGTCAATAACCTACAGTGGGGTCAGGGAACAGTACCAGGGTGTCAAGCAGAGTACACACAAGATCATTGGGATACAGAGATGTGTTGTAGGATCAGAAGTATAGAAGTTAAATAGCAGTTAAACAGATGTGATTACACAAAGCTCCAGGACCAAATGATATCTTGACAGAATTTACAAAGAGAGGGCAAGAAGAAATTGAAGATAGCTTACAGTTGCTTTTCAATGGGTCATTGAAAAAGACAAGAACCAAAGGAATGGAATAGACTAAGGATTTTATATATCCCAAATAAGGGCCCAGAAGGCCAATTGGACCAGTGTAGGGGCATTGCGATTTCATCAAATGTGAGTAAAATTTTCAGTAGGATAATGTTCTGGAGACTTAGTAGAATAGTTGAAAGGCTCGGTCTTCTGGGGGAAATTCAGCAGAGCTTCAGACCAGGTAGAAGGGTAGGTGACCACATCTTCACATTGACCCAGGTGTTAGAACTGGCAAGACAAAAGTGGAAGAAAGTCGTCATGGGTTTGTTAGATGTGAGGAAAACTTATGACAGGGTATGGGGAGATGCTCTATGTGAAAAATCAAAGTGGACTAGGATTTGGTGGAAATTTTCTAGAAATTTTTAAAGCGCTCCATAAAGATGTAGACCGTACACTTTCAGTAGGGAAGGTAGAAGTAGAGAATGCAAGTCTGAAATAGGCCTAAATCAGAGGTGTGTGCTGTCCTTAATTTTGTTCCCTTTGCATCTTTAGGGGTTGGGGGATCAGTTGATGGAGTGTGATAAGGGAATAAGGGTAGGATATCTAAATATTCCTGGTCTATTTTTGCAGATGACATTGTACTCACGGCAGAGTCCCAGAAAGAATTACAAGAGATCCTGAACATAGCAGGGGAAAAGGGGAATAAATGCAGGTTAAAATTCAGTAAGGATAAGAGTAAAGTGATGACTCTTGGGAAGAAACCAGGCACAAATAAAAATGGAGAATTGGGCAGTTCCAAATTCCAAACGGTATGGAACAGTTTATTGAAATTGGGGAGGTTGATGAGTATGAATACCTAGGTGTTAAGATAAAAGCAACGGGTAAAGGCATGTTCAGGTATCAGGTGGAGAAGATTAAGGAGAAAGTGAATCGGACAAAAGGAAGGATTAAAGCAACTGCACTGAACAGTTTCGACACAGTGTAGGCAGCAGGAGTATTATGGCATAGAGTTGTAATACCCCGAATGACATATGGCTTAGACGTGATTTCAGTAAGTGAGGGAGATATCCAGGGAATGGAGAAAGCACAGAATGAGATGGGGAATTGGATACTGGGAGCACCACCATGTACAGCAACAGAAGCAGTCCTAGGAGAGTTGAAACGGAAAAATATCAGAGATAGGATTGCCAAAGCTAAGTTAAAGTACTGGGGCTATTTACAAGCAATAAATGAATGGAGGTGGTGCAGGAAAGTTTACAATGAGGTAGTCAAGGAAAAAACAAGATATGTCAAAGTCATACAAGGGTTAGCAGAGAATTATAAACTAAAAGGTTATGATGAGGTGGATGATCGGAAAGTATGTGTTGGTACAACTGTTACATAGGGTTGGAAAGAAGACTGGAAAGAGGAGTCAGGGAAAAAGGTACATTAAAGGCATACAAGGTATTAGAAAAGCCACCGAAAAGTGTGTGTTGGGATGGGGGGAAGGGATCCAAGCTCCTTTTTTTAAGTAGGGCAGGAGTAATCAATCTAGAAAAGAGAAAACGGAAGTGGACAACAGGGAGTTATGGAAAGTGTAGGTAGTGTAGACAAGAGGCAGATGAGACAGTGGATCATTGGCTGCTGAGCTAAGGGAAAATTTTTTCAGAAAGTTACACAGGAAAAATTACAATTATAAGGCTTTAGAAGAGGATTAGTGTTTAGAGGAAGAGGAACGTATATCATGGATTTTAGGTTTGAAAGGTGTCTTTCTGGGAGGCAAGAAAGGTAATAAAAATGTATAGGACTACCTGGTAGGATGCTGGGAGAAATGGAATGAAATGATGGAGTTAGAAACCAACAGGTGAAATTAGAATCCCAGAGTATGGGGAGGGGAGGGAATATGAATGGTGGTAGCCCTTTGAAGGGCTCTCATGGGGGCCCCCATGGGAAAAGGGTAAGCCTTAGAGGCGGGGATAGGATTTGTCAGGGGTGAATTTCTAGGCCACCTGTGTCACACAGTGACACAGGACCTCGGCAGACAAGCAGAGAGTCACCATATTATTATTATTATTATTATTATTATTATTATTATTATTATTATTATTATTATTATTATTATTATTATTATTATTATTATTATTATTATTATTATTATTATTATTATTATGTATGTGATCAGAAGTATCCCTTGATATTTCGAATGATTGATGGGTTTTTATTTGTAGTATTAATATGGAATTTCAAATTCACTTTTTTGAGCACATTATCTACACAACTTATATTCATATACATGCAACTTCATTGTGGTATGGTTCAGATTTGTGTCATGAGCTATATGAGCAAACATTTACTGAACAGTACAGCCTTGTGGATTTTAAATAATGTTTTATTCTCCCGAGAATATATGCCCATTAGTAAGTCCAATCCCAAGTATAGGTTTATGTTGATTGTAAAAGTCATTTATGCACAATTTTAACCAAATGCTCATTGCAGTAGTTACGATAGTATAATAATTGTGATAAGTTATTGAGCCTCTGCAAATGTAGAAAGTAAAAGTACATGCAAACCTCTGCAAGCAGAGAAACTAAAAGCTGCAAAGTACCTCAAATTATATGAATATGAAGTGGTAGTAGTACAACATAAAATTATTGAACTCTATCAGATATTTAAAAGAAAGTATACCAATTAAAACGCCTTAGTCAATAGCGTTACCAGTGTCTATTCGTAACCCCACGGTTTTTGTTTTCATGAAACAGTAAGTACTTTAGTGAGTCCACTACACCATCTACGTACTCACAACATGTAAGTCGTGGCTTGTCTTGACCAAGACATACTGAAATGTGTGAAACAGCAAAATTGTAAATTTTCGTGATGAGGGGTCATGTGAGAAATCAATAATCTTGAACGTGAAGACGAGGGCAAGCAGGGAATTTTCCCATGTGTTGCGTAATTTTTTCGTGTTGTATTTGGATTATTTTTACAGACCAAAGGTCTTAAGTGCAAGGCTCGTGCAATATTTATGAAAGTATTTAGCAAAGCTCATTTTGTTTGCTAACCGGGGGATTGGATGCCATGGTATGAGTAGGCTTGCAACTATTCACTGACACAGGCTATTGACACTTGTTCAGTGGTTAAAGTCATCGGAGAATTATTTACGAAGGATGTCTATGAATGCACTAGAATCGACCTGTTATTACATGTTTGATGATCATTGAGATATTAATTCTAGAGTAATGATATGATAAGAGGTGCAAGTTTGCTTCATTCGGTAGTCCTAGCAGCATAATATCACAACAGAGAGGCACAAGTGACATGTGACAGCAAACCGTGGGACGGGATGGAACATCAAGGTCTTTGAGTTTTGGACAATAATGGTTCAAATTCCCATTGATATCAACATTTTTGTAAGTCCTGCATGAAAATTAAGTTGTCCTTGACAATAGGGCTTGGCTTCAGGCAAGCCCTCTAAATTATAGTCTTTTTTGTTATGTCCATGAAGATTGTACTGTTCGGAGGGGGGGGGTCACAAAATTCTGCAGACTTGCCGGAATGGGGGGGAGGGGGCAGGAACCACAAATTCTTGCCTGTTTTAATGGGAGGAGGGTCACAAAAACTATGATGATACCCTATCCCAATATTCCGAGCCCCCCCTCCCCTTTAAAAAATAAAGCCCTAATAAATTATGGGGAAATAACCCCCCAAAACGTATTCTTTGAATCAAGGTTTATTGATTTTTTTTGCATTTGAAGACAGTGCAGGAAACCTTCTTTTTATCTATTTTGTGTATTATTGACAGGAACACATAGGCTTAAAGCCACAAATCCATTTAGCATGGGTATATGCTGACACACATTGAAATGTGAAATTGCTGATCCCTAGCCTGCATCTTATGATAACACGACGTTCAAATAAGATCTGCTCATTTGTGGATAAAAACTTCTATTGTAAGACTGCTCTCCAGGAAGCTTTTATTTGTGTGGGTTTTTGGGTGGTGGTGCTATGGGGTCGTGGTGTTTTTACTATAATCCAAGATGAGCAGCGTTGGCTGTTGCTGTTGGCTTACAAGCAGCAAGGTCACGCCCAGTGACCAGCTCTATGCCATATTTCACCACTTAAACGTCCCTGATTTGAGTGAATATTTATATATTTGATTGCTAGTTTATCATAGATTACCTGTTCTATGTTTATTAGAACAGGCTGCTTAATACTAACTTTAACGAGAAGCTGATACTGGCTTTCACATCTTGCATTTGAATTGTGAAGTAGGCATAATTGCTAATGGCTCAGTCACTATTACCTTATTTCCACTTACACCCAGGTCGTTTTGAATCCAGGGATGGATACATGTTACTGAGCAATCATCTAAAATAACACAGACATAGTTTACATGGCAATTAAACACAACACTGTACTTAAATGGACAGATCAAGTTAGAGCTCAGTCTACTTATTCCAATGTTCTCGCCATGTTGTTTATCCCTTGTGCCACTGTACAACGTGTAGTACCTGCTTGTTATCCAGATGGCGCTGCGGACTATGAGAATTTGAGAGTTGGCGGCAAGTGCAGAAAGTGAATACAAAATGTACTTGAATTACCGCTTCATCTATTATTAATCATGGAAACTACCATAGGAAGGTGAAACCAAAAATAAACATTGCATTGCCTTGAAAGATATATTGTGAACATTTACTGTAATTACTTTATTAAATGAACCAAACAGTCACACACTTGAATATTAGTAAAGATGGTGAAATAGAAATCCAGGGCTTATGTGGGGTTGGAAATTCAATTGGGGTAAGTACAACAAAAAGAAAAGGCACTATGATAAATCCGATGTAAAATCACACCAGCCTCGTTTTCACCGTCTATCATATTATAATTATCAGTAAAGACCACCTGTGTAAATAGACCGATTATGCGCGATAAAACAGCACTGCTTTTGTTAGGCCAAAATTGTCTCCCCCAGTTAAGATCACTAATTGGAAGACATATTGACGTGGTTTTAATTGAGATACTTCACCATGTGTGTTGTTTCATCACATTGTTTATCATTGCTTTTGAACCTACGGGTGCATGTATTAATATTCTGCCTGGCACCAGAACGTGTAGTCTTAGATTCACGTGTCATCACGAAACTTTTCTTCTGACGTCACTCTGCTCAGTATATATGAAGGTATACCATATACTTGCATATCTCAAAGCACAGTGCATGTTTGTTTTTAAGACATGTACTTCATTTGTGTTGCATTATTGTGCTTATAGCCTACAGAAGTTGACATGCATTAGCCTTTGCACGTATGTCTCTCAACGTCACAAGCTGTAAGTACATGAGTGCAATAACACAATTTTTGAAAAAAGTTGATTCCTTACATTCATATTTCCTCATTATTACATTCTAAAGTGTAAAAATTGTGACTTTTTTATATTTTGGAAACGAACCTTCATCTGAAAACTAACCCCAGATGGAGTTACAAAACACAAAAGGCATCATTTTTATTTTCATTTTTATGCTTCATGCATATAACTTACAGACCGAAGTTTCATACTCTCAGCACTTAATCATTGACAAGAACACTTCACTAGTGGCATAAGGGTATCATGAATTCATGCCTACAAGCTTATCACAGTAGGAGACACTTTAGCTCCCATGGGTTCTGGTGCTGCAGTACACAAGCATGGCCACGCTACCGTCATATATGGCAAGGCAGGATGGATATGACTGTGGCCTATTTCGAAAAACGAAAGTTGAAATATAAAAAATGCCTTTCCATGATTCAGATTCCAGTCTCACTTTCTATTAATATGCACTATGTACCATGATTATTGTGGACACGTGTGGAGGTATCATGATAATTGTGGACACATGTAGAGGTATCTATACAATTGAAAAATTAGATAAGTTTGTCATGTGAATGGGGATTTACATGGTATTGTATTATTTTGCTCATGGAAAAACATGATTTGAAACCCAACTACAACACGTATTTTAATTTTTTTAATCATTCATTTCCAGAAAAAGATTAATTGAGATTTTAAAGTTGTATGTCTTGATTTGTACCACTCTGTGTATGAGGTCCGGAGCCCCTGCCATCAGCTTCCATCTTCCCACTCAGCGGACACATTGGCATCTGACCTGGTACAAAAAAATGCAGATCAAGGGATATGATGACCTGTTTATCACGAACACATCCACATATATACACATATTCAGTGAATAAGTAAACAATTCACTTCCGTCAAATGAAAACTAGCTTTATTTATAAATCCAAGTATCCGTGGTTCAATGGGCCTCATATGTGTATCACGAAAGTCTATTTGCCTGCTAGAATATCATTTACTTAACTTGTAAATTCCTGTTTAGCTCTGTTTTCAAAGTAGATTATTCTATTTACAAGGGAGGCCAAAATCCTTTTCCTTGACCTTGGGTCTCAATTATGTAGTGGCAGGGGTGGGGTACGGTGGTTAAATTGTTAGCTTTATTCTATTTGGTTAATTATTGAACAGGTATGCAAGATATAACATGGTTAATCTTACAGCTATTTGCCAGACAGGCTATACAGTTTTGGTAAGTGACACCAAAGCTACACCTAGATGAACTGATTCAGCCATATGTTTCATTCAAACTGTACCAGCTGACAATTTTACTGTGTATATTGCCCTGTATGTATATGTTTGGTAACACAATCTGATATCAGCCTATATAGTGATATACAAACTCATGCCTACAGATTACATTCCGGTAAAAATAATATGACCTGGTATGTAAATTGTATTAAAATTTGGATATTCCATTCGCATGTTCGGTGTTCTGACATTGAATGTTCCATTTCCAATATTGTTACCGATCCTGATTCTGTAGTTGGTTGTAGGTGTTGCTTTGCTCTACAACCAAAACCAATTCTAATTTCCTCCAAATGACAGGTTTGAAAAAGCAGCGTTGTTACAGCCATGAAATGACATTAAGTTAGCTTTGATGACTGAAAAAAGAAAAGCTGTTTAGACTATCTATGTAGACTGTTCCAACTGGCCCCCAGATGTACACCATAAAACAGACGCTGCAAACAGGTATAAGTGGCTCAGGTAATAAAACACACACTCTGTACAAGACAAAAGGGTGTAAAGTTGATAAGTGAATAAAGATAACACCAATATTGTTCATGAAAAATAAATGTATTTCATTGGTGTTCTTTTATGCTTGCTTGACTCCTCCCCCCCCCAAAAATACAACACTTATTCATATGCTTGACAAAGATAATTTTGTATCATATATATATATATATATATATATATATATATATATATATATATATATATATATATAAATATAAATATATATATATCTGTATATATATATGACACAAAAGTTTGTTTAGTGCTGAATGTATATGAGGTTCTTACACACACACACACACACACACACATATATATATATATATATGTATATATGTATATATATATATATATATATATATATATATATATATATATATATATACATATATATATATATATATATATATATATATATATATATATATATATATATATATATATATATATATATATAATACTAGCACCGGATGCTTATTGATATGCCTGTGCCATAAAGAAAATGAGGAATACATTACATACACATGTATCTTAATACAAACTCAAGTGAATAAATTGCTTCTGGCAGTTAGTGTGAACAATAATCAGAAATACCTTCACATCGATGGTCCTCCCCAGTGCCACACCAAAATAAAAAATATAGCTGCTTACAGTTTTCATATGATGACATGCATTAGCTGTAGATCTATAAAGGCAACATAGGATGACCTGGCTGGACTATAGGCACCAGTTAGGTGCTCTCCTACCACGCCAAGCCCAGCCTTTTTCTTGTATATTCGAGTTCCTCTGACTCTGTAACAAGGTAAGTATAGGTTTACCTGATTCTTGTTTGCATTTTTGATTTTTGATTTTTCAAGAATATTCAAGACCACCAATTAGACAATTATTTTCCAGACCAATTACAAGTTACACTTGTAGTGCAAGTAACACTTTTTGGTACACTCGATATGTAATTCTACATGCAAAGGTCTTTATGAAATAATAATTTCATTTGAATAGATTAGTACTACTTAAATTGGACAAGTATATTAATGTCGGTTAGCTCTTCTTAAATAGATTATTCATATTGCATTTAATATGGGCTTAACGTCCATGCAGGTGTGTGTGTGTGTGAACATTTTTGTAAAGCTAATAAAGAGCTTAGTAACAAAGAATTATAATGACTAACCATGCCAATAACCTCTTGTAATATTTGAAGATGAAAATTGTATAGTTTTTAAAGGGGGCGTAGCTTGTATGTATATATATATATATATATATATATATATATATATATATATATATATATATATATATATATATATATATATATATAAATATACATATATATGTATACATATATAAAGCTCCTCATGGTTTAAATGTTAAAAAGATACATTTTTATCAGAAAAATATATGCCAAGTCCTCTTTGTTCCTCATATACATTCAGCGCTGAATATAATTTTGCCTTGTGACGCTATTTTACAACACGCATTTGGAGAACGCCTATCTCCTCCACCTTATTATTCTTCTATATTATTATTATCTTGTCTTACTTCTTAATGTTCTATTTTTCTTCTTCCCGCTGCTTCTTTTGTCATTTCCAAGTTTCCCAAAACAAATGCACAGCACATGCCATCATCAAAATATATGACATAGATATTTAGATAAGAACCAATTATCGAAATAAACGCTTTGAGGAATGACATATATTTTTTTTCGAAAAAAAAAAATGTTTGCTCAAGTTGTAGTGCAATAGGTAAATGAAAATTATTAAAGCTCAAATGCATTTGTAACAGGCCACTTTCACAATGCGTCTGTGGATGATTTTCTTTGTGCTGTGTGGGTTGGCAGGCATGGCAATAACCTGATTTTTGGGGTGCATCATCACCAGAATTATATGAAGCAGAAACAGCAGAAGAGCTGTTCAACCGCATGGTTGCAGCAGTCGAGAAACTTTTATCCCAGTGAGAAGAGATTCATCGAGGAAGTGACTCCAACCATGCAACATCAAGAATTAAGTGTATATTACAAAGCAACATTACTTTTTTGAGCATAGAAATGTGCAGATCGATCAGAGTGTGTGAAACACACAAACAAGGACATAAAAAAAGGCTTCAGGAGAAGCATATAATTCACAAGCAGTCATGAATGCCTTTGTTGTTAAAGTATTTATTAATGCAGGTCTTCTCTGCCGCAAGAATAAATTTTTGAACCAAAACATGGACTTCATGCGAAAATGGACTGCAATTACCAAAGCCAACACTCCTGTTCTCTTGATTTTCTGATTGGTACAGGAAACTAAAACCCACGGAAGCCACAATTTAAATTACTGCATAACACCTCAAGCATTTGAAGCTTTAGCAGAATACCATGAATAGTTTTCCTCCTGTTTACTTAGTTAGTTAGAGTGGTAATATTTAACAGAAAGAGAACTTATTTTCTTCTTTGTTTTCAGTGAAACGTAGCTTTTGGGTACCTACATGCTGCAAAGAAAATAAATCTTTAGTCCGGAAAATTTGCTTGGTGATTTGTTTTTTAAGTGTTGTTATTTTTGCCAGTTCATTTTATCTGGCGAAATATCCCTTTTGGTTAGGATTTTCTTCTCGAATTATATTTTCTTTTCAAAATTGACACATTTTTTAGTTTTCGGCAATTGGTAATACCCATTCACTAGTAAGAAAAAAATCAATTGCTGGAGCCACACATTGACGGTCACATTGAATATAGTAGCACAACTTAACATTCGTTATCATGCCAAATCCCTGGCATTTTGTACAACATGCCAATCCTGCAGTTCATTCCAATGGCCTCCATCGTTGTGTACTATATATTCTAGCAGTGCACAATTTACATTATCTAGTCTAGTGCAGGCCTTTACATGTAATATCTAATTAATGCTAAGGTGACCATTTATTTTTCCGGGATAAAATTGCAATAAAGGGGATAGGCTTACATAGCAACTTCCTCCAAGTGTGGCCGAATTGAGGGTAACGGCTTCCAAGCCAGCAGTTTGCCAGTAACAGTTACCATTGTCTGGTGTAAGAGTGTGCCTTGTTTTTCTCAAAATGGACCTGTACCCATCAAACAACTATTTAAGCACATACAGTAAGCTCCTTTTAACAGATTTGCATTCGTTGTGTTCCTTAGACTGCTGATTAGATTCCTTTTATATATTTCATATGGTTACCAGACAGATTCCATTTCTTCACATTCAAATTGCCCATGTGCATTTATGCGCATGCACATCAAAAAGAGTTTCCCTTCAGTAACACCTCAATTATTGATATATTGCACAAAAAATTCAATTGCTATGTATGCTTGTTTTTTCTTGCCAAAAACGTCCATCTTATGTCCCTGTTTCATTATATATTATCCCAAAATAACACACTTTATGTTCAAAAAGGGCACAATTCTACCACGACACGAAATGTATTCAACAATGGGTAGTGAAGGTATTATTAAATCTTAAACCTTATCTTATTATATTATACTCTCTCTTTCTCTCTCTCTATATATATGAATTCAACATATAAAAGGAAGCATATATACAAATGAATATATATATATATATATATATATATATATATATATATATATATATATATATATATATATGTATGTATATATATATGAGAACTCTCATCCCAATATTTCTAATATTGGTAAATTTGGCCTTACCTGTCCAAAGACCATCTGCACCGGGTAGAGTTTGGTATGGTATGGTATAGTATGGTATGGTATAGTATGGTATGGTATGTTATGGTATGGTATGGTGTGACATGGATTGGTATGACATATAGTATAGTAAAGGGAAAAGTAAATTCTACCACAAGTTAGGATGTGACACTGTGGTTTTATGGTTTGGCTTCTCTCCATTGCATCTTGTAGCCGCTGAGTTGCACTACTTTCTAGGTAGTGTGCAATCTATTGTATGCAACAAATAACATAGTGTAGCCACTCTGTTGCGCAACATACAAAGTGTCATGCAACACTTTGCATGTAATGAATAACATTGTGTATCGAGCCAGTTGGCCACACTGACTTCCGCTCAAGAAACAAAGCACCCATGTCACTACATTAATGTTTTCTTCGTAAGCCAATTTGCAGTTTATAGCAGTTTTTTTTAACTGGGAAAAAAATTGTTCAAATTAAGACCCAGAAGAAAAGTATGAGTTTTTATATAATGTAACCTATAATATCTGAGGTGCAGTTGTCACGGATATAGACAGTAAGAAATTTTGGAAAGACCACTCTTCACACAAATTCCTTTATCTCAGGTTATTGTACGATATCTTCAGTGTATCCAAAGGAATTTGTGTGAAGAGTGGTCTGTCGAAACTTTCTTACTGTCTATATCCAAATATCTAAACGTGATGAAAAGGCAATTTTGCTTTGCCATAAATTTTATAAATAAGGTACTCTGCAGCCTCACTGTCTTTCACTACATCTCAAGAGGGGAGACCAATGTCTGGGATACTAGGCACAACTATGGTTACCCTGTTATGGAAGTTATTTTTTTAAGAACATACAAATTGACACCAATCACTTAAGATAATAGGCATAACCATACACACTTGATGATAAAAATGTAAAGAAATTCTGCAGCTTCCTGGTACTATGCTAGGCCACATTTTGAGTACCAGGGAAGCTGCGGTTTTTTTTCAGCATTCCCAGTCATACAGTAAACACCGGTGGGATCAGGTTGACATATCGATTCATCGCAGAGAGATAGTCATCATAACTATAATGAAACCTTCACTTTTTATTGAGATTTTGTTAACTTTTTGTATCTTACTTTGTGAATAACGTGATGATGATTGTAGTCTTTTGATCCAGGAGTCCAGCATGATAATTATGCCGGGCGAGGCGAGCGATTGTGGAAGGTCCTTGCTGCAAAGTTAAAAAAAAAAAAGGGACGCCAGACCATAACATATGTTTAAAAAGGATTCAAATCATTCACAATTCACCTTTTGGAATGTGAACTAACAGATTTTAATTCCCTCAAACGAAGCATTATTACAAATTGGAGCTAACTATGTGATCATGTTATGTATTTAAGTGTGTGTGTGTTGGTTGAAGTTCATTGGCTGGCATTTCTTCTGGGACTCGCGTCAAACCTGGCCCGAAAGCCGAAGAAGGCCAAGTTTGCAGCAAGTCCTAGGAGAAATGTGGGGCAATAAATGTCATCTAGCACAATTGTGTTTTTGAAAATGAAAAAGCTCAAACACAATAGGCGGCTTTTAATATTAATACAAATAGAACAAACAAGATACCAACTTAGAAGAATATAACATGGATCTAGTCTCACGGCAAATTTTGGCTGGTACCTGGGTATTAAAAATCACTATCTGACAGAGCCCTACTCATCAGTATTGTGGCTGTGATATGGGTACAAGGAGGCAAGTTCCACAACATTGGAGGGGAGCAGGAAGAATTACCCCCCTCCTGTATACCCATTACCCAGAGCCCTCCAACTGGGATGAACTTGTTAGTTCTGTGCCATCAAAAAATCTCCATTAGTAATTTTTTCTACGAATGCTAGCAACTCTTCTGGACAGAGTAATACGCCTTACCTTTAATTGAATTGATTTTATTACCTTCAAGCCGGGACACAGATCAGTTGTTTTTGCCGCAGTGGAATAGGTCTGTCTATATGGGCAATCAAGATCTAAGGAGGCTCCACCTGCGAAATTGTGTGGGCCATCAGACTGTGATGGAGGGCCGTCATTGCCTATAATTGTTTTTTGAAACTGGAGCTTTGTATCCACAGATGTTCTGCCTGATAGCGTGGTGAAGCAAGGCTAACGTTAGTTGAGTCTGAACGTGAATGTGTAGAGGGGTCTTATTTTGTCAATTAATCCGCGTGACATGTTTTAATATTCCAAAGTTTTGTTTACATGATGAACATGAAAGTTTGATATAGACGCACCATAGGGGATTTTGAAGAAAAAAAATAGAGCTTTTCCACACGTTCACGTTCAAGTTCACACAGCCTAGCTTGACCTCCCTAACCTTTATTTTTCTGGAGCATAATGTTTTCCCATTGATTGTGTGAAAAGCACTCTGCATAGTTACAATACTTTGTATAGCTTAAATTTCGTGTTTTATTATTAAACTGGAAAAAAATACCAAACATGAAATTATAGTCATGCTTAAATGTTGTGTTATGCATTTGTTCTACCTCCCATCAAAGCTTGAGAACATAATGACAAGAAAGGTAATTGGGGCATTGTGTACTTTTAGGTCTAAGACAGTGCTTCCAGACTCAGAGTAAGACATAGACAATTGTTATTTTACTTGAATGACCTGAGTTTATGTCATTCGTAACAACGCAAATTTCCTTTACAGCCAATAGGCCTATCTCAAAATTCAAATATAAGAAATAGCTAAATTTTGTTCAAGTGCTAGGCTAGTCAAAAATTAGTTCAACAGATTATCGTAAATAAACAGTAGCTGGAAGATAAGAATGTAAATTGTATGAGCGGCCAACAGGGCAAAAATTAAATAAAGTAACATGTAACTATGAACAAAGTAACGTGTTACTGTTTGACATTAACATACACCAAAAGGACAGAAATTAACTAAAATTACTGATTTGAGATAAACTAGCAGGATAGTTTGACAGACAGAAACGTGTTACTTTGTCCAAAGTTACATGTCACTTTTGCCCAAAGGAAGGCGTTACGCTGACAGACAGTAACGTGTAACGTGTCCAAAATGTTACTTTTGTCCAAAGTTATGCGTTACTTTGAATTAAGTAACGTGTTACTTTTACCCAAAGTTAAGCGCTAATTTGATCAAAAGTTACATGTTACTTTCTGTCGAAGTAATGCGTAGCTTTAGGCAAAAGTAACGCGTTACTTTTGGTAAAAATAACATGTAATGTTTAGTCGGGGTAACAGGTTAGTTATGGTCTAAGCAACGTGTTATTTTTGGTCAAAATAACATGTTACTTGGTAAAAAGTAACACATTACTTTTGATGAAGTAACGAGTAACTTTTGATCAAAATAAAAAAGGTGTCTTTCTCCTAAGTGGCTTGCTACAAAAAGATTCAACTCAATCATAATTTGACAGAAGAATATAGTTCTACTTTAATTGCGCAATGAATGACTTTTTTGAGCTTTGACATCTATAAACTTTGATTTCGTTTGCAATTTTAACGTTCATTTTATGATTCACATGCGGCCACTTTTAGGGACGATGTATTAAACCTCAAAATACTGATGCATATGTTCAGTTTATATATATATATATGTATATATATATATATATATATATATATATATATATATATATATATATATCATTCATTTCAGGGTCATTTATATATTTTCACAAGGGGTCATTTATATTGATTCTTGTGTGGTTTTGACTGTCCCATAGTCAAGTCAACTGTGGGGGTGCCACTGTGGAATTCGCAACCAGTTCTCTCCGCCCTTCTGGTTTTTCTGCTTTCTTGAAACATTGAGTTTCAAGCCAGTCCATTTTCTGTTGTCATCCTCCTATCTCTTCTTTTGTCTCCCTCTCTTTCTGAGTGATCTTTTTGACAAAGGTGACTGGCCTAGACATTCTGGAGTCCCGGTTCATGCCTCGTGTATTCAGGGACACCATATGCAGAGTATTATAGTAGTATATGTCCCACCTGAGTGTTCAGGCCCTCAGGCTGTGTGCACTCCTGTTTGCTGAGATAGGCACTACCAGTCCTGTTGTTGCACATAGTCAGTATGTGTTTGTGCTTTGCTAGGTGGCAGAATTAGAAGACAATAAATGTTCTGTCCCCATGCCAACCGGTGCAGGTGGTGTGTCCTTTCCTGTGTCATTGAAGTTTAAGTGTAGTGATGTCTCAGGTGATATTTGGTTCACAAGCAAGACAACATTTTACACTTTGACCTTAGAAATTGGGTCAGGATCACCAAGATGTATTTAGGTGAAGAAATGACCCCAAATAATGAAAGTAATGCAACGTTAAGGTACATATGAACAAAGGTTTATGAGATATCATAATCATGTGATGTAGGGCAGATGGATGGAGAGAGACACACCCACTTACACACAGACATGCATTCAGATGGAGAAACTAGCTTTAAACAGTATATTCCTTTGCACTTTGCCTGTAGAGGTTTATGGATGCAAATTTTAGTGTATGCAAAAAATTAAACTTTTTGCCCATTGATATTTATATAACCTACAGGTGGTCATGTTGAACATAAAAGAATGAACAAAGCATTACTGTTACAATTTGAGGTTGGTCAACACATGTATTGACTGGACTAAACGAGTACAAAGTGGTTTCAATATCATTACAAAATGCACAGGCTATGAATTACAAATGTACACAATATCTTTCAGAATTGTGGAAGGAACATACCTTAACCATAATTTGGTTCTCACCTATAAAAAAAAATCCGTATATCATATAAACTAGCAGAAAAGTACCAATTCCATTGTAGCTGGAAATCAACTTTTAGTCTGGTGACAACTGTTCATGACTGACAGTTCATACCGTTCTGAATATCATGCTGGGTTATTTATAGGTAGCCAGTTCCATCAATTGTTCACAGGCAATCAGTTGTTCCATTCTGTTGGTCTACATTATAAAGTAGCCTTTAAATAGTTCATGCTTGCAACATCAAACATGTCTCTTGTATCCCTACGCCATGTCCACGCTGTTTCTACTACAAAATGGCACATGTTTATGATTACTGATGAGCAAATGATCACCAATTTTGCCTTGCCTATTCCCTAGAAGCTGACCTGTGTGCGTTGCGCAGGAATGCTTTCTTAGCAGAACAGAAGCTCCCAACCTTCATCTTTAGGCTTCCCCACAGTGGCTGTCTCTTCTTGTTGAGTTTGTTTGGCGGTGAGATAGGTTAAGCAGTCAATTGTCTGCATGAGCATTGGACACATTTGGCGTCCCTGTGCAGAGATACAGCACTAGGTCACTTGACCAAGTCAAGTGACTCCTAATACTCGAATTCAAAGCCCTCTGGTAGGATATACCAGCCTTCCAAGGCCACATTTGCTCCTGAGAAGGCCAAAAAACTATCTGGGATCCTGACTCGACTAGGCCTACCACAGGACTTCTCTCAGAGTTGCCTTGCTCCACAGACTCTCCCATCTCTGAGCACCCAGTCAGCAGATAGCTTTCTGCTTATCTCTCTTAATAGGAGTCTTTCACAGATGATAACATCATCACAAGAAATCTAAGACACGGGTGCCTCCTGCCTTTGGGCCACTACAGGCATACCTTGCTCCAGAACCCACAGAGGTTAACACCTCCCATGAAAAAATCAAAACATTCTGCATTCTTAGAGGCAGTCTAGATGGTATTGGCCACAAATGCCATAGAATCAGTTGTAGAGCATGATCACAATCTCCCAGATACTACAATCTCCTCTTTCTCACTTCCAAGCAGGACAAAGGATGGTGCCAGGTCACAGACCTGCCAGCCCATAACGATTACACAAAGGTGCCCTCTGTCTACATGGAGACACCAGTTACATTGTCCTGGACTCTCCATCCTTCGGAATTGACAACATCCCTCAATTTCAAGGAAGCATTTTCCATGTGCTAATTGCAGAGAGTTCAATTTGCCTCAAGGGCAATTTTAACCAGTTCAAGGCCCTTCCATTCACGATTTTCTATTGGCCAGATAAAGGCAGGCCTTGATGGGTTCCCTCTCCTCCACTGACTCTCACTTGGTTGACACAGGACAAAACTCTCCACATAAACTGATTGAAATAAGAGGCGATATTTCTCCTCTACTTCCACTTTCTAATGGAGCACAAACACATGCTTGTCATATGTGACAGTAGGATTGTGATTGCATACTTCAATAAGTCTAGTGGCACACAGTCCGACTACCCTAGTGATGGGCCAGCTACTATTCCAGTGTCTGTAAATGGCATCCACACACATGCCTGAATGTCCCAGGACTCCAAAATGTCCTAGCCAATCAGCCCTTTAGAAAAGGCCTAAGGGTTTATGCTTTTCCTCCCCCGCATATCCTCCCCAGGGTCCTGTACAAGATAAAGTCTCATGGCTGCAACCTCATCCTGTTTGCCCCTGGTGGACTCGAACAGAGTAGTCAATAGACCTACTGAAGCTAAGGGGTGAGCCACCACTTAGACTCCCTCCATGGCTAAAATTGCTCACCGAACAGTGGACATACAGTTTCTACAAGAACACTCAGGTACTAAGTCTGCAAGTTTGATGGCTATCTTACAACCTATGCATACCTGTGGTTTCTTGGAATTGGTCACAGGTATGATTGCAATAGGAGGTCTTCAAGAATAATGATCTATTTTGTCTGCTGGAATGTCTTTGCACGAAGGTGTGCAGAGCGAGACAACAATCCATGGTCACCTCAGGATACCCACATCATAGACTTCCTGCTTCAATGGGAGGTCCTTGGGAAGACCTCGACGACAGTTAAAAGGTTCCATACTGCTATATCCTCCACCCTTACCCTTCTTCTGGACAGTCAGGTTGGGGAGGACCCTTACCTAGCAGCACTCATTGCACCCTTCTACACAGACAGACCAGCTTTTGCCCATGCTTAAGGTGGCGGCACCGTTACGAGCGTGTAACACAGACTCGCGACTTTGACCTGATGCATCTTGCCTATTTATCTGATGTTACCAGCAAAACTATATATTTTCGATATCTCACAGATGTTAGCATTATCAGGAATCATATTTGAATGTCATGAAGTTAATTTTGATGCTGTTTGGAGCCGTTTTGTCAAATCACACATTTTGCAAGGATTTCTGATAAAATATTATTTTATTCTGACTGACAACTATCGAAAATTAAACTATAGACCAATACGCAGGAAACGTATCTTGCTTTTGACAAAAAATATGATAGGAAAAAAATATGCAATTTTTAAGTTTGGTCCGTAAGACTGTACAATTTCTTCATTTTTGGAGCCACAAAAGTCACGGAAGGAAGGGTTGGAAAGGTTTAAAAAAAATACGTTTCCTAGAGCAGATCCGTATCTTGTCAGAGCCGTTTGTTTTGACGATATCTTGATCCGTTTTCAAGAAACGCCTGCAGAAAAATTGATCGATTTATGAAAAACTTTATTTTTAGAAAATGGCGATGAAAGGCATAATTGTCAATCTTGAAGCATTGATTGGCTCTTAAATGAAGAATAGTCACTCCCGCAGCCCAAAGTTTCTAGCACAAACTACAAACATGTAGAGGCTCTCATATCTGGCTTTGAAATTAGGAGAATCGGCCTTTTAGTGGCTTAAAAAGGACTTTTTGAAGTCAAATCCTTCAAAAGCTACCATACAGTCAGCTTTGTGTGGCTGGTTTCACATGCGCTGCCCGACACGAAAGGGTATAGTAAGCGGATAAGCGGAGTCACCTGACCTTGACCCAAGCAACAGGTTGTTTAAAAATGACAACTGCCTAGTGGAGTGGGGTCTGACAGTTTGTTCGGTAAAGTGTACTCATCTGGCAGGATTAGCTCACCCACTTCTCATCACCTCCGATCAAAGACAAAAATGCCTTTATTACCCCGTTGGTTTGGTACTTCGGCCTGCAGTGTTTTGGAAAGCTTTGAGCGAGTACAACCTACAGTTAACTTGGATAATTTTTACGATTGGAAGTGGAGGAGACGAAAACTGAAAAATGCCCAGGTATCAATGGACGATGAAAGGGAGTGTAAAGCAACTACTGGCAAAGAGGGGAGACGAACAGACAACAGACACAGACGCAGTCAGTTTACAGGCAAATTGTGCAACAGGTAGAAAAAATTTGAGCGATGCAGTCCAGCCCAGGGACGTGGATCAATGCACGGAGGAGGCTGTGTTGTGTGACCCTTTGCCACCCGAGGATGTACGCCCGGTCCATCCACCACCGCCAGCTTATGTTAAATAAAATATTTTTTGTTGTTTGTCTCCTTGATTGTTTTCTTGATTCTTTAGCCAATGAATCATTTTCCAACTAGGATGCATGCATATATATATATATATATATATATATATATATATATATATATATATATATATATATATATATATATATATATATATATATATATATATATATATATATATATATATGTAACTACTACATTTTCAGAAACAGTAGCACTAGATTGTGAATTATTATATATATATATATATAAATAATATATATATATATATATATATATATATATATATATATATATATATATAACGACTACATTTTTAGGAACAGTAGCACTAGATTGTGAATTTTCAATGACTGGCAAGATTCATTTCTAGATATGTGACAGACCTGTAATGAACAATCAACATTATTCCAGAGAAGTTATTTCATGCAAATAAAGTAAGGGGAGGGGTATATAGATTTCCATATGGCAGACCAAGCTCTGGTTTTTGTCTACTACACATAATTACTGTATGTGGCATACACTGAACTTAGTCCGTGTCGGGCAATGCATCAGCCGTAGTCCAGTCAAATCTATTTTTTTCAAAAGCTCCAGTTGGTCTTGTAATGCTACAGTTGAAATAATATGGCCTGGGAAAATAAGGACCTTGCTGCACAATTTGAAAAAAAAAATAACATAAACTACATCCATATTTATATTTACAGATTTTATCTACATGAAAACTATATGTACATGTTCTTCTCACTTTGTCGTAAGAAAAGTCCATTGTATTCTAATCCGACTGAACATGAAAACTTTTTTGTCAATGTTCTTATCGCTTTGTCATGAGAAAAGTTCACTGTATTCTAATCCAACTTGGTACAAACAGCCCTGCAGAACTCTGCCATCTCAACCCTGTACGCCGACTCGCGGAACTCCCCCTTGACCTGTAAAGGCAGCATAGCACGCAGAAATGCCAGGATCTGGGCCGGGTAGGTGTACTGACAGCCTTCGGGACCAACTTCCTTTTCCTGCAAAAACAAAACACGACAACATGCCTAGTTAATTAAACTGCCCTCCCCCCCCCCCCCCATTTTGTTTATTGAATGTAAAAATGCTACGTTGCATTATTGAATTACTGCATTACATTTTTGAACAACCCATAAGACTATTACGACAAGCAGAGCCATGTTCCAGAAGCCCCCTGCTACGACACAAATTTGGGTAACATTCTGAACTATCAACTTGGTGAAAAGATCGAAAGTTGTATAAATGCTGCAGAAAATCATATACTTCGGACAACTGCTCCAGATAATCAGAAAATAATTAAAGTGTTGTTATCTGGGACTTACTCTCAAACTTCTAGCCCATGAACATTAGTGAATCTCATCTTCCTCTGCGCCATGTTTCTCTTCAGCTGGAGATTTGTAACGCCAAGTTTAAAACTCGTCACAAATCCTTGGCCGTCATATCTACAAAAGAAAATTAATAAAAGTATAAGTCCAGGGAACAATACGGGCCAAACTGACTGTATAACACTAAGTTACACATGTGTTGTCAAAAAAAAAAATCCCCTTCGTCATGGGATTCATGGTACTCTCCCGATACGAAGAGGGGGGGGGGGGGTGTACGTCTTCAAAATGATGAGTAAACTGCTGGACATATTTTACCCTAATGTGATGGGGTTTTATGCAATTTTCGGAATATCATTTTCCTTGTATTTAGTTGGAAGGGAACTCCTTGTATTTATTTGGAAGGGAACATTTGAAAGTTACTACTCAAAACTCCAAGATTTACTCCTATCTGTGCTGATACATGCAAATACTGAAAATCAGAAATAGGTCCCACAGCATTGTCTAGCTCCGACTACTTGTTGAATATTGAAATGTTGTATATTTGCTCCCACGTGCATCCATGGAAAAACTGGGAGAGAAAGTCGGCATGATCCACAACCTTTTCAAAATGTGCATATTCATTATTTGCGAGAGCCAAACAATAGGTGTCGACTGAAAGTAGACTGTGATCAAATAAAAATCGTCTGCATATGAACTTACATACGTATGTTGACATGGTTGATATATTAGTTTCAATGGGCAATTACCAGAACGAAACATTTTCGGTAATATGATAGAACAAGGCCTACAGAAATATTACTTTTGATTCTCTGTCATAATATCGACGATCCATGGTCATATCAATGCGACGCAAAGAACAACCAAAAATAACAAACACACATATACTTACCCCAGTTGCGTAATCTCGTCTGTAAGTGCCGTCTCTCCCACTGCAACTAACTCGGCTGCTTGACGTTTACGTAGCTGGGCTTTAGTTTCTTTTTTCACTTTAGGCATTTTTCTGATTTTGCTGTTTGGATTTTACACCTTCTGTGCTCTTGACTGCACTGTCACTGTGTGAACATGAACGGAGACTGATTGTAAGTTAATCAGCTAGATCATATATGAATGCCACAGTGGCACCACCACAGTTGAACCAGAGAACCACCGAACTCACATTGTTTCATGTTCAAATCAAATGCGACAATAAATAGGAAACCCATGATGAAACTCAACATAATGAAGGACACCAGTATAATTGTTAAATTTCGCTGAATACGGTAATGGTTTCCGGGTGTTGCGTATCGGTATTCGATCGCAAAACAAGATCAAAGGACTCCGAAGTCAGCATCTTTTATGTTCCATTTGGAGAAATTACTTATCCCGAAGTTCATATCACAAATAGGAACACCCCAAAAACATGAAAGTCATCCAGTTTTACATCGTTGAACAGCCTGTTTACATAACGTTAATCGGTTCTGTAGCCTAATCAGCTCCGTTCCACTTCAGCGTGCCGCCATCGTTCTGGGCGACGGTCGTGTGCCCCATCCCGTTGCCAGGTATGTGGACGATCGCAAATTGCTGCGAAAACACCGTCGCAAATTACCATATCCAAACAAACAGAAACCTGCACCTGTAATAGGCAGCTAAACTTCTAAAAGTTTAAACGCAATTTTCTCATATAAATATTTAATTTTTTAATCTGATTTTTGGTGACAATATACTTCAAGTATTGTGCTTTTAGGAAATGATAACAACCCATTTTGCGATACGGGAAAGTTAGGCCCCTACGCCACAACGATGCCGCTACCTTAAGAGGTGGTCCTACATGGAGACCCTTTCATTATGTTTGCTGCTAATATATACCATGTTTTATTGGTATGTCTGCCTTGGACCTTCCAGATTCTGACCTTGCTTGTTTGATGGCTAACAAATTGAATATGCATGGGTCTTGTTTGCTCAGAATTTCGGTGCAGTTTCCCTGGCATCATTGAAAACTGTTGTTCACTTCTATTTTTAATAACAGTTATTGAATTATATCATCACTGTGATGTCTTGTTGCATTTGGCTGTTGGTTGACAATGTATTGATTGATAAATATTCAATTCTTGCCATATTTCTGGTTATGTTCATGTTGATAGCCTGTCAATATTTATATGCTTTTTGACTTGGACTGGTTTTTGGACAATGATGTTAACATGTAATAGTCCTATACTGTTTTACCACCTTAAGCACCCTAGTAAGGTGGGTCCCAAGCTCTGAGTCCTATACTGTTTGACCACCTTAAGGACCCTAGTAAGGTGGTTCTCAAGCTTTGAGTCCTATACTATTTGAGCACTTTAAGGACCCTAGTAAGGTGGGCCTCAAGCTGTGAGTCCTATACTGTTTGAGCACGTTCAGGACCCTAGTAAGGTGGGCCTGAAGCTCTGAGTCCTATACTGTTTGACCACCTTGAGGACCCTAGTAAGGTGGGCCTCAAGCTCTGAGTCCTACACTGTTTGAGCACCTTAAAGACCCTAATAAGGTGGGTCTCAAGCTCGGAGTCCTATACTGTTTGACCACCTTAAGGACCCTAGTAAGGTGGGCCTCAAGCTCTGAGTCCTATACTGTTTGAACACCTTAAGGACCCTAGTAAGGTGGGCCTCAAGCTCTGAGTCCTATACTGTTTGACCACCTTAAGGACCCTAGTAAGGTGGGCCTCAAGCTCTGAGTCCTATACTGTTTGACCACCTTGAGGACCCTAGTAAGGTGGGCCTCAAGATCTGAGTCCTATACTGTTTGAGCACCTTAAGGACCCTAGTAAGGTGGGCCTCAAGCTCTGAGTCCTATACTGTTTGACCACCTTAAGGACCCTAGTAAGGTGGGCCTCAAGCTCTGAGTCCTATACTGTTTGACCACCTTAAGGACCCTAGTAAGGTGGGCCTCAAGCTCTGAGTCCCATACTGTTTGACCACCTTAAGGACCTTAGTAAGGTGGGTCTCAAGCTCTGGATGTGGAAAACTTTTTTCTCATTAACACTCACACCAGGGCTAGATGAAGTGAGGTCCATGCCTTAGTGTATGACCAAATCCAATGGTTACCTGACAACTCCTTTAAAGGGCTCATTCTTCATGCAATGGATACAGCTCGTTCACTAGAGAAAATGCTTTGTGCCCTTTGAGAGCCCGACACTGGTATCTCGTATTTGGTAGTTCAATATCCACCCTCGCAAATAATCACATTTAGTTGTGTCAACAGTTAGTGGTTGAAGTTCCCTTTTTTTCGTCAAATGTGCGTTTACATTTAGTGCTACTGTTTACAGTTAGCAGTATGACACCTAATGTTAAATGTAAATTTACATTTAGGGCCATGTTTACATTAAGGGGTCTAGCAGTTTTACTGTGGCAGCCTATCCTTAGCAATGCTTGCAAAATACATGCGAAGTATCTTAAGTGCTTATGTGCCTACGAGACACCATTGGTAACTATGTAAGATTTATAAATATTTACCGCTTTCAAGACATAATCAAATTACATTTTTTCTACAAAGCTGCAAAATTGTAATGTTTATGTACATGTTATATAAATGGAAAATATTTCTGACTGAATTTCCTGTCGTTTGGCAAAATTTCCATTTATCCTGACCATTTGTACAATTTCCTGACCTTTTTCTCATAAGAAAAAAAGAAAAAAGTCACCACTGGGAAACCATACTGATGGAAAGCCCCTACTTGTATTGCATTGGCCAACACACATGTCCCCTTCGTATGAGCCCATAGACCCCACTCCCTGAAGAGAGCCAACTTATATGTGCAGCAAGTTTGTAATTTTCATTATGCATCAGATGGGATACACCACATCTCCACAAGGAGGTGACCATCATAACATACATTGACATCATATAATACATTGACATATTAGATAATACAAATATTAATTTTAGACTATAAAAAATGATCCAACGAAAAAAATTCAATGAATAGCTCTTAATAGTAATACAACTTTGGCACAATCAAGGAAATAAATCTTCAATTATAGTGTTTGCTTTCCATGAATGTGGAGGTGTATGGATGTAGGCCTGTTAAAGACTGGTCAATTGAACAAAGAACTAAACCTAACAAAACTTCAGATTGAAAGACTTTTCCAGTTCCAGCATTGTGATTTTCTTTTTCCTGATTTGCTAGTAAATTGGGTCACGACGTTTGATAGCGAGACAATTGTGGGCTCTGGAGGATTATAACATGGAAGCAAATTAAAAAGTGACTCGACAACAAGCAAGGAACAATAAGTTACATACAAGTGTGTGATTTGAGGTTGAACTGGATAAGCGTCAGTCCCCTTGTCCCTGGCTTGACCTAGATCGGTGTAATTCCAGATATGTGTGGAGAACATTGTTCATGTTGGCCTTGCTGTGGTGTGGGTGGCAGGAATAAGTGCTACCTGGGGGAGAGACAATAATAACTGCTCCCTGGATGAGAGCTGGGGTGACCTGGCCCGTGAAACCCAGAGGATCTTGGCAGTGGAGCCTTAGTTGTGGGACAGCACGGACGTGTGTACAGGACGGAATGCATCAAGTCCCTTGCTACCACAGACTGTCAGGACCATTTTCCTGATCTTTCATGGTAAGTAATCTATGGTGTATACGGCCAGCACTATATGTGGTACCAGAATTTTTGTGGTCACTCATGGCAAAACATTTGTCAGTGTTGTGTTTTGCGGGTCAACTCCATAGATTTGAGTTGACATTCGAACGGACTGGTGTTACTATTTTTTTTTTTTCAGATAAAATGACAAAGTAAAGATTTTGATCTTGACTCAGTCATAATCTGAAATTTGGAAGGTATCACTGGTACCATTAGTCGGATACTGATCTGATTAATGTTGGAAGCAGAAGTTTTGCTGTTTTTTAGGTGAAGTCGCATCCACGAGAGGAATTTATATAGTCATGGCGCCTGTTTTCCAATCGTTTTTTTAAATAAATATGTTTAAACCAGTCACATCAAGATTTGACCTGTAACTTACTTTGTCTCAGTGCAAGAAAATGTTCACGCATTATTCTATTTGAATTTTCCCGCGGAAAGTAAATCTTTTTGGTTGTTACCTTTGTTTAATACTTTTTACTGAACTTCTATTGATTATTTTTCACTTGACGCTACACTTGAAGAAGGTAAGTCTTCATATTTGTTTCATTTTTTTGTAACATTTTGCAAAAGGTGAACTTAGTCATTTTTTTACTTTTGTGCCAGTGACACAAAAAACGCTATTTAATTTTCATACTTTTGCAACATAGTTGTAAACGTAATAAGTGACGTTTTTCTTATAGTGAGGATTTGATCTTCATAATACAGATATATGATATTATTGTTCACTGATATTGTATTTGTGTCTCTTTGTCCAGGACCACTTATTGACCGTGCTGAAATTCCTAGTGTGAGATATGTAACGATAAATTCTTTTTTCTAAAGACTCTTTTCAAGTCAGATAACCATCCTTCAAATTTCTGAAGTTCATCATTTTGTTTTCATATTCATTTTCAGACATTTAATGCTTACATGTTTTCTGTCAGGGGCTATCGGAAGCAAGCAGCGGCCGACGACACTTAAATATTTTTCCTAAAAGTACTTAAAATCGTGTTAAGAAAAAAAAATGCATGTGTAAGCCAAATATTCGGCAATGACATCCCACGTAAGAATATGAAGGTGGCAAGCGATGAATTAGCTAAATATTTAAAGTTTTGCTTATAAATGCTGAGCTTCACAATGAGAAAGGAATATCTGTCAAACACAATATAATTACTAAATTTGAAATATTTTCCATTAACTACAGACTATAGAGTTTCCATAATGTAAAGGCCTATCCACTCAAAACCAAAATTTTATTACTATCTGCCAAAATTAAAAAAAGACCTGGTCAGCCTATTACGTTTTGGTTCTCCTGACTTGTCAGTCAGCTGAGCTTATAACAAAAGAAGGAAATAGCCCTACATCGTTTTTGTGATATTTATGAATCAGGTACATTATAAACACACACTACCTCCACTATAACTTGGAGAACAAAGCCCACAGCACAACATAACCAAAGAAGTATTTATCAAATAGTACAGAAAAACATGACCCTGATTCATGAATTCCAAACCCAACAATGACAGCAAAGAGATTCCACAGTTACCAAAGCATTAACATTCATCCTCCAATACCAATGTGAAGAAACAAATTTCACTCCTGACTTGACATTTTCATAGCATACTGGAGTTCCATGTAACGTCTTTAGTCTAGCACCCATTTTGGACTTGTTTTAGTTATTGGTATTGTTAATTTTGTTACTCGGTGGACTTACCAATGATGAACCAGTATAATATTCAGGGACATGATTATAGATAAATGGCAAGATTTGCTTTCCAAATTACTTATTGTATTTGTGTCTTTTGTACAGAACCCCTTCCTTGTAGTCATTACCCCATCCCACAGTCCGAACTTTTTACTCTCCATAGGCTAACCTGCCTCTGTCTTACCTATATACATATGGAAGTAGTATTGTCCATATTGCACACGTTTTTCGTAGAATTTTGACATGGGCTGTATTCGCCCAAATAAATTAAAGGGTCTTCAGCGGTTAACTACTCCCAACATGTTTCGGAGCATATACTCGTTCATGTCTCTCTGTGTAGCGTCTCCTTGTCTAAGCTAAATATTCAGCAAAGACAACCTACATAATAATTGATCAACATGAACGTTAAATACTTGAAGTTTTACGTATAAATGCAGACCTTCATTATGAAAAAAGTCAACCTGTCAAGTATAACATAATTCCTAAATTTGTATGGTACAGGTTCAGATTTGATCAATTTGACTTACCCCTGATAAGATCAATTTGACTTACCCCTGAACCAGTATGTACCCTTCCTAGCTGGGCAGCTTATCCTAGTTGAATCACCAGCCAGTGTATAACTAAAGTAGAAACAAACTAGGGCATTATATTCAGTCCTAGTGATTATGAAATAAGCAGTTCCAGCTAAACCATCCAGTACAAACCAAGGGAAATCCTAACAAGTGCTGCAACAATGGACATCCTGCACCATAAATGTAAAATAAACTCTATGGTGACACCTACTTCTCACTTTCAAGGACTCCAAACAATTAAACTCTATTTCGCTGCCAATCTTGAGTCAATGTTTCAACATAATGTGTCAGATTTGTGGCACTTAAAAAATGCTGTCAATTTTGAGTAATTTTTAACATTGAGTAAATGTGCATTTAGGCACGTCAGAAAAGAATAAAAGTCATTAGCATTTGTGTCAGAAACATGCTTTCAAAACATATTTTTTCTTAAGACGAATTGAAGTACAATTAGGCAAACATGTAACTGTCGTCGGCCACTGACTCCTTCAGTTAACCCCTGGGGGATAAACCTGACAGAAAACATGTAAGCATTAAACGTCTCAAAACGAATTTTAAAACAAAATGATGTCAAATGATACAATTAAGTAGCGCACCAGGCAAGTCCAAAAACTGTCAAATTATTGCAGCCAAACTTTCTAATAATCTTTGGATATGAAAAGGGATATTTATAGAGCAAGTGAGAAAAGAATAAAAGTCATTAGTATTGAGTCAAGAGAATGCAACAAAAATATAATATAATTTTTAACCTGATATAAAGTACAATTAGACAAGCTTGTAACTGTCATGAGTAGTTCCTTGATACCTTAAGCCCCTGGGGGTTTGACCTAACAGAAAACAAGCTAGCTTAAAATGTCTGAAAGGTGAATATTAAACAGAATGATGCTAAAAGATAAAATTAGGTAGCAAAACAGGCAAGTCTAAAACCTCTGAGATTATGAAAGTCAAACTTTCTAACAATGTCTGGATATTTTCTTTTAATCCTCTTGACTCAAGTATCTTGTAAATAAATTTGGTTGTAGATGAAAAGTTCTGAAATTTAGAACAAATACTTCCAAATCTCAATATTTGTGACAAAATTGTATTATATTCCATATTTTCTGAAATATTCCTGTCCAGGAAAAGATAGTTAACTACTTCAGAGTTAAACTCATCTGTTTTGTGATAGACTTTAATACAAAACTTAGTGACCTGAATAGCCAAGTCCAGAAACACATCTCTGAATCCATCTGAAATGTTACCATCCAAGGGGATGTCTTTTGGGTAATTTGATTTTCTTTAGCAATTTCACTGACATTTTGTACATTTGCACAAGCAATGTCAACAATATATCTGGTGTTGTTTGATAATTTGTAGCCCTCTGTAAGTCTTTTTCATCAATTTATCCACATACTTAAATTCAAGCCTGGTTAAATATAAATCTACCAGAAATGGGGAGCCGTTGCTACCCTTTGGAATGCCTTTTATTTGTTAAAAAAACCCAAACAATTATCCGCATTGAACAAAAGTATTATCCAATAGAAATTTTATAGCATCTATCAAAGTTTGTCTAACAGCAGAAGATTTAACGTTACTTTTTGAATACTTATTGTGTGACCAATATGCTTCCCTTGTATGTGAATTAATATTTATTTATGGTTAACCATTATGTACAAAAAAACTTTTGCTTATTAACTCTGAAAGAGAACCTTTAACTTCATATATAGGTAGAGTTTTGTACAGAGTAGAATAAAATCAATACTTACACGTCCTTTCCCGCTATGTCTGATATATTGTTTATACCTTGCTTATTTTTCAAAACATTCTGATAATATTTGCTGTAGATGATCCCAAAATTGCCTTATCACCGTTAGTATAAACAAATCTTTCTTGTAGTTCTTTGATTGCTTTTGAAACTTTAGGCTGTTTTAGATTAACCGTATTGAAATTCTTAATCAGGAATTTGTAACGATAAATTCTATTTCGAGAGACTCTTTTCAAGCTTGATAACCATCTTTCAAATTTCTGAAATTCATTGTTTCTTTCTTTGCACATTTCATACAGTAGGAATGAAATCCATCACAATTAAACAGTGTCATTACCATATCCAAACCGCAGTCCTGACGAAACAAATCCAAGTCAATTCCGACCAAAGGCAATGTTCCTTGGTATGTATAGCTGAAACACATAAATTTATAGTTCGAATTTACCCAAAAGAGACCAAAACGTAAGTGCAAAGGTCCATAGGGTCGAAAAAGCCATATCTAGTTTTAGCATGACAGAATGCAAAAAGTTTTGTTTGAAATTATAGGCCTATTTCAGTAAATTGGCTTGAAAAGTTGCATCATTCATGCACATACAGGACCATACAATTTATGAAAAGGGACCAAAATTTGCAGCACATCAGAGAATTTGTGAGCAGAGGTTCTTAACTTGTTGAAAATGTCAATAAAATTCAGTATTTAAAAGGTACTACTTGCAACCATTATCTCAACAATGATCATGATCCACATAAGTCCACAAAGCGACACCAACACCAACATCAATCCATCAGAAAAGCCCTCTAGGCCTAAAATGACCATCAATAAGAATCTAAACAACATGATTATATAATTCGATGTGTTTTAGGCATGTAGTTAAAGACATGATGTTGTTATAAAGGAAATAAACTAAGAGTATTTCAAAAAGAAAAGTGCTAGAATTTGCAAATATAGTAAGTACATTGGTTCAAATGTTAAACATCAGTCACAAGCAAGTGACATCAGGCCTCAAACCATTAAAACGTAGTCAAAAATGCATTACAATAGTCAAAATTTGTAAGGATAGCAGTCACATTTCAAGTTGGTTTCCAGAGGTATTTTTGAAAGGACGTTTAAATATTCAAGAAAGCATAGAATCCCACAAATCATCTAATAAGTCAATTATTAGGGTAATAATTTAGAATTCAAAAAAATGTAATATGCCACTGTAAGTCAGCCAAGCATAATGTACATCTAACTCGTAATCCAATAAAGTTCAAAAGGTCAAATTGTAAAACAGCCCTAATTATTGTAAAATTCTACTTCCTTTATCAGAGAAAGAATTCGGTTTTATGACAAGAAAGAGAGAGAGAGAGAGAGAGAGAGAGAGAGAGAGAGAGAGAGAGAGAGAGAGACTACATTAAACACTTTGAGCCAACATGACATGCCTTTCACAATAAAACTATATTCATCAGACGATTATAAAAAACAGCATCAGTTTCACTACACTTGGAACACTTACTACACTGTAATATGTGCAGAAAATGCCTGAATGTTCAAATTTCAATGTATTCTGAAAAATACTGTCAATGTTCAACTTGGGACATATAAAAAATTTTGCACCTTTTTCATCAATTCTTTTCAAATTGTTTTTTGTATTATATCAAAATTACCTGTAAATACATGGTTTTTTGGTATGCATCACCAAATGAGAATATTTATATTAGACATACAGTCACGATTTTGATTCACTGCGACACCCTCAAGATTGCTTGAAGCCAGAACTGTTTTGTAATTCAAAATACTTTGTCCAATATGGCTGCCATATCTGTATGAAATAATGGGGGATCTTTTATTTGGCGTTCCTTGATAATCATGTTATAAACACATTTCAGATTGAAAAGGGACTGTATGTTCAGTGAATCAATTTTGTGTTTGAAAAGAATGCTTTAAAACATTTGACCCATTTTTTTTTTCTTATCAGAAAATGATTTCCGAATAGTTGTTGTGTAAGCATACACATTTCAAAGATTTTGTTTCAACGGTTGCATGTATTCAAGGTGTCATTGATTTATCTAAGGTACTGGTAACGAACGATTTGGTCCTCTCCATTTACATATCAAACATATCAGTTTGGCAATCATGAATATATATGTTATATTTACATTTGTTGACGGATTTATGCTGTCGGCTCGTGTAATTGCACGCTTGAAATAAAAAGATCGCAATACTCATGACAGTGCCTGGTCACTTTGTTTGAGAGTGAGAGCCATTTTTTAACATTGTTTTGTCATTAGTACCAGTCTGGGCATTGGAATTTCAGGGCTTTTTTACTGGTTTTGGAAAACATCCAATTCATTGTCAGTAAAATTTGTGTGTAGATTCTTGCATCAATATTATTGTAAGCATATATACATAAAATGGCCCTAATCAATCTGATACCTGCAATTTCAAATATGTTAGCAACATTGCCTGGTGTAGGCAAAGCTATATTGAAATACCTTCTGGATCTACGATCAACTCTCGAGGGTGAAATAACAGTTTTGACATGTCGGGCATTGATACAGGTTAACATGCCACAAAGTCATTGCCAAAGACTATTGGAGATATACATGTATGTTTTGCTGAGGAACATCATAAATTGCCATCCCCAGTATATCCCTCGGTGGGACGCAACTTCCTTCAGCTGATGCTCCACTTCCCTTGCAACAGACACAAGATATTCTGATGAGGAGTCCGTGCAAGGGATGTTTAATAATTTGAATGATAAGATGGCATCCTTATGTCAAAATCTGGCAAATTTGGAATGGTAGCTTTCCAGTGAAGTACCCTTCAACTGTTATTCAGGACAACATGTTGCAGCGTATGTCAGAGATTGTACCTCAAGGTATATACTCTGCACCAAACATAACATTCAGGACTAAACAACAGAAATGTCCCCCTCCACCCCCAGTTTCGAGGATGACATTTTCCCAAACAGGTAGCAACACCCAGAGGTCATGGTCCGGTACTAACACATTGAAATAATAAATAAAAATCCTAATAAAATAAATATCACACAACTTTGTGACTCCTAACTTGTAAACTGAATGTGGAACGGCACATCTATCTAAAATAGTCTTGAAGTTATAGATTTAACTTTTGTGTATTTTCCTCATTTCCATGAATCCCACTGCTGCAGCTTTGACTCATAGCCGAGGTTTATTGGATGTAGCTTTCTAACAAACCTATCAACAGAAGTCACAATGGCACCTCAATCTTTAGCAGTGTGAAATTATTCGAAATCTATGTTTTTTAAATTTGCCTAAATTTGAATGCTATAACTTTGGCTCATATTTCATTGGATGCAGATATGTTAGCAGCCCATCAATTGAATCAGAATGGTACATTTATCTAAAATAGTTTTGAAGTTATTCTAGATTTACGTTTGTGTATTTGATTCATTTAGCATAAATTGAATGCTATAACTTTGGTTCATATTTCATTGGATGCAGATATGTTAGAAGCCCATCAATTGAATCAGAATGGTACCTTTTTCTAAAATAGTTTTGAAGTTATTCTAGATTTACGTTTGTGTATTTGATTCATTTAGCATAAATTGATAACTTTGGTTCGTGTTACGTTGGATGCGGGTATACCATAAACCTATAATTGAAGTTAGAATGCCACTATCTATAAAAGTTTACAATTTGTGTATCCCCCAATTTGAAAAAAAATTAAAATGCTACAACTTTGTTTCTTGGTTCCCTGGATGCGGCTATGTCATAAACCTATAAACTGAAGTTGGTTTGGCAGCTGTATTTGTAACAATTTTGGACATATGCAACTTAATTTTCTTTCAAGTGCTCCTAATGAGCATTATTTAACCCTTTCCCCCTTGAATTTAGACTGAGTCAACAGCTTTCCTTGGCATGGGTTGGGCACTGAGTGCCCAACCCATGCCAAGGAAAGCTGTTGACCTGGGGCATGTGATCTTGATAAGTCTCATGTACATTTCTCAGTCAAATTGTTTTTCATAACTGTTGAAATTAGTTGAAAACACTGAAGCAGACGACATTTGACTACCAGCCGGTTTTGGCCGGTTTGAGGAGGAAAGGGTTAAAATGCCACAGCTTTTGTTCCCTGCCCATTCAATTGGCACGTGCCACAAACCTGTACACATGTACAATTTTAAATTTTGTGTCTACCCATGGACGTCTGTCTACATTAAACAGTTTTAAAGATACCCTTGAACTTTGCAACTGCCCCTAATGTGCATAAATAAAAATTCTACAGCCTTTGTTTTTGGTTCGTTGGATGTATGTGTAGCACAAACCTAAGAATTAAAATTAAAATAGTACCTTTACCTCTACTAGCTTAGTAATTAAACTTTTTCAAGTACCCTAATTAGCATAAACGAAAATGCTACAACTTTCGGTTGCGGCTTACCAGATGTGCACAAGGCACAAACCTATGAATTAAAATTGGAATGGTACTTCTGCCCTTTAACATTGTAAATAATAATACATTTACATAATTCAAATGGCCCTAGCTTGCATAATTTTAAAACCACAGGATGCATTTTACTAGTAAGACAATCGACATGCCGAGTTTGGTACTTTTTGGAACAACAGTGTGTGGTCTGAGCAAAACGGAGAACAATAAATAAATGAATGGATGGATGGATGGATGGATGGATGGATGGATGGATGGATGGATGGATGGATGGATGGATGGATGGATGGATGGATAGATAGATAGATAGATAGATAGATAGATAGATAGATAGATAGATAGATAGATAGATAGATAGATAGATAGATAGATAGATAGATAAATAGATTAGGGGAAACAAAAAAGTCTGTGTTGGCACACAGACTTACTAGCAAAATCGTGTGCACGTTCATATTCTAATGAAAGTTGATATGAATCATTTTCAGCAGTACATACCCCTATAATTTAACGCGCAAACAGACCCCGTTATGCCTTAACCTTTTAATGATTGTTAACAGGGGCGACAGGGTCACAAGACAGACTATATGGACCTTCCATATAGTCTGTTTTGTGCGCAGCTGTGACTATGGGTCTCAATGCTAAATGGTGGCTCCCTGGCTACGTAGTCAACCTGTCAAACTGTAAACTGCAGATGCTCTCTCTCTCTCTGAACTCAGAAAAAAGATACAAAGGAAGAGAATGATGGGTAATGGACAAGACTGCTCAACAGACAATTACCTATTGACAATAAGTCATTGTCTGTTTTATGCACAATAGGTTATTGTATATGAAGTGCTCCATTCTGTATCGCACTATATTGACCAAATTTTTCATTTTCCTCCTCGAAATGAAGTCGTTTTGGCTCAGCGTATTTTGATACAACGCCGTGTAAAATGGGCAAGCATGTGCGTTATTTAATATGGCTTATTAAATGAAACAACCTTCCACGGATACTACTACGGACGATTTCATTTCCAGCGGGAATATATGCTACACAAATTTACTTGAACGTTTACATTGTCATGTTCTCATTATACATTTTTAAGTATATATATTTCATGTATGTAAAAAAAGTACTTCGATTTTGTTTGGTAACAATGGCAAAGAAGAACAGAAGGAAAATGGCCCTGCATAATTTTTCCAAATCAGAATTTATTTTCAAAGCGGAACACTTGTCTGTTTGCCGGACGTTTTGCAGCAAAGACCCCTCTGTGAATGCAGGTGGCAAAAATTCTAATTGGTATGTTTATTCAGTCCACAATTCTGCTGTTGAAAATTGTCAGCTGGCGAAAACAAATAGTCACAGAAACACCACATTTGAAATTGATACGCGTAAAACCAAATATTAAAATTTGTTATGAATCTGAAGGCACAACTATTCCTTGTCAACCAACTGGCCACTTGTATGGTTTGTATCATATTTATTAGTAGACTAGTGGTCAAGCGGTTGGTTTCGTCGTAAAATTGTTTATTTTACCAGCAAACACTAGAACATGTTGGTCATGGACAGGAAAAGATTATCGAAAAGCTTCTTTGGATTTTAGTACAATGATTCTGAATGACAATTTACACGTAGATAAAAACAGCCTTCATGTGAAACCACGTTGTGCGTTCCATGTGTAACATGGCGCCTTTACAATCGTATCGCATTATCTTCCATTATTCTTTTTTGCCAATCCCAATCGAAAAAGACACAATCCCAATGATTGAGTTATTATCCTGGCAATATGGTCACCACAATAAACCAATCGAATTGTTCATCGGTTTACATTGGCATGTATGAATACTGAAACCCGTGTCCGGACTTGTCCCGTCTTGTCCTGTCTTACCCCCCCCCCCAAAAAAAAGAACGATAGAAAGATAAAAAGTTTCTGGTAGGTTGTTTGGGTAAATGCTGGTCGACCCAGATGTTGACAGATCTAGGAATGTCATGAGTACGCTAAAAGCTATTCAGGTAAGAGTCAAGACGTTCTGTGCAAAGAAAAGCTAGTATCAATAAACAGACAAAGGAGTTGTCCATTAAGTCGGATAAAGCACTTGGCTCTCGTCATTGGGTGAGATATAGACCTGTTACTATTGGAGAATGGAGGCCTCCGACCTGTTTGAAAAGCCTCGACCAAAACAAAGAATGACCGAGCACGAAGTTTATTTGCTGCATCAAATTGTTGCAGTCTCCCATTAAAATCTCCTAACAGAACACATTCTATTCCTTCATTCTTAAAACTGCTAATATTCTCTGTTAATTCATTCATTAGATTAAAGCAAGAGTTGCCGTTTGGACAATATACTAAACCTAACATTATTGCCTGGGAGCCCATCTTGACCTGTATCCTCATCCTTTCAAAGTCATCATGTACAGAGTTTGAAACATTTTCATCTGGAACAGTCATGTTATCTTTAAGCAGATAGCCCATGCCACCGCCAGCTCTTTTTAAGTGACTGTGAGCCCTAGTTTTGCCAATCCATCTGTAGTTATGATGTATATTCGAGTACATATCATTCTGGTCGGTATTGTGGCATGTTTCGACCATACAATATATAGAAAATTGTTCCTTGTTAGTAAGTGGGTAAGTTCTACTCTTTTGGCTAGTCCAAGATTTTGAACATTGCAGTACGCTACACTGAACTTTTTTCTCTTGTCTATTTTTACGATGATTCTTACCGCCCCTGTGATGGCGTGGTCTGTTTCGCAGGTTAGCATCGGACTTACCTGCTCCAGCATCTTGGTCGTACCTTTAATGTTGGTTGGTTTAGTTTTCACTGTTTTTAGCATATCAGCAATGTTTCCGTTTATGTCCTAGTCTCAGGCACTCCTTGCACCGCACCTTAGATTGATGTATGCAATGTTTGGACACATGGTTTTCCTCCGAGCACAGACTGCATTTAACCCTCCTTGACTGGCTTTGCCAACCATCAGAGTCATTCTGGGCTGTTTCTTGATTGTGGTCGATATCCCTATGTGACCCTTGTGGTCTCCTATTGTCACGATTCCCGCGAGTTGTATCCTCATTACTGCTGTTGTAGTTGCGTTCTTGTCGGCTCCTGTTGCGATTACTGTTAGTGTACTGGTAGCTGTTGCGAATGCGTTCATGCTGGTCTACCAACAGGTGTGGCAGGCCAAAGTTTTCTATTAACATTTTAGAGCCAAAATGTAACAGGAGTTGGCCATCAGTGTGCAGCGCAACTTTGTTAATTGTGCCATCCGCGAAACGAAACTTGGCATCATTATTGATGAACTTGTAGCCATTCTCTCTACACAGAGCTTCAAGCTCGGTATTCACAACCTCAGCACATTTTTGGGCTGACAAGATGTCAGTCCGTGGACAAACACTTGACACACGTATATCCTTAGCAATATTCTGTGCTCCTTTTGCCAACAGGCGATACTCATCTCCGATATCACTGGCATTCATTGACTGAACACACTTATTAGTTCCTACATACAATATGACAGTGCCATACTTACGTTTTTCTTTTGCAATGGCTGAATGTATCCTATCGATGGTTGCCCCAGGAAAGCACTTTACGACTGTTTTGTCGTCTTTGCTGGATATGTCCCTAAGAATTGAGCTCCCTATCACTAGCACATAATCATCTTTCTGACATCTTTCACTTGCACTGTTTGTGCTATTATCATGGTTCGATGTTCATCATTTTCTTCCTGTAGTTGTGCACATCGCGCAGTTTTGGCATACAATTGCTTTACAAGATTCATGTTGGTCTGCTGAAATGAAGATACTATGTCTTGAAATGATTTTAACTCCCTCAGTATCAACTCAGTATTCTGGGGAGAACTGGGACACACAAAACAATTCCATGCAGTCACTTCACCTTTCTCTCCAACACAGGGATAATGATACCAGTTGAGGGAAGTGTTACAGCGTAACATATCAGCAACATATTGTCTATTGTAATGGCAATTTTCAATGCTTAGCGACTGTGCATTAGCGGTGGTCTTGTTTGAACAGAGCTTTTTGTCATCTGTGTTAATTTCATTAGTGTTCTTTATATTTCTGTCAGCATGCCTTGTCTTACTTGTGTTTTTGATACCTTGTTTTTTTCTCACAGGCTACAGTTGCTCGAGAATTCTTTAGTCTCTGGGAATTCTCTTTAGCCCATGTGCCATTGTCTTTCTTTGTAAACTTCTCTTTCAGCTTTGTAACTGAGTCAACAGCATTTTTCTTCTCTTTATCACTTTTGCCAGTTTTGATTTTCCGTTTACACTTTGTCTTACTTGTCTTGTCATCAAGGCTTGCTGGCGTTGATGTTGACTTGTCTACGTTTACATTAGCCTGATTATGCGAAGAGGAAATGCTTATAGGTGTCTTACCTCGGTTCAAACAGCCTTCAGTCTCAACGATCTCGTGATCCTTCTTGGTATTGAGCTTATATCTTCTTTTTTTTTCAATTTAACAGTTTGTAATGGGGCTGCCATCTTCTTCACTGGTATTGTCCAAATCATTAGATTCAAGTGATTCCACTGTGAAATCATCTTTTTGGGCGTCCTTTTTGGCAGAATTCCGCATAATTCGTGCCCCAACAGAGAGAGCCTTTTGTATCGCATTGTCTTTTATGGTTCCAAGCGTTTGTTTTGGGGTACGAAACATTTCCAATAGTTTCTTTGCAGACATGGCTCTGTCTCACACTGGCACTGAAAATGGCTTTGTCCACCACAGTATCTGGCGAGAAATCCGCCTAAATTCAAAACGTTAATTTCTCCCCAAATCCGTCACTCAAGATCGATCTAGTACAGTATAGCGCTGCAGTAGATGTTTATAAACCACCATAACCACATTTGGTGTAAAAACGTGCATAAAAGTAACAAATTCCACCACAAGTTTAGCACAGCTCACACAGGTCTAGTCTGTTGTCAATAACAATAGAAACCTTTATCCAAGTAATGGAATAATTGGGCAAGGAATACATTATTGTATGCTGAATAATAGATCACAGGAATGACCACTTCACATGCGGATATGGGTTCCAATACTTTACTACCGGGGGGAAAAAGATGCCCCCCCCCCCCATCTTGTTCAACTTAATGTGAATGTCATGAGTTTGCTTCTTTTGTTATACAATTGCTTTTCACATCTGTTTTGGGAGAAAATAGCGCTCCTGAAAAGGAAAGTTTTGGTTGTTACTGTTGGGAGGCTGCATGCATTAATATGACAATTGCAGGTGTGACCATCATGCTTCTGTAAGCAAGCTTAGACTCGCCTCGGCGTGCTGCTTGTCAACTTGTTGATGTCAACCTGGAGAATTTGCTTCCACTAGTATTTGAGCCTCTGTATCAGTCGGTCCAGATTGCCTGCGGGTTCTTCACACCTATCTTATTGTGTTGCTGTAGATACTGCATGCTGACTCGGAATGTGTGTGGTTGTGCGTTATCCTGTTAAAAACAGTAGCCATGGATATTATTGGATCCATTTTTCGACTGTAGGCAGGATCTCATTGTCCTGGCGCGGGTCTGTTAGTGTCCTGTTCACCCTGATAAGAGCTGCTGTCTCTGTTGCTGCAATTTTCCCCACATCATGACACTGTCTCCCCCATAGTGGTCATGTTCAACCATACATCCTTCTACGAAACTCTAGGAAGGCATTCGTCAAACCATTATTTTTCCATCTTGGGCATCTGAGCAGAAGCGGAATTCACTTGACCACGTCGCAATGTTTCATTGTTTTTTGGTCCAGGCTGCATGTTCCTCACACCACTGTACCCGTCGTGTCATGTATGCTAGATTGAGAGTGATATATGAATGGCAGTGCAGTATGCCCTCAGTTTGCTGACACTAGTCTCTTGTTAGTAGTAGATTCTGATGTTGAGAAGTTGTAGGACTGGCCCCACAGCTGACAATGCCTTTTGCTGGAAATAAAACCTTTGAATCTACAGATACTGGATCCTGTAACAGTCATGAGTGACATCCCATCTGACAGTCTTGAGCGCCCAGATCTAGCCGTCCTCTTGCATCCTCTGGTTTCCTAGAAACAGTCCTACCACCATAGTACCATTGGCCTGGAGCACCCTAGTACTCTGGCACCCCCCCCCCCCCCCGCTGGGAAAGGCCAGCCTCCAACATAAAGCCCATAGACACCCCAATATCAGACACATATTTCGCACCTCTCTGGCTGTTGTCTTGTTTTCAGGACATTTTGTATGTGTAACTGCTCAGGCATACCCTACAACATTATGTTAATGTCACATAATATTCCATGCATATAAAAGCTTATTTTGAGCGGCCTGTGTTAAGGCACACCCTATTCAAGGCATTCTTTTAATGTCACATAATGTTCCATGCATATATAGGTATATTTAGAGCAGCCCATGTCAAGGCATACCCTATTAAAAGCATTATGTTAATGTCACATAAAATCCCATGCATATAAAGGTATATTTAGAGCAGCCCATGTCAAGGCATACCCTATTAAAAGCATTATTTTAATGTCACATAAAACCCCATGCATATAAAGGTATATTTAGAGCAGCCCATGTCAAGGCATACCCTATTAAAAGCATTATGTTAATGTCACATAAAATCCCATGCATATAAAGGTATATTTAGAGCAGCCCATATTAAGGCATACCCTATTAAAGCTATTTTGCTGATGGTACACAATATTACATGCAAATAATGGCATATTTACAGCAGCCCATGTTAAACCAACGCCTAAATAAGTGACGTAATAAATAAACGGCAGAGTGTGCCTCTATACTAATCAGGCCTAATATATATGACGTAAGCAACAGGAAACAACGTAAATATTCGACGGGACTGAACATTATTTCTACATGTATGTGTTTTGAAGCTTGACAATGCCTTTAAATGCTAAAACCGGTTCGCGTCTGAAACTCAAAAATTTCTTTAATACTTGTATGTGTTTCAGCTCCATAACATGTCCTTTAGCAGATGCTGCACTGTATATGATGCATAATTACTAGTCTTATTTCTGCAAAAGTCATCTACACAGAAGGCATAATTTGTATGTTAAATGGTCATTGTGAGCATGTAAAATTATCACGAAATAATGAAAAGAAAAAAAAAGGTTAGTCATAAAATTAACCAACGGTGGTACTGGATAACTATATTTTTGATGCTGGTCAATGCATCAGGTTGTCACTTAAATACACCCGATACCAGGCCATCCAAGGCGAACGCAAAAATAAGAAATTCTGTGGCAATATGCATATTGGACACGAGATGCATGTATTTCACAATTGACATTTTGCGAGTGCATGTATTTCACATTTGATATTATATGATTGCATGGATTTCACATTTAATATTAACTGACCAACTGACCGAGTAAAAAACAAACAACCAACCAGCTAAGCAATACACCTTTTCTTCCTTTCTTTCTTTCTTTCTTTCTTTCTTTCTTTCTTTCTTTCTTTCTTTCTTTCTTTCTTTCTTTCTTTCTTTCTTTCTTTCTTCCACCTGCAATTTGTTTGCAGTGCTTTTGAAGACAGCTATAAATAAATGTCTGAACATGTACATGGTCATAGCCCTATTATTGAAATTTGTCCTAAGATTTGGAATAATTTAATATTTTCTAAATCAAGCAAATTAGAGTCAATTCAATTGACAATGTAAATCTTTCATATCTTCAAAGCTGTTGTAGATAGGGGTGGCATTTCCTGTTCAATTTATGGGCGTGTGCCATAGGCAACTCCTATTGCATGCAAACGAAAGTTGAGGAATTTAAATTGATACCTAGTTCACTACATAATACACATCCTTCCCTGTTTACCACAACATGTACAATCTGGATACTCGTATTCCTTAAAGTGCTAATCACAGCTATAATCGTTTCCTAATTACTCTTAAGCATATAATGGTTAAAAGATTCAAATTATTGTGTGCAAAGTGTTCCGAGGAAAGCTGTTGATTAAGACAACTTTTTGTTTTAGACTAGGCATGCTAGTATTTGAATGAAAGGTATCTGCATGATAAATTTGAATCTTTTAACCATTATATGCTTAACAGTTGACTCAGTCTTAAATCAGTGCTTTAAAGGTATTCATACCTTCATTCTGTCATGCAACTATATTCCATGCCAGTAAATTAGCTTGCACTATCAGAACCTGTCTCCCAGGCAAATTACTTTCCAGCTTTGAAAAGCGTTGGCCTGGCAGAAACTGAGGAACACAATTCCCAACAAGAACTGTGTAATAACTAGAGTTGTATATATATATATATATATATATATATATATATATATATATATATATATATATATATATATATATATATATATATATATATATATATATATATATATATATATATATATATATATATATATATATATATATATATATATATAATGCCACCGTGCACTTTGAACAGGTCTCTGAGGCTCAAGTAACTGGATGGCCCTACCACAAAGTTACTGGCTTCATACGAAGCATTGTGACAGAGGCTATTTCAGAAAACAGTTATTACACGAGATCAGTGCCTCTCTGGCTGGAAGCCTGTCAAGTGATACCCTCTTCAAAATAACCTTGACCTGGGAGTGGTGGCCTGACCACTCAAAGCATCACAGTTTTCCAGTCCACAATGACTCTTTTGACAATATTACGGATTTAATAACCACTCAACTGGAGTGTGGAAGTGTGTGGATCAGGGTCATCCAAGTGTTTTACTCGAGCCTACAATGGCAGACATTTTATGGTTCTTTTTTCTCCTATTAACCGTGTAATGAGACCTATTCTTCCAGGATACTTGAGTATCTGATCAGTTCTTGTATTTGTTTCTTTTTTTTTATTCTTCTTTTCTTCCTTGTGATCAGGAACCAGAGGTAATTTCTTTACATGTAGTTATTTCCCATTGGATCTTATCTTAATATATTCGTATATATATTTATTTCTATATGTGCATGTTCATCCATACTTTAAAGGGCTTAAGCTCTTAAAAGTTTGCACCACCTTACAGTGGGCACTTATCAAAGATCTCAAGGGTGCTCTCACAGGGAATTCATTGCATAAGTAAACTTTGCAGTTGTGTGCACATCTGAGTTTAACGCTTCATGATATCAAGTTTGAAGTGTAAACTGCCTCTAATTTTTCTGATTTATAACGCTTAAGTATGCTTCATCAGATGAACAATGTTGCATACACATACATGGCATTAACACTTCTCACTGCCTATCATTCCAAGACACTAAAGATATACAGTTTGAAATACTCCCAGTATTCAATGAAGTCATTGTATAGTTAACAGAATTCCTTGCCAATAATTTCATTACATTTGCTCATGTGTACATAAATATAACTCTCTCTCTCTCTCTCTCTCTCTCTCTCTCTCTCTCTCTCTCTCTCTCTCTCTCTCTCTCTCTCTCTCTCTCTCTCTCTCTCTCTCTCTCATATATATATATATATTGCTCGTGTATGTGTGTGAGGGTGTGTTTTCTTTTCAAAATCATTACAGATAAATGTGTCAATCCAACTTGAGGTTTTAGGTTTTTGCTACAGGTGCGTCCAATGAAAGCATAAGATGTAAAATGTGATTTTATGCTAATAAGGTATACTCCTGTACTTTAAATGTTGAATATCTTGTATTGAAGATAGAGTTGTCAGGAGCAACATCAGTTCATTTTAGGTGTGTCCAATGAAATGGAAATTAAAGTTGTAAAACTTGAAATGGTGCTAAGGTTTAATGTTCACAACTAAACTCTTTCAGTGCCAATCACGTCTAAACTCGAAATACTAAAGTTGGACTAGTCTGAGTCACAATAAGAATTTCAGATTCGTATTCCTCGTAAAAAAAACTTTCATTCAAGTACCAGTTTCCCTTTAGTTCCAGAGAGAGTACCCCCAGGTCAACAGCCTTTAGTTCCAGAGAGAGTACCCCTAGGTCAACAGCCTTTAGATCCAGAGAGAGTACCCCCAGGTCAACAGCCTATAGTTCCAGAGAGAGTACCCCCAGGTCAAAAGCCTATAGTTCCAGAGAGAGTATCCCTAGGTCAACAGCCTTTAGTTCCAGAGAGAGTACCCCAGGTCAACAGCCTTTAGTTCCAGAGAGAGTACCCCCAGGTCAACAGCCTTTAGTTCCAGAGAGAGTACCCCAGGTCAACAGCCTTTAGTTCCAGAGAGAGTACCCCCAGGTCAACAGCCTTTAGTTCCAGAGAGAGTACCCCCAGGTCAACAGCCTTTAGTTCCAGAGAGAGTACCCCCAGGTCAACAGCTTTTCTCGGCGCTCATTGGGCCTAGAGCACATCGGGAAAAGCTGTTGATTCACTCCATACTTTTGCACTTAATGATTTAACCCTTTCCCCCTTGAATTAAGACCTGAGTCAACAACTTTCCTTGGCATGAGTGCCCAACTCATGACAAGGAAAGTTGTTGACCTGGGACATGTCATCTTCATAGGGCTCATCTCCAATTCTCAGTCAAAATTGTTTTTCATTACTGTTGAAATTAGTTGAAAACACTGATGCAGACACTTTTGACTACCAGCCGGTTTTGGCCAGTTTGAGGGGGAAAGGGTTAAAGCTATTCAGATGTAGGGGTAATTCTAATTCAAGGGATGCAATACACTTTTTATTATAATTGAACATAATTGTAAAAGCATTTTAAATTTTACTAATTTTCAAGACACACAGACAACTTTGCTCCAATTATTGTCATAGGCATATTCATTCTTAATGTTTCTCTCTGCGTTTTCAATTGTAAGTGGTGCATGAATATTTGGCAATTTATTAGTTTTTATTTTGTGACAGACTATTGAATATGCTGCATCTTATATTGCTGGCGAATTACAGGAGAGGAGGAAACATTTCTTTTACTCGACCGTTTGTAGCCCTTTGTAGGATCAATGGTCATATACTGTGTCGAAAACAAGTAGTGAGCATGATGGCAGTGGTGATTTGTCCGTCACCTCTCAGACAGTTGGATGGCAGTGTTGATCTGTCCATGACCTCTCAGACAGCAGGATGGCAGCGGTGATTTGTCCCTATCTCTCAGATAACAGGATGGCAGCGGTAATTTGTCCGTCACCTCTCAGACAGTAAGATGGTATTGGTAATTTGTCTGTCGACTCTCAGACAGAAGGATGGCAGTGGTGATTTGTCCCTCACCTCTCAGACACCAGGATGGTAGTGGTTATTTGTCCCTCACCTTTAAGACAGTAGGACGACAGCGGTGATTTGTCTGTCATCTCTCAGACAGTTCTTTGTGAATACGGCCCCTCATGCGAAATCATTCATCTGAAAGGTGGAATACATAAAGGTGACCCACGATAGGTATTGTACTGGGAACTGAAAAGAATACGCTGGGATTCAAATAAACTGGAACCCTGAATACGAAATGAAGAAGTCAGATACCCAAATTGATTATTACGATATGAAATGCAGAGAAAAGCAGCACAATTAAGGAAAACCATTGTTAGTATGCAAAACAGCAGTGTGGTGCTTTAAAGACATTCAACAGCACCCTGGCCACCAGGTGGCCAATTGGGTGCCATTCATTGTGCTGTGGGTGGGCCAGGCTACATAATTGCTGATCCGCCCGGTAAGAGAACAACACCTGAGCAACTGGATTCGAACCAGGACAGCTGTGGACAATTGTGTCATTTGAGCAACCCGTCTTAGCCATCACACGGATGGGGCCGTTGAGACTGAGCAACGCTTTTCTTGGTGTTTGTATGCACCACTACTGGAGCCCTCGTTGTACACAGCAGCTGGTTTTTGTGATGAAACCTGACGTCACACCACTTCCGGTGACTGGTAACATCAGGAAACAGTCCGTATTTCTGATCTGTACAATAGCGCCATTACTGGCGCACACATGTTAAGCTATTATGCAAAAAGTGCATTAGAGATTGGAAATTATAGTTTAGTGTAGTTTCTATGTATGATTTCAAAGTGCAAACTAGTGTCACTATGACAAACAAACACACCACTTGAGCCTGAGAAAATGCTTGCTTCCAAATTTATATAAACTATTTTGATAAAACTGTCTTGTACTGTCCAGCCCTTAATATGAAAGCTTGTGAAAGAGCTTCGCCAAAATATTCACCAAATGTGATTTTTGTACTTTCCTTTTAGCTTTGCGTTCCATGTACGTATGCTAGCGTATTTCTGAATTCTGGCGTACGTGTCACGTGAGTTCCGGTTTTGGGGTTATGAACACTCTAATAGTGTCATAGGTACTGTTCAGAGATCGCAGGCCCATGACGATGGAATATACTATTTTAGTCAATCTCCACTGGAGTTTCAAGTGTCCCATGTGGCATTTTGAGCATTGAATCATCGATATTTTCCCAAGAGTTCTCATAAAGACCAGTTCTTCTTATTGCGTTCTCATCAAACTGGTTGTTCTGACTGCGTTCGTATCAAGACCAGTTGTTCTGATTCCACTCTCTTCAAGACAGATAATCATGATTGAATGTGCTCTCATCAAGACCAGTGGTTCTGGTCACGTACTGCCTGCTGTACTGTTTTACGTTATCACATTTAAGGTCACATGTTGCACTTGCTTCTCAAGCAGGTTGTTGATGATGCAATAATAATAATAATGATAATAATAATAATGATAATAATAATAATGATAATGATAATAATAATGATAATAATAATAATAATAATAATAATAATAATAATAATAATAATAATAATAATAATAATAATAATAATAACAATAATTTTATTTAGAACCCCGTAAGCGATACAAAACATATATAAAATCAGTATAGACTCATATACGTACATACTAATTCCTATGGAACAAAAGATAACATATAGATACAATTAATTTGAACTTAGACGCCACATTACAAATTTAAGTCAGAGCATCCACAGCATACAGGTCTTACTGATAATTTGGACGGGTAAGCTTTACTCAAGTGGGACAGGGCAAATAACTAGGGTGAGTCCAACATTCCCCAACCCACAAGACCAAGCCTAATACCCGCGCCCCAGGTCGCACAAGCGGAAAAACCATCAACCCACCATCGCTACACAAACACAAACCTAGCCCGTCTGCCTGCAGAGCTCTCTACTCAGAACCCACCTGAACCAGATGATCTTGACCTAACCTATTGGGTCATTTCTGATCAGTGCTTCCATCAAACGGATGACAAAAACTGTATTTAAGGAGTCTGTAAAGGTGGAACACCTGCAAGATTTAGATGTAGGTTTTTGTCCATATCAGTGGTATAATTACATAAAAAAACGGGTACGAAGGAAAGGGAAGTCGACAATAAAGTGATGCAGTGACCACGTACATTGCTGCTGTGGAAAGGTGAAGTCGACAATAAAGTGATGCAGTGACCACGTACATTGCTGTTGTGGAAAGGTGAAGTTGACAATAAAGTGATGCAGTGACCACGTACATTGCTGCTGTGGAAAGGTGAAGTTGACAATAAAGCGATGCAGTGACCACGTACATTGCTGCTGTGTACAGGTGAAGTCGAGAATAAAGTGATGCAGTGACCACGTACATTGCTGCTGTGTAAAGGTGAAGTCGACAATAAAGTGGTGCAGTGACCACGTACATTGCTGCTGTGTAAAGGTGAAGTTGACAATAAAGTGGTGCAGTGACCACGTACATTGCTGCTGTGTAAAGGTGAAGTTGACAATAAAGTGGTGCAGTGACCACGTACATTGCTGCTGTGTAAAGGTGAAGTCGAGAATAAAGTGGTGCAGTGACCACGTACATTGCTGCTGTATAATCATATAATTCCTTGGGCAAGAAGATTACACAATCCAGTTATCAATACGTATGTTTTCTTAGAGACCACCTTAAACTGTAATGAGAGTTGAAATAAAATAACGTTTTATTTTCAGTTACCATGAGATTTACACCCCCGGCAATAAAAATCCAGACCAACACTAAAACAGATAACTTGGTAACAATAGACGGCGTTCAATGCTGTCACTTATTGGAGCGACTTCACTTTCAGAAAAGTCTATATGGAAGCTTTGTTCAGAGCATGCAGTTAAACAGGCCGGTAGTTTTGTCATGACTAGTTTATATGGATATTTATATTATAGTTTAACTCTTAGTTTTGAATAGGGCAGCAGTCCTTATTTTGGTAATGCAAAATATAAAGACCTCTCAAGTTAAAAGTCACTCAAAATACTTTGTTTTAATTTTGTAATATTGGAAGTTATATTAAGATTGTAAGGAAACAAAGAAATACCAAGGCCATGACTTTGCTGTGTTTGGGATGAGTAAACTTATTTTGTAATTAATTATTCTGGTTCCGGATTGGCCATGCTGTCGTCAGAAGCTAATGAGCAAGTTTTCTATTTTCTTTCTGTTCTATCTGTTTGTTTGTAAAGAATGTGTGTTCTGTATGCAGGCCTTGAGTGAATGGTTAACAGTAAGTCAGTAAAGGCATGGAATTTTCCCCATACACGTATTGCATTGGTATCCCCAAACGGTAAATGATATCTCTCATATTCAGAAATCATGTCGCTACTTTCCCGGCCTCCACTGTCAGACCAAGTGAGTAAGAGACCTTCCCTGCAGTAAAGAGAGGAGCGACAGTTTCACCGGAATATTGGCAAAAATTCACATACATACTCAACCAAAAAAGTAAGTCTCCGCTTAGAAAAGTCTAAATAAAAAACAAATAAACACATATTTTGGTAATATTTCATATTGTTCATATCCGGTATACACCTTACATTGGGTTTCAGACATAAGTGCAGAACAAATGAATCTACGCTTCACTGCACAACACTTGAAAACAAACAAAGTCTGTATCACAGGTGTCCATGTGGCAATAGCATTCAATGTGAACTGAATGGGGCACTGTAGTGGGTATCACAGACTGTGCTTAAGTTTTAAAATGTCACATTTTTACAGGAAGGAAAGAATTAAACTGGTCAGTAGAATGTCTGATGACTTGATGACTGTATATGGTTGACTTTCGGTCAACAGGATGTGTATCCACTATGATTGTTGACACACTGCTGGCAGCGCTTTCTCATGCTGTGGATCAATTTTCTGATCAGTCTCTGGGGTATATTGTCTTACTCCTCCAAAAGATAGCGTCTTAGGTCTTCAAAGTTTGACTCGGGACCCATCCTCTGGTATAATATGATGGCTCCACATAGGCCTGCGGCAAATCTGAGAAAAGGGCCTTATTTAAGGAGTTTGGTCTACCCGTCTGCCTTATAGCTGTAATATACCTCATTCTTTTACAAATCATCTGTACATTTCAAATATGCCTGTTGTGGAGCTCTCATGTGGTCCAGTTTTGCAGTATATGCAAATTAAGAAACCTATGTAGTAGAGCAGCTAAATTTTCAAAAAAGGCTTATTTTCAGTTTTCATTCAACCGGAAAAATACCCGGCTGGATTTGGTACCAATCAAAAGATAAGAACCTGAAATTTAAAGTTAGGTAAGGTGTACTATCAATTTCATGGTCAATTTGTATTTATATTGGTTACCATGGCAACAAAATTAAGTTTTCATGAAATGAAGGGAGAATCATATTATTAACCATAACTTTATACGCATGTATACAAGATACCACCTCACAACTTTACATCAACATACCTTCTATACAGGTGTTTCATAAGAAACCAGTTTGAGATAGAAAGTGTCAACAGTTGGTTGCCATGGCAACAGAATATTTGTAAAAATCAGTTAAATTTGCATGTAAACACTAGAAACCTATTTATAGTTTTAAATATCGGGAATAATTTTCATTATATTTGATGTTAAAATGTAAAAAGATTCTTTCTGCACTAACAATGAGGTCAATTGAGTGAAGGAAGACTGTTTTGGGTAGCCTGGCAACGTTCTTGCAAATGTTTACATTACTCAAAATGAGCAGATCTTTGTGGATATTGCAAAAATTGGCCATATGGCCAGTGCTGCGCATTGCTGAGAAATGATACATACAAGTGATAATGTTGCCAGAAAATCTGTACTTAAACAAAAAAATACTTAGCTAAATTTGGTATTAATTGAAAGATATGAACCCGTAATTAAAGGTTAGGTAAAATGTACCATCGATTTAATGGGCAACATATGTTTTTATTGGTTGCCATGGTAACGGCATTTTTTTTAGTATTCCAGGGAAAAACACATTTTTGACCATTACGTAATGAAAATGCAAGGTACCACTTCACAACTTTACATCAGCATACTTACTATACAGGCATTTCCTAAGAAACCAGTTTAAGTTTGTAAGTGTCAAAAGTTGGTTGCCATGACAACAGAATGTTACTAAAAATCACATAAATTTGCAATCAAACATCAGAAGCTTGTTTCTAGCTTTCAATTTTAGGAATACTTTTCATCAAATGTGCTGTTAAAATGTAAAGAGACTCTTTCTCCACTAAATTTAATGTAAATTGAGTCAAGTAGGAGTGTTTTATGGTCACCCAGCAACGTTCCTACAAATGTCAAGATTATTCAAAAGCAGATTTTTGTTGATATTGGACGCGCATTATCAACCGTGTTGCAAACTGCTGAGCAGTGATACATGTGATAGATGTCTTTATAAACTTTCCATATTTCCCTGTAGTTACTCCTATCCTCAAGCAACATTATTATGTCTTTTTTTACAGTTAAATTAAAGAATTTGTTGCAAATTTTGTGCCTTTTCCAAAAATATTTTTCATTTGACTCTAATTTAAGGTATCCATGACACTGAGCGCATACTTATCAGCATATATACTACCGATCATATCCAGCAAAAAGATGGTAAAATTGTCAGAGCTCCCAAAGAACGTCCTTATCGCATGTGCACCTAATCAGCGCAATTTTGTCTGAATTATTTTGTGTTGATGTAACTGTGTTAAATCGGTGCTTTAAGGGTTAAATATATTGGCATTGACAAATGTACCTTTGTCTGGTAAACTGAAGTCAACTGTCACTTGGAAGTGGTAGCTTGTGCCAGAACTTTGATAAATATATTGGATATAATTGTGTTAGATGCTATGTTTTATATTCAACACAATGTGCCTCCCTTTTCCCCCTTCCTCATGAAAATATTTAGACAACATGGCAAAAAAGTCTCAAAATTGCCACACTTAGTTGCACTTCTAGAACTTTTGTCACTGCCCATTGGCAGATGTCTCAAACCTACATGGGATAGGTAGAACTTTGTGTCTGTCTGCAAAAGTTTGGAAGATATGGAGCTTTTAAGATTTTAATTGTCCCTAATTTGCATAATTTTAAACACCATGACTATTCTAAGTCAGGTGCTTAATTTCACCGGTAGGTGCGTCACCATGGCAAGTTTTGTGATTGTCGGAATAACAGTGTCCGAGAAAAACTCCAGACAAATTTGGTCATAAAGAAGAAAAAAAGAAAAAAAAAGAAAGAAAAGAGGAAGGAAAGAAGGAAGAATGGAAGGAAGGAAGGAAAGAAAGAAAAAAATAATTCTTTGAAAAACAAAATGTGTGGGTTTGCACCCAGACATAAAAAGGCCACTGACACGTGTCCTATAGAACAAAGCTTGCTGGAGATCTATCCAAGGTACATCTGCAGCAGCGCCAAGTCTGAAGTGGATCCAGTAAACTGTGTTTAGGAACATTAGGTATACATGTATTCACAGCAGCCTATCACTGTACCAATGGCAATGTGTACTCTCTTTCATAATCACAATTTTTTTGGTGAAAAACTCGGGGCAGGGAGGAAGCATCGCCTAGCCACTTTGATGGACACCAAGTCAAAGTAATACCCACCACCTTTGAATAGAGTTCAGTCAGTGATTTCAGAGAAGTCGAAAACAAAAAATGACTAGAAAGATTTGCTTCACAGCAAATCTGTCCAGGTACCTTCAAAATGAGAACAGTTTGAAATGCTACACTTTGCCATTGTTCAGCATGGTCTAAATTTTGTGTATTATGCTAATTTACATAAATTAGAATACTATAGCTCTTTAGTTCTTGGTTCATTGGATGTGGCCATGTCACAAAACTTACAAGGTAAAATTCGAATGACACTTCTATCTGTAATAGTTTTGATGGCTATTCAAAGACTTTAATTTTGTGTATTTGCCTAATTTGCACAAATTAAAAGCCTACAACATCGGTTTATGGTTCATGGGATGCGGCTTTGCCACATACCTACAAACTGAGGTCTGAATGGCACCTATATGTATAAAAGTTTTGAAGTTATTCAAGATTAAAATTTCTTGTGTTCGTCTTATTTGCATAAATTAAAATTGTACAATTTTGGATGATGGGTCATTGTATGCAGCTATGTCAGAAACCCCAAAATTGAAGTTTGAATAGCATTTCTATCTATAATAGTTTTGAAGCTATTCAACATTTAAAATTGTGCATATCCACCTAATTTGCATAAATTAAAAATCCTATAACTTTGGTTCATGGTTCATTGGATGTGGCAAGGATTCATGAACGGCTCATTATTTACCAAACTATGCATGCTTTTCGGACACAATAGTTCACACATAAATGAAAACGCCATTTTTGAATTTGACAATGTATGTAAAAAAATCCTGCTTGATGCGTGGTCTTGCCGAAAAGAGTTTCTGGACAATATGGTTAGCGGCGGACCTCTACATAATGGTATCTCACAATGTAAATATTTTTATCACTTTGAACACACGGGTGTGTGTTCTTGCGCATCGTCTCCGGACTGCTCACACATCTCGCTGGTATCTGTTTGGAACATTTATCTTAGATGTATTTTAGATTGTATATATTTCTTATTGTATGTTGTCATGGATGTCTTAGATGTATGTTGGTTTGTACATAGTTATCATTTTATGCTATCATGGACGCACCGTGGACATACCCCGGTCTACGGTGCCCCCGTGTCAAAGGGGTAGTTTTTCCGAAATAAATAAACAAATAAATAAATATGTGGCTTTGCCACAAATCCTTATATTGATCTTGGAATTTCATCTCTATCTATAATACTTTTGGATATATTCAACTTTTAAATTTTTAAATGCCCCTTATTAACATAAATTGAAATTCTACAACTTTGATTTACTGTCCATTATATTGGCAGGTGTCACAAACCTAGATGTGCCCATTAAAATTCTGTGTTTATCTGTAACAGTTTGAAAGTTATGCTGCTTTATAATTTGAGAAAGGCCCTAATATGCACAATTTTAAACATGTCGATTACTCCAAATCATACAAGTCAACTTCCTTACTAGCTCCGTTACCATGCCAAGTTTAAACATTGTAGCTTGCACAGCGTCTGCCAAAAGCTCCAGACAAATTATGTGGTGGAAATAAGAAGAAAGAAAGAATGAAAGAAAGGAGAAATTTTGAGAAAGCAATGTCTGGGATGAAACTAATATATATATATACATATATATATATATATATATATATATATATATATATATATATATATATATATATATATATATATATATATATATATATATATATATATATATACTTATCCTATATACTCAGTTGCCCACTCTGTGTCAGTAAAGACAAAATATTTTGAAAAACGAAGTGATTTGTAGTAACTGAACATTTAACAATATTGAAATCGGAAATGGCGATTTTGGTCTTTTTGCATGTGCTAAAAAGACTTGTATAATACAAATATATGCATATGACATTAATCTAAAGACACGCCTTTATTTGTAAGATAGTTTTGGTGCCTCAAGGAACCTAAAAGGTACCTTTCTGTAAATTAAAATAGTAAACCTATATTGAAGAAATCAATTCGATTTCATTAAGCTGATGGTTTTGCTTTTCAGACATAGGTATCTATTTTTGCTCATAGCATAAAACTGGACCACCTGAGAGCACCACAACAGGCATTTTCTAAAAGTAGACAAAATTTTACGTCAGGTAGGCTATGTTGTAGCTATAAGGCAGGCGGGTAGACCAAATTCATATTTTAGCCTCAAATGCCGCGGGCCTAACAGGTGTTCAATAGGATTAAGGTCAGGGGAGCAAGCTGGCCAATCCATTGCCTCCAGACCTTCCCTGGCCTTCTTCTTCAGCCGCAACATGAGGCCTTGCATTGTCCTGCATGAGAATAAAATTTTCGCCAACGGCACAAGCATATGGCACAACATGCTGTTGCAGGATCTCTGTGACATAACGTCTGGCAGTCATGGTACCATTTAGGACAAGTACTGTCTTCCTATGGCTCTTGCCCTGTCCACTTCAGATAACCGTGGCATGATGTCTTGACCACAGATGGACAAATCCGTACCCGACCCTGGGTCCCCATGCTTTTATACCCATGCTTAGCCCAGTTTCTGTCCATATTACACAGGTAAAGTTCACTAAAACAATGACCCAGTGTGCTCAAACAAGGACAGGATACCTCACTGAAACCACCCCATTCAAAATAGCCTTTTTGCAAATTGTGGTTTATGACTTTGCCTCACCTTTAGCACATATGCAGTCAAGCATGCACTTTCAATTTGCTGGTCTCGACACGTGTTGCACCTTAGGGATTATTCTACACATACATGTAAATACTTGTCAGAAAACTAACCAAATATGAAACATATATCAAATTATAAAAGCAGAGACTTATTTTTTTTGGTTTAGTTTAGTTAGATGATTCATGTGATGTCTCATTGGACCGTTTTTTTATTGACCTTTCTGCATTCTTATAAATCACTACATTATGCTTGTGAAGCTGTGCCAGTGAACTCCTATACTTTGACGTCGTCTCTTTATAGTACATCGTGATATGGTTGAGATTACCCTAATGAAGTAATAGGTCTCTGGTGCATGTGTGCAATCTTGATACCCAAGAATTTTTTGAAAGTGTACATCTTCACGTACTTTTTTTATTACTGAATTAAGATTTAGTTTGGGATAATTGGGCTAAGATCTTGCCTACTGGGCCCTGTGGAGGAACAGCCATAGGCTGAACAGGCTATCCAGTATAAAGATGTTCAATTATTATTATTATTATTATTATTATTATTATTATTATTATTATTATTATTATTATTATTATTATTATTATTATTACTACTACTACTATTACTATCGTTATTGTTATTGTTATTATTATTATCATTAGTAGTAGTAGTAGTAGTAGTACTAGTAGTAGTAGTAGTAGTAGTAGAAGTAGTACTTGTAAAATATGTCTATGTGGTACGTGCGTCGTCACCTATTGCAGGGAAACATTCCTCCAGCATGTTGAGGTAAAGCTGGTATGAGCTAATGGTTAATGCTATCAGCTGCCTATTTCTGGAGCAGGGGCGTAGGTTGGGTCAATGTTATTTCGCTTTATTTCTCAAACATTTTATTGATACTATGTCAGGGATTATGGATTATCGGCATGCTGGGCTTTGCCACGAGAGCAACCCAGACGATGTGTGCATCATAGCGGTGGCCTTTCATTTAAAGCCACTACGGCAGGCATCTAGCATCTATGGATATATGTTTCAACTTTTCTTTATCACAATGGATATCAAATATCAACCATATTAAATAGAAAGCAGAGTAATGGGACCTAAGATATTTCTTACTACTATTGTTTAAGAATTTGAAGGAGACCTATTATATTCCATACTGCCATCAGTTAACAATTTAAATGGAATCTCTGATATTCCATACTGCCATCAGGTGAAGAATTGAATGGGACCTATGATATTCCATACTGCCGCTACAAAGGGTGTGCAATTCATCTCAAAGTGAAAATCAAAGTGAGAATAAAATCAAGCAAATCTGGCAAAAATACCATGGATTGTGTATAAATGATTAGTCTAACTCAGCCACAGATACAAATATCATAAAATAATTGAGTCTTTACACTGTGTGATGTGGGTTTCCACATCGGATATGTGCTTAAGATATCTGGACCTATTTATAAGGAATGTTTCAAACGTTATATATGCATTGAAAATTTCACCCTGTTGCTCCCTTTTAAATGCACGTCCCATTTCCGAAATTGAAAACCTCGTCCTCAAAATGTAATCTCTCTTTGAACAAGTTTAAAAGCTATTTTTATGGCTTTGTATTTAATGTCCATTTGCCAATTCAGTATATAGAGTATGGGCATTAAATCGAAGACAGCATTCTGGTTACAGACAGAGTTTTGACATTCTCCATTAGAGATTGCAAACTTTTTCTCGATTTTTTTTTCAACCAAAAAAACTGCAGTTGTTAACACTCTCCGTTAATTGGTCATGCCAATCTTTTGAGGGACTAGGTGACGAACACATTCTTTTATTCATTAGCGGATACTCATCATGTGCAACATTACCATTATCCACGATTTAGATTTTCCTATTCTTCTGTCGTATGTGATAGTTAACTCGCACATTGTGCATTTAGTCAACAGCTTTTCTCAGCGTTGGCTTGAACCATTAAATTCGATGTAACTTAAGCCATGCTGGTATTTGAAACAAAATGTCTTTTTACAAGGAATATAAATCTGGTACCTTTATAATAGTTACAAGGAATGCATTTTAAGTACGAGTTTAATCGCAGTTGGCAGTTTAAAAATTATGTGTAATGCAAATGGACTTAAGGCCACTTTGTTTTAGCCTGTGTGTCTTTTTATTTATATTTCGACAGGTCACGTGACCTCGAACGAAACTTGCCAAAAAGCGGGACAAGTGATATTACTTTTATGTCAATTTCGAGTGCGGTATATAAACCGGGTTATCTCAATAGAGAAACTTTATTAGCATATACTGCCCTCTAAGGGCTACAGCTCGAGGGGCAAGGCGCTACATCTACATGCTACCCTCTTGCAGTCATTCAATATGAGCCCTCTTTTTAGACTACACATGTTGCCGTCCTGTCACACATGATGTATAGTCTATAAAGGTCATGCACAATATAAAGTAATAAATCTTCTGTCTAAATGTATCCTTAGATAGAAAGGGTCAGCCTCGCAAAACCATATATGTTCATTCACCGGTGAACAGCAAGCCTGGCCCTCAGAATAGATTAGCAACGTATGACCCAGGAAAATACTTACTTTTTAGACATTCTTACTCAGAAAGTTCAAACCTAAAATATGCACTGGCCTTTTACCACCTTCTCTCGAAGATGTCCTTCCATTTTCCCAGTCCCCAAATTGAATGGGCATGACATGGCAGACAATAAGGAGTCGCAGAACTTAGTCCCCAATATTTGTTTTTAACTGAGACAACTTGCGTAATGAAAGTAAAATCCACATCCAATTCCCACAATCTTGGAATAAAAAACTACCCTGGACCTTGGTGTAAAGCAAACTACAACCACTACCAGGCGAAATTTTTACTTTAGCTTCAGCGAATGTGTATCTACTTGTATAATGTATTTTACCATTCAATATTTCTTGTATTATATCTTATGAGGGTAGATTGACAACAACCATGTACCTTGATGTCTTTCCAGCGGTAGGGGTAAATGAGATATTATAAAAATATTGGTGACATTTTCATTGGTATAACCATGGTAATAGGCTTTATCATTCTTATTTATGTGACGTTTCAACTATGAAATAAAACAGAACATTTACCACTAAAGCGCTGATCTAAAACTGAGTCGCCAGGAATGCTGTTGACTAAGAGTACTTTTTGCTGTAGACTACGCTTGCTGGTATTTGAATGAAAGATATCTTCATGAGGAATTTGACTCTTTTAACCAGTATATGTTTAACGGTAAGGAGAAAACGACTATAGCCGTGGTTAGCCCTTTAAGGGTTAATCTAATCTCACGAAACATACCAGGGTTACATTGCTGTAAATGTTTCTTGCTTTCTTGTGAGGCAAAACATGTTCTTTCAGAATGTATGGTTTGTCGTCATTTCTCTTTCATGTTTATAAACTAACATATAACATATAACATACACGTATTATATTTATTTATTTATAGATCTGTTGCTTTTTGATTGGGTCAAAATTATGTCATCGTGATATTATTCTGCAATGCTGCATCATCACGACCCTGAACGACAATGCTGCATCATCACGACCCTGAACGACAGTGCTGCATCATCACGACTATGAACGACAGTGCTGCATCATCACGAGCATGAACGACAGTGCTGCATCATCACGACCCTGAACGACAGTGCTGCATCAACGACAGTGCTGCATCATTACGACCATGAAAGGCAGTGCTGCATCAACGACAGTGTTGTATCATCACGACCCTCAACGACAGTGCTGCATCATTACGACCCTCAACGACAGTGCTGCATCATCACGACCCTGAACGACAGTGCTGCATCATCACAACCCTAAACGACAGTGCTGCATTATCACGACCCTGAACGACAGTGCTGCATCATCACAACCCTAAACGACAGTGCTGCATTATCACGACCCTCAACGACAGACGACAGTGCTGCATCATTACGACCCTCAACGACAGTGCTGCTGCATCAGGACCATGAACGACAGTGCTGCATCATCACGACCCTGAACGACACTGCTGCATCATCACGACCCTCTACACAGCAAGATTTTAATTACCAGCATTTTGTGCTAGCTTTGTAACTTGCAAAGTGTGCTTCTTCGACCTTTAACGACTGTGGCAAGGATCCATAAGACAACGATGATGTTATCCAAATTTAGGATGTAATTGAATTCGACGAACCTACGTATCACAAAAATCCGTGCACAATAGCTAAAAATTCTTGACCATCAGAAACCTTCATCATGCACGGGTAACATAGGACATAATTTATAAATACGATATTCGTTTTCTAAGGTATAATTTATTCTATGCATTCATGATCAAGAGTTTTCATAAGGTCAACAACAAGGCTAGATGATATCCAGACTCTCACTTATGACAAAGTGGCATCACATGTTGGTAAATAATCTAATTAGCACTGCTTCTGACCACTGTCCAGCTCCAAATTAATTCTTAACAACAAATTAATTAAATATATATTATCACATATTTTAGCAATAGGCAATGACCCTCTACCATAATGTTGGCCAACTACCCAAGACACATATATCCATTGGTGGAGATATGCCTTGGGTAGATCACAATAACCGTTCTTTAACAGGATGTAAATATTATTCTTTCTGATTTGATGTTGGATCCTTTTTCAGACAAATCAATCACAAAAGCTGCTGTCACTGCTTTGGAATCATACATGCATATTTCCTTTCACCTGGACCTAAAGCTAGCCACGGTGCTTTTGTATTGTGTGTTATTATAAATATATATATATATATAAATATATATATATATATATATATATATATATAATATATATATATATTATATATATATATATATATATATATATATATATATATATATATATATATATATATAGTAAAACCTGTCAATTGCGGACAACTGTGGTTCTGGCAAAAGTGTCCGCAAGACAGGGGCTGAATTTTTTGGGATCTCAGGGTACATTTGCTCTCAGTTTTTGTACATTATGCCCGTGACACGTTACTCAAACGCATCTTAACTTGGGATTTTACAGTTTTTATTTTTTAAGGGGAAAATTGTCTATGTATGGGCTTACCAGGCTAAAGAAAGTTTGCGTAATTCTTTTACTAACAGAAAAGAACAAACAACAAACATACCATAGGGATATCTTATCCTTTGAGTACAGTATAACTGTATGTGCCATTGTTACAAATTGTGAATAACTTCACATGAGTCTCAGTGGGTCCTTTGTTTTACGCTTAATGATTGATCTATGGAGCTTAATTGTTTGATAGACAGAGAAAGTGTGAGCAACCTCAACCAGCAGGAGCACCAGTGCTCACAGACACCTGGCACGTTCGTTGAGGCATTGCTAACTGCTTGGCTGAGTGAGCTTATAATGTGTAACAGGCCACTGAACAATGGATTAATTAGTCTCTGATTCCAGCTTAACATGCACAGCATTGTTCAGGCATTACAACTTGGAACATAACAAGTTGCAAAAAATGCATTGATATATTGTGTCCGCAATAGACAGATATTTTTGCATTTGGTACCCCCAAAAGTGTCCGCAATACACAATAGACAGGTGTCTACTGTAGACAGTACCCCAATATGAAAATGACTTAAAAATATTCGGTTCTGCCAAAACTGTCCGCATTAAGCAGGTGTCCACAGTAGACAGGTGTCCACAAGGACAGGTTTTACTATATATATATATATATATATATATATATATATATATATATATATATATATATATAATATACATACATATCTTTATTTGTACTCAATAGGTACACAGTATTCAGTATAAATATACAAAAAAAAGGAGAGTTGTAAATATATTCTCCCCTCAACCAAAATATGTTGGGCAGGAGAGAAAAAAGTCCCATTTCAAATTTATCTCTGTAATTTTTTTGTACAGTGTAAAAAAAAAAAAAATTTGATATTTTTTCTTTTACATCTTTGATTTTAGATACAAACTAGGTAGAAATTGCTAATACTTCAAAAACAATTTATTTCACCGTTCCTAGAAATTGCATTACAGTATTTACAAAAATAATTCCCAATTGCCGTCCAACCCAATATTACTTCTTTTGATAATTGCCTTGTACATTTTGAAGCACCAGCTATGAATCTAGATTTAAAAGGATTTTTATGTAATTCGGGTATTCAGAACAAAAGTGGAATTTTGATAATGAATTCTTTTTCATCTCATCTTTATGTGTATCAATCAAATTATCAATGGATTGTTTGTGTAATTTATATACATCATTTCCTCTTATGTCTGAAATATTGTTTAAGCCAAGTTCCTTTTTCAACACATCCAGATAATATTTTATTGCAGATGATCCCATAATTGTTACCTGCCCTATCTATGTTAGTGACTACAAATCTTTCTTGCAGTTCTCTGACTGCTTTTGAAACTTTAGGCTGTTTAGATTAACCGTACTGAAATTCTTAATATGGAATTTGTAACGATAAATTCTATTTCTAAAGACTCTTTCAAAGTTTAATAACCATCCTTCCAATTTCTGAAATTCCATTTTTTCTTTCTTTGCCCATTTAATACAGTAGGAATCAAATATGTTCATTTTACATTGTTAACAGGTAACCTTGGCTCCATGCCGTATTGCACTTTATCCTTATATGGGGGTAGTTGGGAGGGTAATAAAGTCTGCTACTCCGTATCACATAATACGATATTTCATTTAGTGTCTGGTCCTTATGCTTTTCGAAGTATTTCTAGCCGATTGTGTGTGTGTGTGTGTGGATTTTTTTTTTTTTAATCTTTGTTTTTTTGTTTTTGTTTTTTTTTTGTTTTGTTTTGTTTTGTTTTTTTTTTTGTTTATTTGTTTTTAATTCTTTGGGCTTACAAACTTTTGTTTGTTCGGGATAAGCTCAAACCTTCATTCCCATGTGTTTCTGGCTAAGAATCAATGATTCTACAAGGAAACCATTTGTCGCTCGTGGTTTTCTAGCCAAAATCATTTCGTCCCAACCAAAAACCCCGCTCATGACAGATTGTATGAGTAATCAGTCGATTATGTTGGCAGACACGGCACACCACTTTTGCTATGTTACAGTGGACAGTTTTGATGTATGTATGTTGTAAATACACTGAACCATTGCTGCTATGCAGGTTTGTTTAGTGATTTTCTAATCATTTGCTGACAAACATGTGATGAAAAAGTTCAAAACAACATTAACCATATTCATAAATTTCAACCCAACAATGACAGCAAAACGATTTTAGAGCTACCAAAACATCAAGATTGATATTCCAACACCAACGGGCAGAAACAAATTTCACCTCTGACTTGAGGCAGCCAGTTACCCATAAAACGCAACTGGTGGTTTGAAACCGGCCCTCTCAACCTTGAAAATATTTTTCATTAACCAGAGACGTTAGGTTGTTTCCAAAACATATAGGCGTAAGCACTTATGTCCAAATTTCATCACCTGTGCCAAAGGTAAACAGAGCCATGATAAGCCTATCACGTTTTGGTGCTCCTGACTTGTCAGTTGAGTATACAGCAAGAAAATGGCTCTACATCGGTTTTTTTTTGGCATGTTCTTTAGGGGTATTCTACAGTGAAGAATTGTTATTAACATTCTATGATGAGCGGTTGTTTTGTGTTATTCTGTTGGGGAGACTGGAGAGAAGTAGGGCACTGCAAAAGGAGTGTGAATTTTTTTTTTAAATTCTTACTACTTCACAGCTTAACTTCATCTTCACGTATGTCATATTTTTTGCGTAAAATATGATTTTTTTTTGTAGCTCAAGATTAAAGTGCATCTACTTTATTTTTTCCATAAATTAAAATGCTGCAGGTCTGGTTTCATCATTCATTAAGTGACCTTGCCCGATCCACATATTTCACGTGTTCGCCACATGTATTTTTTTTACCTGCGTAGTTCATTGTTTTATTGTTCTATTTGCCGCGCCAGGTTGCCAGGTAAACATTTCCAGAGTGACCAATCATAATTAAGTTACCTCATCGGCCGTGCGCACCTAGTCACCTCACCCTTTTCTTTTTTATGCACGTGTCTCCCGATCTTAGTTCACTCGCCTCACTGACCATTCCTGCCGACGGACGTGCTTCTGCTGGTCAGTCCAGAATATGTTCTTTTTGCCACACGGCATCGTGGCTTTATAGTTATCGGCGAGCATTTTAACAGCATGTATTCTGGAGAGCGCTATGTAAGTACTTTTCTCCGATTTATAGCTGGTACAAATCGAATTCATGCTTTGTGCTTTTTTCTTTAATTTTTTACCAAGTATTTTTTTTTCTTTCCGTCATGCCACATGTAACTAGTGTATATAAACCTTTCGTTTTCTAGCTGGTCCCTGGTACAGTAACCGCTTTGACATTCCAGCAGTTTAAAGCGACACATAGAGCTTTGTTCCTGCCACCGTTTCTTGTAAGTTTATTATATATTTGTCGTACATATTTATCGCAACTTTGCCTAGGCGCAGTAGACTGAAACACCAGTTCCATTTGGTTATCGTCGCTTTGTCAGTATAGATTTCGCGCGTAGGAAGTTTAATTGTTTAACGTATTAGTCATTTAACGAAGGTACTTCTTGTGGCGCAAGCAAATATTATCTGTAGTAGCTGTTTAGTTGCGCCACTAGATAGATATTCTTAGTTCATGTTCATTCAGTTAAGATGTATGGCTTTATCGGTATCATTATAAGCTGCTTTATATCTGAAGCCTTGACCCTAGCTTGCGAGACCTTGAAAGATATATATGTATTTTATTACTGTATTGCGCGTGTATCATCACACGCGCACGCACGTGCACGGGAACGTGTCAAGATATATTCATGGATTAACGAAAAGTATAGCGTGAATTTTGCATTACGACACGTGTCATGATATTATGTATATACATGTCTGATTTGTAGTAAGTGTCTATGCTGAACGAGAATATCATTGTAATTCATGAGTTCATGATTAAGATATTTGACATGTATGTACGTACCGGAGTATTTAAATTTATATGTGGCTGATATTAATGAAAATCAGCTACAGGTCATGGCGTAAGATTTGCACCTCTATCGTTGCATATTATAAACGTAATTCATATCTGGTTTCAGTAGTAGCATTAACGTATATGTTAATAGCTTTGCTAAGTTGTAAACCTGATAAGATACGTAGGTGCATATCAGTCTATTTGACTATTTCATAATTACGACGATAAAACGTAACTTACGTATAATGTAAACGGCATATGTCAAAAAGATTTGTTGTAAATGTGATACTATTTGTGTCAACGTCTTCTCTTATGTGATTTCTAATGTGGTGTATTTGTGTTGTAGCTTTATGGAATGTAATGTCACAATGTCGTCCAATAAAGAGGGTGAAAAGAACAGCTTGGTGTCCCTACTTTTTACTGCCGGTATACCACAACGTAGAGGTAGTAAATCCAAAGGAATTTCGGGCAATTTGCTTAAAAATAAACTACTTTCATACCACGTTGTATGCGTTCATATATACACACACACACACACACACACACACACACACACACACACACACACACACATATATATATATATATATATATATATATATATATATATATATATATATATATATATATATATATATATATATATAACTGCGGGGCATGAAACAAAAAAGACGATTCTCGGGGAGAAATGGCACACCCACGGGGCAGAGTGGGACGAAGGGGAGGGGCGACTTGAGATAACTTAATTAACAGTAAATTTCTCAAAAAATTCTTCATGAGTTTACTAAGAAAGAACTGGGAAAGTAATGGGGAGAACCAGAGAAGTGGTACAGAATGTCCCACTTCTCCTGATGGGTATTTCTTTCATAATACGAGGTATGTATTCCCATCTACTTCAAACTTCCTGATAATCTTTATGGCTGTAGATTGTTGAGGTTACATATTTGTCACATCCAAAATAAATGCCTTCTTCATCTATAAATCAAGAAAGACAAAAAAAAAAAAAAAAGTGAGGAACTAATTTTGGGGGGTGGGTGGGTGGGGATGGGGGGTGGGGAATAAGAAAATTTTTCTACTCGTTTACATGTAGGCCTCAGCTGCTACACTCTCCTGGCACTAGAATGAGCCCAAGGGCCCCCAAAAGTGGATGTAAGCAGGCACTTGATCTTTTTTTCTTTTTCTTTTTAAATTAAAGACAGGAGGGGTGTCCCAGTTTATCCCTGTACCAGTTCTCCGCCGTAAAGAAGAACCCAAGTCTCCCCTAAAGAAGAACGTAAGTCTCCGCTAAAGAAGAATTGGTTACTGTGATACCATGATGAAGCGTTGCTCAGGGGTATTCAATTATGAATAAATGTTATCTGTCACTCTATTATGAAAGATTATTTACTATCATGCTAAGATGAACAATACTTGAAACTGCTGTTAAATCAAACAATTTGGACAGATAAGGAGAACTGTTTTGGTCTTAACTACTGTGTAGGCGCAAAAGTAGTTAATGTTGAGGTTGTGACCATGGTGCAAATATAAAAAGCAAGTCATTCGTGGGCTATTATTCAACGGGAACTGTTCAATGCCTCACAGGAGGAATAAAATAACAGTCATTAGTAGTTAACGATGAGTAATAGTTCAGAGTGCTACACTTTCATAATTTTACAATGCATCATAATTTCAGTAAAAACAGGGAACTATTGCTGGCATTGGCCCGTGCTGATCAGGTTGGGCGTAAATGGGACATTTAGAATGTCGTGTAGTTACGTGGACGAAGAGAACCATTAATTCCGCTACAACGGACATTACGTTACACTTTCAATACCAAGTTTTGAACCGAGTAGGGTGCACATTTGGCGGAGCTGCAACACTCTTGCTTTTCACCTCTGCGGCCTGGGTTCGATTCACGGCCGGGGAAGCAAGTGGGAAGAGTTCCAACCACTCTGACTGTGCACGGTGGTTTTCTCCTAGTCCTTCTGTTTCTTCCACCAAATAAGCACTTAGGAAAGTATACGCCACCATCTGTGCCATGGAGAGCGATATATCTGTGCCATGGAGACTGATCAATATAGGCTTGGCCCGCTTCGCAATCCACGTAGAAGAAAGGTCTATACTTTTTTTATTTGAACTGTGCCTGAGTCAACTGCTTTCCCCAAAGCGCGCTGAGGAAAGCTGTTAACCTGGATCGTTATATTGAATAGGACTACAGAAATAGCGGTACAGGAACCAGAGGTCTTTTTGCAAAGAATATGAATATAGTTTCCATTTGATAAGTCAGAAAAATTCATCTTCAGTACTTCGATTTCAGCCGCGGTTGCCAGCAAAAGATAAGATAATGTATCAGAACGTGGCGCCTCCCCGCGGATGAAATGGAAAGAAGAGCTAGCCGGTGAGGCAGCTATCAGAGTTAATACGCATGCGCACGTTACATTGCTCTATATGATGTCAGCTAAAATCGCATTAGATTTCAGAATGGATCCCTACTGAGTCTTGTTTACGTGTACCTAGTCACGTGTTTAGGGATCTATTACAATTTTATCAGAATGTGTGTCGCGTTCCTTTGGCAGTAGTAAAGATGTACCATAAATCTGCCTAATATAAATAAATAAAAAGATGGAAGCAGTGGTACCGCTGTACAGCGACTATTTACTTTAAGTACTTTTTCAAAACATAAGAATGTTCCATAGAGTAAACAGAAACTGTGAGGCCAGATACGATGTACATTTGCCAAAAGAAATGCTGTAAACCACTGTATAGGACAATTAACATTCATTATAATGCTTGGGGCACATATATTTTTATTATTTGATATAACTTTAGCATTGTATTGGGAATACTTTAGATTATTCATAAATTTAGTACAGTCTGCGCGTTGATGATTAAAGTTTTATTTTGTTGAGGGATGATCTTCGAAACAAGGATTTTATGCCAGGTAATGGGTTGAGAATAAGTTGTACACTGGAGAAGAAATAATTTTCATACCCACAGTACAATATGGCGAATCATAAACAAGCCTATGGTGGTGATATTTTTTATACGAATGCACACCGTAATGACCTACCGTCTTCCTGTATATTAGACAGTCGTCATGTACAGTGCTGAAATACGGGAGAGAAACTATGGATACTTGGCGGGCTCTATGTGACCGGCACAATTCTCTCTCAGTCGTCTGCTAAAAAGACACCAATAAGTTAGACTAGCTAGCAAACAAGGTTCCCAGTGCTTGCTGGCAGTAGATCGTGTCTGTTTTGGGCCATTGAAGGAGTATCGATAGGGGGCTGGAGCTAGTGGGGCACAGCTAGCTGTGAGTAAAGTGCATCCCCTATGACGCCATTCCGATGTACATATGGGGAATCTAAATGGTTTCCCACTAAAATCCATCTCCCAACACAGGTCGTTACTGGTTCTCTTGGCGACCCACCCAGCGTTCTTGTTTAAAATGAGGTCCATCAATGGCTTAAATAAGACAGCATTCCATTCTATACCTTGTTTTACTCTCTTCGATTAAGTGCCAAGATGAATTGTGAAAGAGATAGTCTTGTTGAGAAATTGGTTTTTGACGAATGGCAGACTGGATTTGTAAATAAATATCAAATGCACTTAAAACGGCAAGCAAAAGAAAAAAATATGAACACATGATCCTAATTCAGAAGCCTAATGCTCCTATTGTGACTACGTGGGACAACCTGGTGCTCCTCGGTCTCATATTCTACGATATTGGACCCATTCATTGATAACAAAAGGGTTACCTTTAGAATTCTCGCATTTTGAAAACATGGCGCTAATGTGAAATCTACATGCTGTACCATTTGCGAGCCCTCATTTGCGAGAGGCGCCTGCGATTCAACTGGTGCGTCATATGTCCGGCACTTCAAACAAACGCGCTCCCACAAGAAACTCAGTGCTCGTTTTAAATTTTGTGTCACATGTGTTACATGCATATGATAGCGTGCACGAGACTGGTCAACTTCTACGCCAATGGGAGTAAAGTATATCATGGGCATTGTTAACATTGTAGACACATGACGTTAAACTTTGGCTTTGGTGCAATGAACGTCGGTCACAGGAAAAACTCTTATTCTTTATGTTGGCCATTTAATGGAACCATAAAAGCCTGACAACAATAGAAATCACATTTTGAATACAAAAAGGCCATTATGAGCACGCAACTTCAGCAGGTTTCATTCAACAAATATGACAAGCAATTATTTCACCCTATTTCTTAGCAGAGATAGTATATTTGTAGTTTCAAACTCCCCGCGTATCCACGAACGCAGCGTCTGGAATAATGAAGTTGATCAACGCATTAATTGATGCAAGTTGTCTTTGCCTTTCACAGACAAATCAGTAACAAATCTACCCGTTGCTTTCTTTTTTTTATATTTTTGTTTTTTGTTTGTTTGTTTTTTTTAGATATAATAAAGTTTGTCAGACGTCACTTCAATTTTAACCGCAAAATTATGCATTATACCACCAGAAACTATAAGGTCGCTCTCGATAGAATTTCCATGCAGGCATTTTTGGGAGGGTGGGTGGGTAGTAGAATGTTGATTTTTTAGCTTCGCGTCTGAGTTTTTGAAATGAAAATTTCTTTCCACTGGCGTTATCTAGGACACCCCTCTATATTTATATACGACAATATTGACAATGAAAAATAGCACTGAATTGAAATACTGTCCCTTCAAAATGAGAAAAACGCCATATGACACCATATATTTGATAACGCGTTATTGTTGACATTGGTTTATTTACACCAGTATTTTGATGAATGCACTCAAAGCCAGTATAATCATTCTTGAACGTGTTAGTTTACCCATACTTTTATGTGTACATTGGATAATCCGAGAATACAGAGAACCTAGTACATAATATTCTCCGGAATTTTGGTGGTGTCATAAGGAATAATCTGAATAATTCATTTGATAATCCTGATCAATTTGAACATGCTATTTCGCTGGCTTCAGATTCCCCTTCCATTGGCACTAGTAATCTTCCTGACCTTTCTCAATTTTTGTTTTGCATTAGGCTTAAATATTCAGTGTTTGAATGCAAAATTTGACAAGTAAAAATTTATATTAGAGGAATTTAAACATAAAAATATCAAATTTAGTGCTATTTGCCTTCAAGAGCCTGACTTGAAGGTACACAGCCTGTCACTGCTCTTTACGAATTAGATAATTACGTAGCTGTTCCTCTTAGCGCCACCTGTAGTTCGCACGGCGGACAAATAATCTATTGGCATCAAGACTTTCAGTATGTTATTTGGGACTTTTGTACTCCCAATACTATAGAGAATGAAAATTTATTGATTTTTTTGGAAATGGTTTGATGCAAAAAAATTACAATTTGCAATATTTATCGACCTCCTTGTGACAGAAAAGAAGATATTGCATTTTTTTTATCAAGGATTTATCACCTATATTATCTGTTCTGTGTCGGGAGAGGTCGGCTAGATTATTTCTTGGTGACTATAATATTGATCTTTTAAAATGTGACATAAGAGAAAAATATAAACACTTCTTAAATGAAATGATGAACTTCCGATTTCTTGCCGAAAATAACCTTACCTATCAGATTTTCCGAAAGGAATGCAACATTAATTGACAACGTTTTTTAGCAGTCTATCACGGAGCAATAAGGCTTGTTTATCCGGTATCATATTGACAACTTTGTCTGATCATTTGCCCTATTTTACATGTTTGGATCAGTAATTGAATTTTGGAAGCTTTACCTAAATATATCCAAATTGAAACTAGAGATCTTGCATCTGTGCAAAATTTTGTGCATGACATGAAAATCACAGATTTAATGCAAGCTTTAGATAATGATTTAGATCTTGATCCAAACTCGAATCATGATAAACTTGTAAATATATTGCATATGTGGGAAGAAAAGAAGCTCCCTATTAAAACTATCCGCTTCAACAAATATAAACCTAAAAAGTCACCCTGGATAACAAATGGAATTTTAAATTCAATAAAATCTCGGGACAATTTGTATAAACATAGGAAATGTACTCACCCTGATTCCCCTCAATATGTTCCAATAAAAATCTTAAAACATACAATAAAATACTTGACAAAGTAATTCAACATCGGAAACGATCCTATTATCATTCTCCATTTGAAAATTTTTAAAATGATACTAAAAAGACCTGGGATGTCATTAAGACAATCTAGGCGAGTGTGCCGAAGGTAGTGGGTTCGAATCCCATACAGGTCGATATAAATTTATCGTATTTTTCACTTAAATGTTATCAAAAGGAAAAAAAGACTTCTCATCTTTCTTTCTTGTTACTAAAAATAAAAAAGAATCCAATAAACACGAAATGGCAGAGATATTTAAGGCAGTTTTTCGGATATTGGTCCAAAGTTGGCAGCCAAAATAAATTAAAAAACCTACGCTTCACTTTAGTACATATTTGAACCAGCTACGTGAAAATGACTTTTACTTTAATAAAACCACTTCAGCCGAAATTGAAATTACTACAGATAAACTTAAACCTAAATCAAGTACAGGGCATGACCTCTTGTCAACTCAACTTATTAAACTCATTAAGTCACTTTTAGCAGAACCTCTGTCACTTATTATCAATCGTCTATAAAACGGGATTTTTTCCAGACAAACTCAGACTCGCCTAAGTGATTCCGATTTTCAAAAAAGACGCCGAAAAAGTTTTAAATAATTACAGACCTATTTTCTGACTTCCTGTTTTCTCCCATTTTTTTAAAAGTTGGTTAATAATAATAATAATAATAATAATAATAATAATGATGATGATGATGATGATGATGATGATGATGATGATGATGATGATGATGATGATAATAATAATAATAATAATTTATCATGAAAACTTCCCCTTTAGAACAGGGGCACCAACGGAACGGGGAAAACTCCATGATGCGTCCAAAATATATACAAATAATCAGGTATCCTTATTATCAATCAAATAATCTTCGTATGTTAAAATAAGTAAAGTATCTATAAGTAATAATTTATGTCCTCCGCACCAAAACGAGAGATAAACCACTCATTGGGACAAAACCCTAGGAAGCGTAAGGACATGTACAAAAAACATGTTTCATATACAATACAGTACATATAGCTACCAGCGTCATTATTAAGAAAAAAAATCAGGTATTACCACAGTATGAATGTACAAGTCAGTAGCAAGATTTTCAAGTTACCACTATTACATACTCCTGGAGATGTGGGTTTGTACCTGGGGGACCCTCCGCAGAATGACGGGGGGGGGGGGGAACAAAGCCGCGCAAATGTAACAGGTACGCCCCAGCGTACCCCGGCTCGGTTGGTTTGACTCCATCTGTCCATCTGTAAGTTCAAGTCGAGATAGCACCATCACGTGTTATTTTGTGGCGTTACCGAACTTCCCTACAAAATTATATACAGTATATACATTGGAGGAGGTCTATTTACAAGAGGTACATGTAGAACGATCATACAATCTGTCATTCCGAGAAATCATTAAGTGACTGTCTCCTGTAATGCTAAGCCTCAACCAAATATGTTTTACATGTTTGTTCTGTCAAAGATCATATGCGTACTCGCCAAGGAACCAGCATACCGTAATTTTCAGCGAGGAGGCGAAAAAACGCTGCCTTGCCTGTTTACAATTCTCATTCAGAGAGTTGGCTTCCAAATTTCTACATGCCTGTAACCTGATATCATTTAGTGCTGGGCAGACAAATAGAAAATGTGATAAATCTTCTATACTATCTTTACATAAAGGGCGTCTTCCGTCTGATAAACCCCATCTTTCCAGTTCTTCCCCGACACCCAGCCACCCAGTGCGGGCCAAGAATTTTAATCGTGCACCGGCAAAGTTATTTACTAACTTTCACCGAAAGAGGACCGTTTACACATTTGATACCATCTTAAAGATTTTTTTAAGTCTATATCCCGGAAAAAAAGTCTAATTTATATGCTTCTAGCGATGATTTTAAAAAGCATCCCAGCCATTCTGGATTCCTTGATTCCAGGGCACGGTCCATGGCTACGTTATTAAAGACCTTCTTAATTTCGTCAACATATGGCCAAATCTTTGCAGGTTTGTCATCATTTCTTTGCCAAAGAGTGTCAAAAATTTGCTTACATAGCCTTGTGTCTGGCATCTCAAATTTCATCCTGTAAAAGTATTTTATCCTAATGCGATCCAGAATCAGTTTTAGTTTTAGGGGGAACCATCCTAGTTCACCAAGGGTAGCCACTGCTGCAGGTGTAGAGTTGACCTGAAGTATTGCTTTGGCAATGGTGCATTGAATGGACTTCAGAGAAGCCTCAGACTCTTTAGTATTGCATAACCACACTGCACCGCCATGAGTAAGTGACGGAAGAATAATACTTTTCCATATGCTATTTCCGAAGCCAATACGGTTAACATTATCATGAGAAGACAGTATACTGCAGAAGTAGCCTCGTAAACGAGAACCTTTTGTTGCTTGTATGTCTTTCACGCGTACCGTGTCTATTAGAGAATTCAAGATCAAAATGCCCCAATATTTATACGATTTGCATTCAGATATATATACATCTCCAAGTTTCCATTTTTTCGAAAAATCTACACGCTTACCCACTACCATGACTTTATATTTGTTGGCATTAAACGTCATTCCCCATTTTTCTACAAAAACATGTGCAATATTTAGCATACAAATTAATTGGTCTTCACTGTCTGCAGTTATCACAATATCGTCGGCACATAAAAGGCACGTGATATGTCCATCTCCATAGGGCACCCCAAGATTTTTTCCTCCAAACATATCAACCATATCTAATATTACCAGAGAAAACAGCGTAGGAGACAGTGCATCCTCGCCTTACCCCATTAGATACATCAAACCATGAACTTTCTAGGGGGCGAAATATTACCTTACTTTCCACTTTGTCATAAAGTAGTTATGTCAAATGTCATGCATTTCCTTGAATTCCCTTTCTTCATAACATTAGGAAGAGGCGTTCCCTATTAACTGTATCAAATGCCTTCGAGATATCAAGGAAGGATCGCCATGTCTTTTCTTTGTTAACTTTCCTTATGTTGTATAACCCCTTGAGCCCAAATATTTGATCTTCCAATCTTCTGTGTTTTCTATAAGCTCCAAGGAGCTCCCCTAATATCCCTTCCTGTTCTAAATAATTCATAAACTGCCCCTCCATTACTGATGTGAACACTTTATACACATTGGAGGTAACAGTAATACCTCTGTAATTAGACAGTGTATCTTTTGGTCCTTCCTTGTGAATAGGCTTTATAAAGCCTTGAAACCATTGATCTGGGTACACTTCACATGTTTTACAAAGATTGAACAGATCCACTAATGTAACAATTAATGAACGGCCACCTTGTTTAAGGAATTAGTTTGGAATTTGGTCGACTCCGCAGGCTTTACCGTTTTTCAGTTTTCGCAAAGCATAATTTGCATTGTCGTAATTAATTTTAACGTCTGTACAGCCCGAAGTCTCACCTGTGTATCTGAGTTTTCCAATTATCATTTACAATGCCATTTTGCATACCATTCCCGGAGACAACGCTTTTCCAATATTCATCCCAGTACTTTGTATATTTCTTTGGGGTCCTCAATAGTACGGCTATTGTCAGCCGGACCAATAATTCTAAGTGGGTAGTCATTGTTCTTGTTCAAGTGTTTGAACATCCGTCAGTAAGATTTTGCATCTTTAGACCCTTTACCTGAGTTTCGGATGATTACTTGTATCTTATTGTTACCCTTTTAGTTTTAATTTTATCCTGTATTTTACGTTTCTTGGTTACATAATCACTCCACTCCATAGTTCCTGTAAGAAATCTGGATCACACTCTTCACTCTTCTTTGCCCAGTGTCTATACAAACGGTTTGCCTCTTTCCGCCACTTAATGAAACTACGAATCTCAGCATCTACCTTATACTTCACCTTGCTAGAATATTTTACCTTGCCAATACATTGCTTGCCAACTCCCGTTAAAATGCCTCTCAGGCTTAACCAGGAGTCATTTAGCGTTTGAAATACATTACCGTTCCATTGGGCCAGACATTTACTCAGGTCGTCTTTAAACATGGTCCAGTTTGACGATTTAGTTATGTTCCATTTTTAATGCTGTACATTTGGTTGTGTTGTCTGACAATGAGATTTATTGAACCTACCTTGAATAACAACTGTATTACCGTCAAATTTATGACTACTTTGTAGCTTATAACATTTATTACACTAGTCAGCATGGATTAAAAAATACAATCGCTTGTAAACTTTGAACACGTCGTCTTAAAGTTACTCTCACATGTGTTTTTGCAGTTGCAGGTTCTTCCAGTAGACATCAAAATTTTAGTTACATTTATTGTCCAAGATCCGATTTTCATCATATGTAACAAATATCGTATTTAATAACTTTCATTAAAGTGAGAAAATCCTGGGTTCAGAGTCAAAAACAGATAAGACATACGCTATGTGCCTGGTGTTGAACGAGGAAAGGGCTACTGATTGAGAATTTATAAATGATGCTCATAAACGGCAGAAAATCTGTAACTCTGATAAATGTTTTTATACTGCTGCTGCTACTACTGTTACTACTACTGCTACTACTACTGCTACTATTACCACTACTACTGCTACTACTGCTGCTACTACTACTACTACTACTGCTACTACTATTATTATTACTACTACTACCACTACTACTGCTACTTCTACTGCTACTACTACGACTGCTACTGAACCACTGCTACTACTACTATTACTACTACTACTACTACTTCTACTAATGCTACTACTAATACTACTACTACTAACTCAATACAATGATGAAAAATAGATACATATAAGCATATGTGATAATACCGTCATGTATAATTTTTAGCCAGTCTGTAAACAGGGTAAACAAGTCAAATCTGCAACAGAACAGAAGTACATGTGAGGTGCACAGATGGGGTAAAAGTAAAAGCAAACAAAGGGAAGCGAAACTGGGGAAAGCAAAGAAAGGGAAGGGGCCGAGCCGGGCCGGGAGGGGCGGGACGGGACGGGACGGGACAGGACTACGGGAGGGGGGAACCACCTAGGGGAAGAAAAGCTGAAAAAGAAGCAAAAAAGAATAAAGTAAACAAGCAAGTAAAAAGCAAACAATAAAGAAAAAAAGAAGAAAGAAACACAGAAAACCTTGCTTTTAGGTGCCAGTGACTTTATTTTCAGCATGGAATGCTACACCCTTTAATGTTCCAATGTCAAATTATATTGTGGAAAAAAACCCCAAACCTTCATATTTGTTTTGTTAGCGATGCAGACCCAAAATCTCACGAAACGATACATGAGGTCTGCTCATAAAGACAGACATTTTCATATATTTGAAACGGATACCACTGCCTGTATGAGACATCGGAACCTGTGACCCGACACAGTAACACTGCCGTCTAATTGACTGGTTGGACACGTAAGCGGTGACAGGAGAGGGTCGTGCAGGGAAACACATTGAAATTTTCCAATGCTCCTTTAATCATAAGCGAAAAGCGTTGACAACTCGCATCTCCAAACACATAGCTACATAACTCATAATGATGAGAGTAATTGTACTTACTTAACTGGAATTATGGGTAAAATCAGCACATTGGTACTTTTTGTTCTTCATACCAATACTATGAATAAATAACTACAAAGTGTTTCAGCAAAGCTACACCACTATTGATAAACGGAAATACAATATATCTCGGTTACCCAACAATTCACAATCATACATCATTTTTGGTAGTACCATTTCGTAATCTAAATCAAATTGTTAATATCATTGGCAGTGCCATTGGGTAATATTAGTCAAATTGCTTAAAACAGGTCAACTGTAAGAACCTGCATCTCAATGCTACACTCTGCTTGGTCTCCCCAAACTCTTTCTTGTTTATTGTCACTGTATTGGTGCGTCAAGTCAAAGTACCTTAAAGATCCAACTATATCAATTTTGTCATCATTGGTAAGAAAAATAGTAAAAACCAGGAGTTATCTGCAAAATAATAACAGTATTTTCCTGCTGTTGAGCTATAATATCCATGTATCACAGTACTTCTTTCGCTGCCTATTTTGTTTGGAATGCAGTGTAATTAAAAAAAGTATAACTGGACGTTTAATCCTGCATATGTCCTCTGCATCACCATGTGAAGCTACTGGCTTATTTTTTTTTGTAAATCGGACGACTTCTGATTGACTTTTTCTAGATCCTGGCAGTGGCTACTTGTGCACCCATCCCACACGACAGATCCGTACTCTACAAATGGCCGTATAAAGGAGAAAAAAGAGTTTCCAGAGATTTTCTGCGTCAATTGTAGATGGTCCGGCTTGTGAAATATTAGAAATACTTTATTTAGGAAAACAGAATTTGAAATTGATGTATATGTATATATATATATATATATATATATATATATATATATATATATATATATATATATATATATATTTATTTGCACGTGGTTTAATCATTTTGCCAGACACCGTGGTTTAACATTTCGTCAATAAAGCACTCTCCACATTGTATGGATTGCTTTATGATAACTTGTGAAAGCAGAGAACAGGTTTTTCTTTCTAGTTATATACACATTAATTGCATTCTTTAATGAAAATATATCGTCATCTATTCTATACTCTTTCCAGTCTAACTTTTCTGTATTAAAACAGTTGGCTCTAAAATTGTGTCAACCTGTCAATCTATATACCCGAAAATAATTTTTGGTGAAGCTTGCCATCTGCATTGAACATTCTTTTTTTAGAATGAGGATTTGGTCGAGTGGATATGTGCGTTTCCCATTTTAGCTAGGCGACTGGTGCAAAGGTTGCAAGTTCGAGTCTCGCTTGTTCCAAACATAAAAATACAATAATAAGACAATCTCTGGTAGTCAAAATTATGGGATCATACGACCGTTTTAGGTCTATATCAAATACAATCAGGCATGTAGGCATAGGTACCTTTGATGTATATTAAATATATACACTTAATATGTCGCCAATAGGGTAACCAGCTACTTCTGGTTCTATATTAAATAAAACTAAGTATATAGGCAGAGGCACCTTTGATGTATATTGAATATATACACTTAACATGTGGCCAATAGGGTAACCAGCAGAGGTTAATAAAAAGTGGATGTTAGGTAAGCATCACATTTTCGAATGTAAAGATTGCAAGTATAGGGGTATTATGTTCACAAGAACTCTGTCAGATTCAGAACATGTAAAACATAACTAAGTGAAAAGGTGCCGCGTTTGCGTGAATATATGTGTACTTATCTGTCTCCACTTGACAATAAAAACCGAGTCAATTTTGGAAGTAGTATTTGGAAAAACGTTACTATACCCTCGCTCACCCATGGCCGGACAGTAAAAAAAATACCACAAAGGAAGCCCAAAACATAATAAGGTCAAAGGTCAATGCAATACTCTTTTGCAAGGACTTCACTGAAGGTACGATGGTGCCCTGTGATGGTCGTTTAAGGAACTTGGTTGGCTACCAGTGAATTTAGTTTTACACTGGATACATATAAAATACTTTCATAGAATGAGATTGTGCTTCCCTGTTTTTACTCAATAAGTTTTAATTATAATTACTTTACCGTTTTCTACTTTCACAATTGCGATACATTTTATCATTGCTTGTCCAAATATTTCACAATTTACTATCTCCTTTCTTACTTTATTTTCACTCTTTCTCTAATATCTTCATGCACTTGTTCAACAATATTCATATCATGTATATCTGTTGTCCTTTGGAAAGATTCATACAATTATGCCAGGGTAGGACCTTGTATGCATTGCCATTACTCTCTCTGTGGATCACTAACCAGGTTACTGGTAAATACGTCAACCTTTTCATTTTAGACATCCACTTCCTTTTGTGCAAAGATTTTTGTATGTTAGCCTTTTTTATTCTTCTTTACTTGGTTTTTGTAATTCTTTCCCGGGATCATCGGTTTTCTTATATTTTTTGTACTGTTTCTAGATTAACCATCACCTTTGATCATGCCTGCCCTCTCTCAAAAGTAATATTTACAGTATTCATAGAAAGGTCGTTGAAGTTTTGTGATTGTTTAAGGAAATATATTGGCCTTGTAAATCTCCGATGATTGCTGGAACAATATCAGGATTGACGGTGATCGCAAACTGAATTACTCTTTCCTGTTTTCAAGTATGTTTATGCACGACAGTCAATTTTCTTCTGCAAACATTGCCGCATATATATCAGCATGTTTTTTCTTGTATATTTGTTGCCCATTTCCATGACCACACTTTTATCCCTCGATGTCCCTGTAAACACAATTGCAGAGAGCCAAGCAACTGTGGGTTAGATCTCGTTCACTAATTCAAAATTTAAACAAACCATCTGCTGATGCCAAGGTTTGCAGTTGTAGGTCTTCATCTTTGCGTTTCCATCGTATCTTGCCATTTCAAATGTGGACACTTTTGAAGTGAAAAATAATAAAACTACACGAGTCTGAGTGCCTGGCCGTAAATTCTGCATGGCACGAGCGTACCCGTAGAGCGGAAGGATACAGGAGATGCAGCCCGCCGCAGGCGGGCCATAGAGTGTATGCATCCGCTCCACGGGTACGCGAGTGTCATGCAGAATTTACGGCAGGTAATTGCAAGAGTGTTTTATTTTTGTCCCTTGCATGTGTAGTCCATAGTATTCTCCGGCATTGCATAAAAAATTGATAGTGTTGTTTCGAAACAGTGATCAACGACAAATACCGTAGCAGACGATGAATCAACATCCTAGGTGCCCACGCATGAAAAAGTGGTCAGGGCGAAAGTAGGGCATGCACGCGACCGTTCTACACGGGCGTGAGGATCGGCAATAAATTCTACACGCTGCAGTACGGCCCGTCCGCGGTTACTTATGACTACACATAGACTTGAAAAACATAGGAATTTGATAGTCAGATCCCTACTGACGAATATCTTACGGTCCTGCAGTTTTCTCAGTCTCTGTTCGCTGTAAATGTGTATTTATTGCGATCTGGTACAAAAGTGGAAATAAGACTGGGGTCTCACCACCTCTTGTTTAGAAGTATGTCGATATGGATGTGTCATGACTCATTCCATACTATGGTCACAGGCCTTGGTCACTGGTTCTGGCACTGCCTGGCAAGTCAGGCGTGACTTGCCAGGCCGTGCCAGAACCACAGACTATATACTTGAACGGAAGCTCCTTTCATGGAGAATTTAAATATTTAATTACTGTCTAAAATCTGGTTAAATATACGGAAAAATCAGGGACTTATATGGAAGGAGTTAAATTTGAATCCCCGAGGAATCTGGACCACTAATGTGGCATTTGTGTTTTGTTGATTATGGTTTTCCTTGACCTTCCAAAATTTCAAAGCGTGTCTCTTGTTGTTTGGGTCGTCTCGGTAGTGAGCGGCAAAAGCTTGTGCTTGCACCAATTTGCTCAACAGCTCCTCATTTTTGTTGGTCTTGTTTATTAGATTTGAGTTATATTTTCATAATAGCATCCATGGCACCCGCAACTCCAACTGACATGGCCACGGTTGTGGCCTTTGTCATTTGTTCTTGATGATACATTGAGTGATCATTTGCATTCAATATATAGGGTCACCAAAGTTATTTCCATTCTTTTCTGACATGCCTAAATGCACATTTACTCACTATTAAAAAATTATTCAAAATTGACAGTATTTTCTCAAGTGTCTCAAACCTGACACATTAAGTTGACACATTGACTCAGGGTTGGCCATTAAATAGAGCTTAATTGTTTGAAGAGTAGGTGTCATCATGGAGTTTGTTTTACATCTCTGGTACAGGATGTACATTGTTGCAGTCCTTGTTAGTATTTTCCTTGGTTTGTTCAGGTGGTCTAGCTGCAACTGTTTATTTTTCAATCACTGGGACTGAATATAATGCCCCAGCTTGTTTCCACTTCAGTTAAACATTGGCGGATGGGTTAACTAGGAAAAGCTGTCCAGCTAGAAAGGGTACATTTTGGTTCAGGGGTAAGTCAAATTGTTCTTATCTGAACCTGTACTATGAAAATTTGTTAATTATGGTTTGTTTGACAGGTATTCTTCTTTGATATGAAGCTCTGCATTTACAAGCAAAACTTCACATATTTAGCTGATTCATCAATTGCCACGTTCATATTTATTCATTATTATGTGGGTTGTCTTTGCTGAATATTTAGCTTAGGCAAGGAGCCGCTACTCAGAGAGACATGTACGGGTAAAAGCTCCGAAACATGTTGAGTAGTTACCCGCTGAAGACCCTTTAATTTATTTGGGCTGATACAGCCTATGTCAAAATTTTACATAGGAACGTGTGCAATATAGGCAATAGTAATTCCATATATATACAGGTTAGACAGGAACAGGTTAGCTTATGGAGAGTAAAGAGTTCGAACTGCGGAATAGGATATTGACTACTAGGAAGTGGTTCTGGGCAAAAAGACACATTAATCATACCGAAAGGTCATTCCATACTCATGTCATATAGCATCCTAAAAACCCTCGATCGATTCGACTCAGCTCGAAGCCCGTAATTTCTTGTGTATCGTCGCGACCAGGTTGGTTCCTTTGTCTGCCGTCGTACAGTATATGAGCGGTATGAAGTGAGACCATGCAGCAAGGGTTAATGTAAAGATATGAAGTGAGACCATGCAGCAAGGGTTAATGTAAAGACGGCCATATGAAGTGAGACTATGCAGCAAGGGTTAATGTAAAGACGGCGATATGAAGTGACACCATGCTGAAAGCATCTTATTGTAAATTTGTAGATTTTGGCTGCGACCCTACAACGACGAATTTGTATTTGATGGCCAATCAGCCGTAATGTATTCATACATTTGATACTAAAATGTCTTTTTAAAGCACAGAAAACAACACTTTTATCATGGATGCTCATGTGTCACACTAAAATTGAAAACATGAGCTGTGATACAAATTATTTAAAGCTTTGTCCTATTTGGTTTGACATTGTTCTCAGTCATGAAGGTCTTGTTATTTCGTTGCCGTTGTTATGGATTGAGGCCTGGTTGGGCAGTCTTTTGGGTTCAAGATGTTTTCTTTCATATGTATATATATATATATATATATATATATATATATATATATATATATATATATATATATATATATATATATATACATATATATATATATATATATTTATATATATATATGTATATATATATATATTGATATTGCCAAGTTGTGTGCAATTTATGTGTTGTGTGTGATTGTGGTAAGCTTATTACATTGTATCATTGTAGTGTGTTGTGTGTGATCGTGGTAAACTTATTACATTGTATCATTGTAGTGTGTTGTGTGTGATCGTGGTAAGCTTATTACATTGTATCATTGTATTGTGTTGTGTGTGATCGTGGTGTGCTTATTACATTGTATCATTGTATTACATTGTATTACATTGTATCATTTTATTACATTGTATCATTGTTTGGTGTCACGATTGGAGTCACAAATAATTATTATTTTTATGTTTTTTATGTGTAACTTATATACAGAATGTTTATTACAGTATTAAGAACAAACTTCCTAGCGAAAAACAAAACGCGAGTTTCATTACGAAAATTGAATTAGTATTTTGCTAAGAATATGGAGATGCAGACTTTGATTAGAGGCTTAGAAATGCTAAAAAAAGGGCACTGGAAAAACAAATTAAGATTCACAGTACATGGAAACTTAGAATCACAGACATACAGACTAAAAATAAGATGCTGTTCCCCGTATTTATCCCACATACTGGGTGACATAACGTTAATATTTTATTCTCAATGTGGCTTAATCTTCTTACCAATATTACTGCCATTAATTAATGGTGAAGGCACTACCCTCAGGAAATTATGGTATTACCTTTAGTGCCTCATCAGTGGGCAATGGCATAGTATCTAGTCATTCTTCTCCTTTCAAGAATAGCAGGTTCTGAATAGAAAGCCAAAATGACAATTGCAAATTTGAGTATTCAGTCTTTTTTTTTTTTTTTTTTTTGCAGGTACACCGATTCCACGATGATATGCATGGGCTCAATCCTAAACGCGAGTCACGTGATCAGACGGCTGATTCCATCGGACGAGGAAGCAATTGTGTGGATTATACATAAAAGAGCTGAACCACTTTTCGTTACAAGTAAGGAAACAAGGTGGTCAATACATGCAGAACAAGGGGACAGATTGTCAAAGATTCACGCAAAATAACAATAAAAGGGCGTAACCATACAGGAAGGACCTCCAAGATAAATGGCCGATTTCAAGGGAGATAAGAATATTACCAATAATCCAATCAAGTTTACCTCCATTTTCTGAAGAAATAAACATACATCAAAATACATTCGTTGCAGAATCTGAGGAAATAAACATACATTAAATACATTCATTACAGAATACAACATAATATACATAGATGGAATGAACTGAAAACAATTATTAAAAATACAGATCAAATCAAGAAATTAGACATGACAACGACGACCATGACGACGACAGTGTCAAAACGACGATGACGACGACGACGACGACGATGATGATGATGATGCCGACGACGACGACGATGACGATGATGATGATGATTCCAAAAAATCTAACCCTTAACAACGTGGCCAACGATGGAGCGGAATTAATTCCATGTCACGCTCATAATATTCATAATTATTTTGACCGACATAATATCAAATGGCAGTAAGGTATCCAAGTGATGAGCGGGATAACTAAATTTAGAGCAGTAATAAATGACTCCTCAGGTGGTACTTCCCCCTCCCCCATCTTGTTATGTATTTGATCTATTGACAAATATCAAAAATAAAAGTGCCGCTTTATTCCTTACATCAACTGAAATTCCTTTGTCTTTCAAATACTTTTTTAGCCACCCGAGATTCTGTTTTTGACGAAATCATGGTCCGTGTTTCACTCCTTCTTACTTGCTGTATTCAGTAGCGCTGTAGCCTGTGTGGTAAGACTGAGTGGCCCGCAAATTACCCAGAAACCTGTGCGCGCCTGGCTCTGACATCGGAATATCCGCTGGTTTTTCCCGCTTGGTGAACTTATGCATAGACCGTATTACGTCAGGGTATTTACAATTAGGATGACGTCAGAGAGATGTAATGAGATAACAGCAACGACGCAAGCGAATTTCTGTAAACATGGTTACACTGCTCCGCCGGTGTGTTGTCAAGGCAAGCACAATCGAAAATACCATACAAACGTGTAAAAATATTAACAAGCAATAAAAATAAATCAATGAGATGCAATTTGTTTTGGCAAGTGGTAAGTTGTGAAAACGATGGTTGCCATTAGTTAACCAGATGTTTCAGTTTTAACAGTGTTTAAAAAGCGCAGTTACAGATGACAGACTTAACATCTTGCAGCCGTTTTGTACTTCGTATCATACACCATAATGATGTCATATCATACCATATCTTATCGTATCGTGGCATATCGTATCATGTCATGTCATGTCATATCATATCATATCAAATCATATCATATCATATCATATCATATATCATGTAAGGAACAGTCATCAGTAGGTTTCTAGTAATCGAGTCCTCAGATTCCTCTCAGATACAGCCTCTCTTTGTAAGCAGCAAGTGAGTGAGCTCAGACGGGAACAGTGGTTCCATGTACTTTAGGGAGCATACTTGTTTATAGAAATTGCTACCATGGTCATGTCTAAATTGATGGCGTAAACACTGTATAATTCGCTTAACCTTTGCACACATGTGTATGAAGCATACCAAAGACAAATCTTCTATCACAATGCATCTTGGGGGATCGCCGGGGACAAACTCAGCCAGTAGTTCAGACTCACAGTGGAGTAGTACGTTAGATACAGTGTTGACTCTTGCCGGTGTGACATACGTATGTTCAAGTTCCGATCAGAGAAAGTCAGAAAATGCCTATCGTTAACTGTTGCGTGCAGACGTGCACGAGTTCTAAGAGGAAGACACCTGGACTCAGCTTTTATCAGTTGCCGTCCGACAACACAGAGAGGAAAACCTGGATCAAACTGATCGGAAACAAAAACTTCAAAGTTGAATCGAAGTGGAGCAATGTTATTTACACTTTAGAGAGGGACAGGAAACGTTTTTCACCGGAGACGCTGTTTTCATCAAATATTACGAGGCCATCTCTCATACTGGGACCACAACAGTATTATAGTATATGCGCTGCTTTGACCTTGTCCCCGGCGATCCCCAAGATGCACTGCGGTAAAAACGATGTGACGTCATAGGTTTTCATGGTGAATGGAACTGTTCCTCTTTGTGTTGCAGCAAGTAAAGGCACCACGGTAAAGTATATGTATGTATGTATGTATGTATGTATGTATGTATGTATGTATGCATGCATGCATATATGTATGTATGTATGTAAGTATGTATGTATGTACGTATGCATGCATGCATGCATATATGTATGTATGTATGTATGTATGCGTGCACATACTACATATGTAAATATGTATGTATATATGTATGTATGTATGTATGTATGCGCGTTTGTGTGTATGTATGTATGTTTGTATGTATGTATGTAAAAGTGTATGCAATGCAGTTCTATAGCTTTGTCAGCTGTTATGTATACAAGAATACTTAGAAGTCCTAGGAGTTAATCCAATATTTGCCTGTTGTCTGGTTATTGTTATTAATCCGTTGTGCTGAGGTGACCCGGCCAGGGGTCTGTTTGCCGACCGAGTACGGCTATTTGGGTGATGATAAATGTTGATGGTGAAAAATCTGCATGGGGTCATGTGGTCTATTGTACTCGGATCCGCTGTGACGTGAGAGTTCAAACAGAAGAGGAAAGTTACCTGGCTTCTCATTCACCGGCATGTTAACCCTTAAAGTGCTAATCACTGCTATAGTCGTTTTCCCATGACTGTTAAACATATGATGGTTAAAAGATTCAAATCCCTCATCAAGATACCATTTATTCAAATACCTGCAAGCCTAGTCTAAAGCAAAAAGTAGTCTTAGTCAACAGCTTTCCTGGGGGCACTTTGCAAAATGCCCCCAGAAAAGCTGTTGACTCAGTCTTAAATCAGCGCTTTAAGGATTAAAATGGCCTGCTTTACATCTCAATTTTCACAGAACCTAAGGCCCTTTGATGACATTTCATGCACCATGTTCATAGAACTGACAAAGTTATAAATCATTTGCTCAACTTCAACAAACATCTAGTAAGAGAGGCTGGACTTTGGGATTCGATTTTGTTTGGCTATTTTACAAAAAGTATGGTTACCTACTTTTTGTGGCTGCATTAGTTTTCACACCTTATAATGGCCTGTGATTGACCAGTGCAAGTTTGTGGAGACGAGAATCATATCAATCGTGTCGGGTAGGAGACAGATATGAAAGTGAATATTGGACCAAGGTTAGATGCACATATCAATATTCATCGAGACGTGTCTCGCTGACGATAAACCCCGGGCAGAGCGCCAATTAAGGGCACGGGGGGGACGATCTCATTTTCCTGGTGCAGGAAAGAGATGGTGATGCCGGCTGGGGGTGCCAGGCACGGCCACTGTACCTTAATCACGCACCGCAATGAATGGCTAAGGGACCCCTAGCAGGCAGATGAACCACTCATGCCACCATCAATAAGTCATTCCCACTGACTTTATGCGCAGCTATATTGACATATTGACACACGGGGGCGCTATTATATATCACAAAGAGAGTTCATCCTCCAAAACTCATTACTCTCATGTAGCACTTAGGATCATGCACAGGCCGCAATAACATTATTGTGACGTCATATCCAGTCTGCAAGGAAAAGTCATCACTGTACATGACTGAAGACAAAATTAAAGGTTATACGTTTGAACATCAGTAATTTTTTTGCTGATTGCTACTTTTTTGTGGACAATAACGTAAGTATAAATTTTAGAGTACCAATTAATACTGTATGCTATGGCAATGTGGTAATGTTTCTTGGAAGCAATGTTTTCACATCAATACTATAGAAATGATAAAAGCGAAAGCTTATTTTATACACAGTTTCAATTCAGGTTTGACATTTTTACATAATTCGGCATCACATTTATTGCAAATTGCAGAATACAATGAGAATGAAAAAAAACTGTTTCAAATTTTACATAAATGTCGTTGCTTCTTATATACGGTGCTTGAAGTTGGAATGATGACACGTCACACAAATAGGAAAGTTATTTAGCTGACTGTGGTGACAAAACGGCACCACATTTTAAAAATGTGAGACACATTTTTTTATTCATTGCATAAACGTGATTTTGCAGCATTCGTATTAAATTATAGTGACGCCCTGATGGCTTGGTTAATTATGCAATTTTAAATAACATTATTCTTAAACGTTAGGTTAAAACGGATTTGAGGCTTGGTGGTCCGTGTGTGTGCGGAACTGTAGTCAATGCATTATGTTGCCGATTACATCACTACGGGTTTTCTCCCGCTCCCGCCTGGATGGGGCTCCCCATCGTGAGACCGATGGCGACCCTTGGCGCTGGGCGAGTGGAGGCTAGTCTTGTTGAAACTCTACGTTACCTGATTAAATCGGACGATTACCGCTGCCGTAGTTGATAGGATTACAGAATAGTGAGCCTCCTGACCAAGTCATTTCAATTACTACCGTGAATGTGAGCTGGATACAAGATGCAAGATACAAAGCTTTATTTAAAGTCGGCACGTGTATAAAGAGAAATATCAGCCAAAGGGCTATTAAAACCGACGAAATACATACATAAAGTAACGTTAGACAAATACCTATAGCTTAAAATGGCAGCATTTATACACGACTGAAAAAGTAGCACCACAAAGTTATAACTGATCAATAACAGACAGTCATGCATCTCGCTCATCTGGGTATTTGGACTAGAAGGTTGTATTACATGCTGGGCAAGTGCACGACTCGGGAAAGGTCCAGGTGGCAATCGTTATTTTTTTTTTAATTCTGTCAAAGTTACAGCATCTTTTATGCTATTAGGGACCTGGTTCCAAATTTTGACACCTTGCTAGCGCAAAGAGATTTTACCATATATTACCTTGTTATATGTAGGATAGTTCCAATACTTAGATGAGCGGGAAGCTTTATTTGACATATATTGTTTAAAATGATCTTGTAGATAATTTGGACCGTGGTCACCCAGAGCTTTGTGGATTTCAATGGAAAGTAATCGGAGTCTACGTACGTAATTATTGTGAGGGCTTAATCATTGTAAAGGCATTGACTGCTGTCACATGATTCTCCTTGTAACAGTGCTGCCACCAGTAGTGACTAACGCTATTGACAGGGTGCACAAATTTGCCTTTTGAAAAAAGGGAATGACAATCACTTTTGTGATCACGAAAAGAAATCGTAGGCAACGTTTCTGGATTTAAAAAAAAACTGTTGTCAGTATCCCCACAAAAGTGCCAGTTGGGGAATTTTAATGTGTTCTAAATTCACCAAATTTCTCCAAAATCCACAGATGCAGGCCTTTAACTGCTTGTTGTTGGATTGTACTTGACCGCCATGGTGCTATGCAACCATTTTGCATCCACAATTAGTTTGCTTGAACCTGTCTCATAGGCAGCCTTCTATCCATGCATGCTAGCAGGTGTATGGTGTACAAGGCCTGGGTCCTGTAGCAAATTGGGGGGGGGGGGGGCATAACTGTGTAATGAAGCTCTCAATAGAATCAGAGAATCACTTTCTGCTCATGCAAGAATAGATCTTCTCCATTCTGCCATATGTACCTGGCAAGCTATAGTTCCCACTATTACTGCCAAGAACGGTCAGTGCACCATGACTGAGACTGGTCTGTTTTGCCTGTGGCTATGTCAGTCTGCTGGGCTTATCAGTCACAAGGGATCCAGCCAGCCTCTGGACTTCTAGGCAGAACAAGCCTAAGTGTACCCTCTGTTAAACATAGGCTACTTGGCCAGACCGAGTCTGTTTTTCATAGCCAACACTGAGATAATATGGTGCTTGTCTCGATTCACAGGTACTTGTATATGTAGTTTCTTAACAGCTTTTGTTAAAATTTAATCAACTAATAAAGGAAGAAAGACATTTTTGTATTGCACGTGTACACCTCCCCATTGAATTATAATATGTATGAAACGTACATGTATATGTGCATGTATGAATAATATACACGTACATGCACACATACTCATCCCCACTGCCCAGAAGGGCTGACCCTCTCAGGAGTGGGCACTTTTCTCTGGTCCCAGGGGTGACTTTTCTCCGGTCCTAAGGGTGCCCACTGTAGAGAGATTTAACTGTTTAAGTTGACACCGGAATTGTGAATTTCTTTTTTTTTCTTTCTTTCATTCTTTCTTTCTTTCTATCTTTGTTGCTTTCTTTTTTTTCTTTTCTTTCTTCTTCAAGACCAAGGTGGTCTGGAGATTTTCTCAAGCACTATTTTTTCGAAAACCACTAAACTTGCTATGGTGACTGACCTAACCTCTGAAATTGGGCATCTCATTTGGAATAGCCATGTTGTTTCAAATGATGCAAATTAGGGGCATTTAAAATTTTAAAATCTCCATATCTTCCAAACTATTGCAGATACTCAATATTTCAATATTGAGGAGTTTGAAAAATTTCAAAGTTGAATATCTCCAAAATTATTATACATGGACGTAACTTCACAACTTCTATTTATATGTTTGTGGCAAAGCGGCATCCAATGAACCATGAACCAAAGTTGTAGGATTTTAATTTATGCAAATTAGGTGAACATGCAAAATGTAAATCTTGAATAGCTTCTAAACTACTATAGATAGAGGTTCCATTCTTACTTTAATTCATGGGTTTGTGGCAAAGCCCCATACAATGCACCATGAACCAAAGTTGCAGGCTTTCAATTTATGCAAATTAGGCAAATACACAAAATTAAAATGTTGAAAAGTTTCAAAACTAATATGGATAATAGTTTCAGTCAAACAAAGTTGGTAACATGGCCACATCCAGTGAACCAAGAACCAAAGTTGCAGCATTTTAATTAAGAAAAATTAGGCTAATACACGAAAGTTAGATTATGTTGAACAATGACAAAGGGTAGCATTTCAAACTGTCCTCATTTTGAAGGCACCCAGACTGTGCTCTGAAGCAAATCTTTTTTTCTAGTCTTTATACTTAAGTTTTGTACTGATTTATTTGTGTTCTTATGTTCTGTGCTGAATTGAGTAATTCGCATACTTGAGATTTGTAGATGTGATTGTACCTGGATTTGCGATAATTAGTCTATATGATTTTAGTTATGTATGCGTTTTATTTTGATGTACTTATCCTTTTCCTCGCTACCGGAGTTGTTTATTATTATTATAATTATTATCATTATTATTATTATCATCATCATCATCATCACCACCACCACCGCCGCCACCACCACCACCACCACCACCATCATCATCATCATCATCATCATCGTCATCGTTATCGCCATCGCCATCGCCATCGTCATCGTCATCGTCATCGTCGTCGTCGTCGTCATCGTTATTATTATTATTATTATTATTATTATTATTATTATTATTATTATTATTATTATTATGTGCGGAACTGTGGTTAAAAGGGACACCACCGGAGTCAGAAATACTAAGTTAAGTTGCCTGTCTTCCTATGACACTGTAAGTCTTTAGGTACGTGTTCCATGCTGGCTAGTGTAAGAGCTTTTGACGTGTGGCACCGTGTAATTTAACTGTTATAAATATAATTGCTGTTAGAGATGCGTGTACGGGTTTTCTGGGCTCCAAGGCATGTTCTGATAGTTATCTTTTGAAGATATTCTCTATCTATCAGGCTGATAGAACTGTTTTCGAAATGTATCTGTTGCTTTTTCGTTTGGTTAAAAAAAGAAGAAGAAAAATTAAGAAGTGGAAATTTAACAAATTCACTAAGAAATGCAAGAATAAAACAATGGTCAGCTAATACAACAAATGTACGGTAAGTCTCGTGGTTTCAAAGAATTTTAGAAAATTTGTTTATATGAAAAAAAAAAAAAAAAAAAACAACTTTTGGCTGTACACAAACTTAAGAATCCTTAACTGACTGATGCGATCTGGTCAGACGAAAACAATGGCCTAATATGTGGCTCGGCAAGGGACGCCGGTAGTCAAAGTACGAGGTTTGAAGGGATGAGTGATAATAGGTGCAGATGCAATATTAATGATACTTCTATAAAGGGAGTGGTCTATTGTGGACACAATTCTCAGTGGTCTGTCAGAGACTGTCTCAATCACTTATTCTAATGTAAAGTTGGCTTCAATGACAGGATATTAATTGGCTCAGATTCGTACGCACCGAGTTCCTCTTTATTAAGTTATTAACGTTTTATCTTGTTTCTCATGACTGAGATAAAATGTCGCCTTGAAGCATTCTCCAATTACCGTATATTTTAAATCTCAGTCAAGTAAGAAAAGACGGACCATTAAAATATAATTAAAATGACAAATGGTCCTAATTAGAGAAGCAACGTTGACAGTCTGAATACGCGACCAGCCTCCTGTCAACTGGGAAGACAGGGATGTCTACAAACACAGGGGTAATATATCCAAGGCTACCTTCTTCAAACGGCATAAGAAACAATCACAAAACATCCTCCTTCAATCATTACATCTGTTATTTTGAGTATGTTTTACTATGGGAAAATTGGCACCATATGCTCTGACATGCACACAGGCATATACGTTTTCAGGCAAATGTCATCAAGCCGTCTTTGCTTGACATTTGTCACACCATTCTTTACACGAAAGGAGCTGAATATTTAAACACAACCCGGTGGCTAAAAGGTATATGAAAATTGCAGGACAAACAATATGCAGAAAACGTTGGCATTCCCAGACAAGTTTTTTCCATGGTTATAAAAATATATTCATCAGTTGTCGTGTCTTATTAGGGCGGTAAAATTTTGTTATAGTTTTTTTGTCCATCTTCCGTCCGTCGTCCATCCAAAACTCACACACTTGATTTTTTTTACCGACATCTCTCGGTCAGTTACACTGTTATTTCATAAAGACGCGTTTGGGTACCCACAGACCGTAATTTATTCCATGCGGTACTTCAAATTAATTTACCCTAGTCTTGCAATTTCAAAAGGCCACTTCTCTCGAGTAATCTAACCGTTCAAATGTTCCACATATGGCGCTGCAGTTCTTTGGGGTTTTTGTTTGTTTCTTTGTTTGTTTGTTTGTTTTTTTTTCTTGTTTTTGCTTTCGTTTTTTGTTTGTTTTTGTTTTTAATTAATTTTGTTTTTAATTAATTTTGCGTGGTTTGCAACTTTTACTTTTTCTAGGAAGTCACTTAATTCCGTGCAAATGTTACGGCAAGTCGCATTTACATGGCTTTCACCGAGGTTTATCAATGGATAGTGCTTCTAGTTGTCTCGATTTTTAACGAGTAGCCTACATTACGCAAAAGATGGAAAGGGTGTCTATAAGTATTGATTAAATGGACATTACAGTGTACATACATGTACTTGTTGTTTAGATCTATTTTTTTCGTGAAAGCACAAAATGATCAGTACCAGTATGCATATATTGCTAGTTGTATTGCGATATTATAGATGCACCTGCTCTCCAAGCTATTTTGCCACAACGCCCTGAAAGGTAGAGGAGGTATACCTGGGGCAGGTCGTTGTTTTTCATATCCTGGTGTTTCTGTATGATGATTATTAAGAGTTATAACACTAAAGTAAAGCAATGTCATAGTAAATTGTAGGTTCTGTAGTCTTATGAGCGAACTGATCAGCATATCCCTTTTCAGACTTGGTGGCTATGTATGGTCCCAGAGCCTTCTTGTTTCAGTTTGTGTTCGTCAGCTAATATTTCATACGTTATTATACGGGACGTGTTTGTTTTTAGCTCTGCTGACCAAAGGTCGCAGAGCGTATGCGACCGTTCATGTCTGTCCGGCCGTCCGTCCGTAAACTTTTGCTCGTCAGTACGATGCCGTCTACAGTTTTCAAGTTAGCCCAATACTATCAGGACTTATAGAGCGTCTGAAAATGGAAGCCACGTTCGACATTGGTGGCGCTACCTACACTATTATGTAATATAGGGGTCAAAATGTGAAAATCTTGTGAACACTGCAGCATCTTTAATTTTTGGCGGATCTTTATCAAATGTGGTGGGATTATGGGGAAGGTCAAAGTCTAAGTTGGTAATGATATAAGTGGCGCCACCTAAAATTTGACCGAAATTATGAGCCAAAATGTGTTTTACGATGTGAAATTCCATATTTGGAAAAGCAGTTGGATTAGGCTTACCAAATCTATACGATATATAGACCATAGCCAAAGGTAGAATGATGTGGAATATCAGTGACTTTGACCCATTTTTTGTGAGGCCATCATGCCTGTAAAGTTGAAAGGTGATTTTGTAATGGCCAGGTGTAGCTTGGACATCAATGGGAAAGAGAATTAAGCCTCCAGATCAAAATTACACGGACATAATACATAAAATTGTACTTGGTGACCTTCTTTGGGGTCACTGCGACCCACTAATTATGGAGTTTGGCTCTTGTCAAAGTTTATTGTTTTTCCTCAATAACTGGAAAAGTAATTGCCTGAGTTTGAACAAACAGACAATATATGGAAAGCTGGAAGTTGGGCGCATACTAACAATTTTTAATTCGCGTTGAAGGTCAAGGTCAAATGGCAAGTTTGAATATTGGGTTCATCTCGTAAATGCTCTGCACCCCACAATTATTGAGATCGGGCCATGTTACGTTCAGGAGTTATAAAGTGTATAAAAATCTTTGTCGACATCAATGTTGGTGGCGTCACCTATAGTATTGTGTAATGTACACATCAAAATGTGAAAATCTTGTGACTGCAGTATTGTCCACAGCTTTCAAGCTAGCCCAATATAACTCTCAGGACTTATAGGCGGTATAAAAATCTAGGCTTTTTTCGATATTGATGACGCCACCTAAAATATGCAATATAGGGGTCAAAATATGAAAATCTTCTGAGCACTGTATCATCTTTAATTTGTGGTAGATCTCCACCAAATTTGGTGGGGATGTGGGGGAGGTCAAAGTCTCAGTTGTTAATGCTAGCAGTCTCTCTACCAAAAATTTGAAAGATATTTTGAGTCAAAATGGGTTTTAAGATATAAAATAGCATATCTCGAAAAGTAATTGGATTAGACTTGCCAAAGGATATATAGACGATGGCCAAAGCTAGAATCATATATAATATCGGTGACCTTGACCTATTTTTGTGAGGTTACCATGCCTGTAAATTTGAAAGAGGTGATTTTATAATGGCAGGGTGTAGCTTGGACTTGAATGGCAATGTCAGCAAAGCACCAGGCAGGCCTATTGGCTTCTTGTATTACATAATCTGGGTGTCCTTGATCTTCTGTCGCAAGGTCACTGGGGACAAAAAGTTAAGGATTCACTCGTTGTCTTGGCACATGCAACAAAACTCTTCACAGGGGTTACACAAAGAAGCTATGATTACATGGGGAGCGAAGTGCCATCTGGTGGACATTTTTTACATTAAGATTTATATGTTGAGAAGCCACTTGAGGACTCACAGCTTTGGAATGAACAGGTGCAATATAGCCACGATACCAGCAGAGCATTAGGCCCATGGGCCTCTTGTTTCGCTTTTTTGTCAGTTACATTTCAAGATTTGTATGCATTCATTCTTTTCAATTGCCAACACAAAAATTTTGAACAGGTGTAATTATTTTACAGATGTACAAAACATCATAATCTAAAAATTAATTACATCGTGTAATATAAGGGAGGTTGATGATCAACATGTACACATTAAAATAAGGCTATACATGCTGAATAGCAATACGATCGAATCACGATGGATTGAAGAACCTTGTAACATCTGTTAAGAAATGTGAATTAACTCTTGCGTGATGATTTAACGGTTAGGTAGCAATAAAAAGGATAGGAACGGAAAAAGCCATGGCTGGCTCGAAGGAAAATCAGTGGTTGCAGGTCTATGGAATCCCTCTTATTATATTTACTAGAATATTATAACAAGCAAATACATATTTCTGTTGCATTTTAAGAGTATCAAAATCCAGCCGTCTTTCCTTTTTTGAAGCCTTTTATGCAACTGAAACACATATCATCAGCGTATGGCAGACTGTATGTCAAACTTCCAGTTGACTGCACGTGTAACTAAATGCGCATCTCAAAGATACTCCGCTCCTCCTGAAACTTGTAAATGTGTTGCACAAAATATTAATGCTCTTTCTCGAAATCGTTGTTTTCTGCACAACAGAAATTCCTGACAGCCTTTCCTTTCACACACACACACACACACACACACACACACACACACACACACACACACACACACACACACACACACACACACACACACACACACACACACACAAAAAAAAACAAAACAAAAAAAAAACAACGGCTATCTTTCAGACCAGAAATATGCAAATATAATTTAGATGTAAAAGTGAAAAAGATATGGGTATCTATCATAGAATATAATGAATTGTACAGACGTGGGTTCAGGTGGTTCAATATGAGACAGGTGATAGTCTTCCATAAACCAGCGTCTAAATTTCTATCATTTTCCCCAGATAATAATTTTTTTGCAAAATCGATTATCACCTATATATAAACCCTTTCGGTACCAAATTTTGGACTGAGTCAACAACTTTTCTCGGCGCTCATTGGGCGTAATGCGCCCAATGAGCGCTGGGAAAAGCTGTTGACCCGGGATAATCTCTGTGGACCTATAGACATACTGGTGCTTGAACGAAAGGTCTTTTTACCAGGGATAAGAATCTGGGATTCTACTGGTAATTCAGAATTGTGTTACTCAAACAGATCGACTTTAGACGTGACAGGCACTGAATGAGTTAATCTCGCGCATCAAATTGCATAAGGACTGTTGGTCCTTATCTCACCAGACAATACCAGGGTAACAGGCTTCCAAGGCACGGGTTTGATAAATGCAAGGGTGGCGCGCTTCCTTGGCACGGGTTGCGCTAAATACTAGGGTGACAGGCTTCCAGGGCACGGGTTGCGCTAAATATTGGGGTGACAGGCTTCCAAGGCACGGGTTTGCTAAATTCCAGGGTGGCACGCTTCCTAGGCACGGGTTGCGCTAAATGCCCAACTGCCCGCACCGAAACCTCTTGTTCCTCAGCATGCCATCCGGGTGTATGGAATTTACACTACCAAAGCAAATATTTCCAACTGGCTTCAAACATCAGTAAAAACTATGAAGCAAAATATAAACATTACTTATTTCATAATGCTTGTATCCACCTGGGGCTTCTCCTTGTGAGATGAAGACAGATAGTCAGCAAATGTAGTACACCTTTTTGAAATGCATGGAAGAGAAAACACATACGACATATTAACTCTTTCAGTATCAACTTCAACGTCAGTCTAAATACTGAAGACGATCTGCTCTTAATTATGATAACGATGCCAGATCCGTATTCCTGATAAGAAGACTTTTCATTCGGCATTCAGATATACCTATAGTTCCAGAGAATGTATTGTTCCGGGTCAACTGCTTTCCTCCGCGCTCTTTGATTGGTCTGGGCCAACAGCTTTCCTCTGCACGCTTTGATTGGTCCGGGTCAACAGCTTTCCCCCGAGCTCTTTGATTGGTCCGGGTCAACAGCTTTCCTCTGCACGCTTTTCTTAATCATTTATTAGGAAAACTTCCCCTTTACAGCGAGGGCACCAACGGAACCGGGGAAATCCCATGATGCGTCCAAGATATATACAAATAATCAGGCATCCTTACATTCAATCAAATAATCTTCCTATGTTGAAATAAGTATAGTGACTATAGAAGTACAAGTGATAATTTATGTCCTCCGCACCAAAACTAGAGATAAACCACTCATTGGGACAAAACTCTCGAAAGCGTAAGGATATGTACATTACACATGTTTCATATACAATGCAGAACATATAGCCTCCAGCGTCATTATTAAGAAAAAGAAATCAGGTATATATACATTGGAGCAGCTCTATTTACAAGAGGTACATGTAAAACAATGATACAATTTGTCCTTCTGAGAAGTCATTAAGTGACTGTCTCCTGTAATGCCAAGCCTCAACCAAAAATGTTTTACATTTTTGGTCAAATAATTCACCAATGTCCTGTCCAAGATCATATGCGTGCTGACCAAGGAACCAACATATTTTATTTTTTAGCGAGGAGGCGGAAAAACGCTGCCATGCCTGTTTACAATTCTCATTCAGAGAGTTGACTTCCAAATTTCTATATACCTGTAACCTGATATCATTTAGTGCTGGGCAGAAAAATAGAAAATGTGATAAATCTTCTCTACTATCTTTACAGAAAGGGCATTTTCCGTCTGATAAACCCCATCTTTCCAGATCTTCCCCGACACCCATACAGCCAGTGCGGGCCAAAAATTATAATCGTGCACCGGCAAAGTTATTTACATTACAAAGATAACTTTCACCGAAAGAAGACCGTTTAAACATTTGATACCATCTTAAAGACTTTTTCAAGTCTATTTCCTGGCAAGAGTCTAATTGATATGCTTCTAGCGATAATTTTAAAAAGCATCCCAGCCATTCTGAATTTCCTGATTCCAGAGCATGGTCTATGGCTACGTTATTAAAGACCTTCTTAATTTCGTCAACATATGGCCAAATCTTTGCAGGTTTGTCATCATTTCTTTGCCAAAGAGTGTCAAAAATTTGCTTACATAGCCTTGTGTCTGGCATCTCAAATTTCATCCTGTGATAGTATTTTATCCTAATGCGATCCAGAATCAGTTTTAGGGGGAGCCATCCTAGTTTACCAAGGGTAGCCACTGCTGCAGGTGAAGTGTTGACCTGAAGTATTGCTTTCGCTATGGTGTGTTGAATGGACTTCAGAGAAGCCTCAGACTCTTTAGTATTGCATAACCACACTGCACCGCGCGCTTTGATTGCGTCCAAAACGCGCCTAGGAACAGTCTGAAAACTCAAATAGTTTTAGAGATTTTGTTCATACCTGTATACATGAATTACTTGAATCTGCTTGTGCTGACTATATGGTGAACGGTAAATGCAGTGACAACAAGGTACGTGCAATAAAACAGCACATAGTGGGCCACAAGACCGTGTCGCGTCCTTGACCCAAGTCTCAGGATCAGTCGTTTCCGTGACAAAGTCATCTTGTTTCTGAATGTGTGGTAGTACTTTCCATAATACATTTGTGAGTTTCAGCAACTGCCCAAAATAACTTTAATTACATGTGGTTAGATCGGTATTACCCGTCTACACATGGCCATTGGAATTTGCACAACGTATTCCCTATTTATATGACATTATACTTGTAAAACATGCAGAAAATATGCAGAAAAGATCCTTTCTTTAAGTTGTCAAAGCGGTATGTCACGCTTCCCATTTGGTCAAAAATATCATCGTTCTATATGTTCTTGAGCTGTTTGTCAACACACATAATAACAGGACTAAACTTCCGTAAAGCGTTTTTATCGCGTCTGCTGTTTGGGCCATGTGGCTCGACAACTGCTGAGGGCTGTGATCATCCGTCGCAGATTTTGTGTCGTGCAAAGTCAGCTGTGTACAATTTTGTATCTGGAAATTTTGTTGGAGTAAATGCAGCTCATTGGCATATTATTACAACGAGACTCTTCACAGGTTATCTGGGACATGGGGTTGTTAGGCCCAAGAAAAGATTTTTTCTTCTTCAAATTGCATATCAAAGTACAAGCTGTCAAGGCCATATTTACCGTATTTGTGTGCGCCTTGGGCTCAATAGGAGATGTCACAATTAGCTATTTTGTGTATTTTGGGCTACACAACCAAATACACAATTTTGCGGGCTATAGGTGTGTATTCCCATTATACTCTATCTTAAAGTAACATCCAATAAGTTGTATAGTCATGCACGCGAATTTATTAAGTTTACCTGAGTATTTTGTCTTTACATCAAAATTTATCACAAGAAATATGGTGTTTCTAACTCCAGTTTTCTTCAAGTTATTTCAGTGCAAATTGCAATTGAATCTAATGGAAATACACAAACTTAGCCCGCCTGCCTGCAGGGCCCTCTAGTGAGAACCCACCTGAACCAGTTGATCTTGATCTCACCTATTGCGATTGCTTGCCATGACAGACTGTTTGACAGAACTCAGAACCCAGAACGTCTTATTATTTGACTTACAAAAAAAAATTGCAAAATTAACAATGATCATATGTGTAAATCAACATGTGTAAATTAGAGTGGTTAACTATTAATAAATGATATAGGCATATACGGAAATTCAGTCAGGGTGACCCCAACTAAGAATTCAGAGACCCACTATCGCTGGGGCCACCTAGGAAAAGTTAATATAACTAATTAGCAACATCTTTAAACGAGATACAATAGACACATATTGCTTGAAAATTATACAATTATTTAGTTTATAACCACATAATGGAGACAACTAGCTGCTACATGCATAACAATAGGGGGTTTTCACCAGCAGCCACATTGAATGAGGGCTTATGGGATCGTGGTAGTTCTCGACCACCATACTTTCAGTCAGCGCATATAAAACTATAATGTATAATTCGACTTAGGCTAGCGTAAAATCCCCTGTAAAATGCCAAGATGTACGTGTTGTGGGCCACAGTGTTTTCATAATACTGCCTGGGACAAAGTATGTTCATTTTATGGATTTTCAACCGACGAATAAGCCCTAGCACCTATTTTTCATACAACTGACAAAAGTACTTCTTCTATGTGAAGAAGAATTTGCATTCTTACTTCTGACTGGAAAAACAACTGAATCTGTCCATACAATAATGTCTGTCATCATTTCCTCAGATCAACATAACCCAGGCCCATTATAATAAAGTATCCTAATCCTGGCTTTTTGCAATGTCCTCTGATCGAAGGATGACAATAAAACCTTTATTCATGTACATAATATAGATTTCCCGGGCTTGAAAACATTACTATATTGCCTCATTCTAAGTGATTTTAGAACTTTTGTGAATGAATGAGATATTACAGAAGAGAAATAAACCACGGTCAATATAAAGAAATATATCAGCCAGGTCGACACCCCCACCCCACCCCCACCCCCACCCCCACCCCAGCCCACAGTATATGTGAGTAGAGTATACCGGTATGTTATAAATCAAGGGAAGCATGTTCTCAATGTGGTAAACATTATTCAACGGAATTCGTTTGTCTGACTGGTAAAATATAAGAAAATGTGATTTTCAAACTTATTCTACGTGCCAACAACACTGACAACGTACATGGTAGTACATAAATGTGTCAATTTACAGGTTCGATTTTAAGACATGCATGGAGAAAAAATAACTACATAATACATGCCTAACACGTGACATACAGTTTTCCTTAAGATTTAGGCCAGGAAATATCAGTAACAAGAATAAATGCATATTTCATATTTTTCCTTGGTTCCCGAAGTTACAGGAAAATTGTTAACGCAATCTTGCTCACTGTCTCTAGGGTAAAACCTAACCGAATCCGAACCACCGAATCCGATATTGCCGATTCGTAGGATTCAATATCGGTTCAGGTTCGGTTTGGATAATTTTCTGACGTTCGGATTCGGTTTGTAAAGTCCTCACACCGTGATCTATTTTCACGGCAGCAAAGAGGTGTGGCAGGACCTCCTGCCGTGTTGTTCTAGACGTGCTGACCTGCCCCGCATGCAGAGTTTTCTGTGTGTGTTATAAGACGTTTTTCAATACACATATCAAGCTGCGTTTGCGTTTTTCTTTTGTTTTTGTTTTTTCTCTTTTGATTTTTTTTTTTTAATTTTCCCCATAAACCGAATCCAAACAACTCTTTATACGTATAATTGTCAGCATTAGCATGTCGTTATCCCTCTTGTAAATCTATCTCTCATATTTGTGACTATCAGACTTTTCCAGGCTTTTCACTTTGCCGTCTGCCTTTTAAAATTCCAATTTTTGTCACATGATAGAGTTTGAATGTTACATGCCACGAACTACTTTTGTCTCCACATCTATACTAGTCCGCTTGTCAAGCCTTGTAACCGTGTATGTGTAATGCTATGAGCCGTTTAATAAGCTATATCTGGTCACGTCCATTGTATTTGAAATAATTCATACCTGCTGATAGTGTGTTTTTACATGCCACTTATTCATATTTGTTAATGGGTGAAAAAAGGATGACCCGTATCTGGTCACGTCCATTGTAATAATTCATACCTGCTGATAGTGTGTTTTTACATGCCACTTATTCATATTTATTAAAGGGTGAAAAAAATGACCCGTATCTGGTCACGTCCATTGTAATAATTCATGCCAGCTGATAGTGTGTTTTTACATGCCACTTATTCATATTTATTAAAGGGTGAAAAAAGGATGACCCGTATCTGGTCACGTCCATTGTAATAATTCATACCTGCTGATAGTGTGTTTTTACATGCCACTTATTCATATTTATTAAAGGGTGAAAAAAGGATGACCCGTATCTGGTCACGTCCATTGTAATAATTCATACATGCTGATAGTGTGTTTTTACATGCCATTTATTCATATTTATTAAAGGGTGAAAAAGGATGACCCGTATCTTTTGCATGGATTGTAAGACAGACCGGGCCTGTATTGTATGTGCCAGTTATGATTGATTATAGCATATGAGCCAGTTATCAAGCTGTACCAAAGTCATGATCCATGTCAACATCTGGCTCTGAAGAAGGTAAAAAGTATTTTTGCTTCCATCGGCGCACCTACGTTAAGTATCTCCAAGTATTCATGTCACCTGGTTAATACTTTTTACCCAATTAATGGGTAATCCTGTGTTTTACATGCCATTTACACCTGACTGATTGTCCTCTCTCTCTCTCTCTCTCTCTCTCTCTCTCTCTCTCTCTCTCTTTTTTTTTTCTCTTTTTTTTTCTTTCCACCCCACGTTCATTTTGTTTTCATGTATGAACATCCATGTTAAAATGATAAGGGTTTTTCTGTTTATCAGCACAGACAAAGTCGATTCTATGCTTGTGACAATTTGTATTCTAAATCTGTATCCTTTTATTTGTATTTGATGTATACAGAATCATGCATTTATGTAATATGACAACTGCAAGACTGTTTAAGACGAGTGTACAATTGCTGCAATATCATAGTAGCTGTCATTATTCTCGCCACTCTGCATCTCCGTACCTTATGTAAACTCAGCAGGATGCCTCAAACATTTACAGATATGGTATTCGGAATAACAACAGGTTATGTTTGTCAATCTCCGATTTAACTTACATCCAGATTTACAATCATTTTCATATGAACATCATTACATTTGTGATGATCGTGCTCTCTTTTGTTGCCATGTTTGTGCACTTTTTGTTGACTGCACTCTCTCATGCTCTTGCTTATGTTACTTGTTGTTTCGAAGACTATATTCTCCAGCATACAATGTCATATACTTATTGTTTTTTTTTTGTAAACAAGAATGCAATTATTTTCTGTTGTGTCTCACAGTGTTCAGCGACGGACATTCCCCAGTATGATACCCCCTAATGGGCATCTGTTTAAATCAATATAGGGCTGTGGTAGGGTTATTTCACAACAAAGATGGGTTTATGTTCCTGTGCATTTCTGCCAACATGTCTGCATATACATATTACGATCATAGTTTCATCCTCTCTTTTACCTTCCTCATAATATTTGCTGCAGTATTACTTACCGAATGTCTATGCCATCTGAGACATGTGACGGTTCTTATACTTAAGGTGCTCTCCACGAGTATTCATCCGAACCCTGGCCCAGTTGATAATATTCTTCTCAATAAGTTTTATGTGTGCCATGCTGACGTACGCAGCTTAAAATCTGATGGTCAGCTCGAAGAAAGAAGTATTTTTCGCGGAGTCTGAAAAATTGGAAGTCATTTCTTTATCTGAAACATGGCTCGATAATACCTTCCCTGATGCTTTATTGGCAATTGAACGCTTTAAAAACCCGTTACGTAAGGATCTTGAAACTGGTTTGGGGGGAGGGGTTGCTCTGTATGTAAAAGACAATCTACCTTTTAGAAAATGTGCGGAACTGGAAACTCCAAGTAGTGAATGTATCTGGGCTGAAATTACTGTCCCTTCTGGTAGACTGGTCCTAGTTGTTTATTATCGTCCACCAGGCCAATCTGCCGCAGAGAGAGACTTTTTTCTGGACAATTTATCTCCCTCCATTTCGTCTGCTATCGAACTTAACCCTAAAATACTCCTATCAACAGGTTATTTTAACGATCGCTGTGTAAGTTGGGATTCTCCCCACACTGACAGTGAACTCGGACAGCGCCTTTTTGATCAGTTGGCTCAAAATAACCTGCATCAGCTAGGAAAACTGACTCCCCTGGTTATATCCTGAACTCCGGCATACTCCCTCCTGTATTGTCTTCTGATCATTCTGTTGCATTTTGCTCTTTCTCTGTGAATCATCACAAGGATCGCCCCTTTAAACGCTCTCTCTGGAACTTCAAGAGGGCTGATTTTGAACCTGAACAGTGTACTCCACCATGCTCCCTGGGAAACTGGTTTCACAGTTTTTGACTCCACAAGTGACACTGTGTCATACTAGTCAGACCTATTTATTGACACGTGTAAACAGTTTATTCCGTTCTGCGAGGTCACTATTCGACCCAAGGACAAGCCCTGGATCACCTGTAATATCAAGAGGCTAATAAGGCAGCGCAATCGCGCGTGGAACAGGTGTAAATGCCAGACACAAAAGCTTCGGCCTCACACACTCCTCACTACTCAAAATATTGAACGCCTCTTTCAGTTATACAAACGGAAACGTAACTTTACAGTCAACGCTATTAAAAACTCCATTCGTCTTTACTTTACCAAACTCCGATCTGAACTAGACTCAAGAGAGTTTTTAGTTTAAACATATTTATTTCAACTGGATCGCCCTATAGTACATCTAGATGTCATAGACATGGGGGGGGGGCTTCTACAGAACATGGAGTGACACACAAAAAGTATATTACAAAACACACAGGACAAAACATGAACAAAGTTACCCAATTAACAAAGAAGCTGTACACGTTTCAGATTTGTACCCCGTATACAGGAATCAAAATAAAAACGTCAGCAATATAAACCCTAAAAGATGTTGGAACCTTCGCAAATCTTTTCTCGGTCACAAACTTTATCAAAACATTTCAACTCTTATTAACGGTGGTAGGAATATTTCTTCCGACATAGAGAAGTCAGTGACCTTCAACAAGTATTTTGCTGATCAGTGCAAGACTCCGCATGATGACAATCCTTTACCCTTGCCCGACCTTGCCTTCCGAACTGAGGCCCGCCTGTCTATGTTTCAAGTGCAAGTAAATGATGTGGAAAAGATTTTAAAGTCTCTGAAAACTAGTTCTGCTTGTGGTCCTGACGGTATAGGCAACACCCTTCTCAAATACTGTGCCCCTTCAATCTCACGTTCTCTCACTGATTTATTCAATCTCTGCTTATCCAACTCATATTTTCCAGATCCCTGGAAGAGGTCCAACGTATGCCCCTTTTTTAAGAAAAGTAACAAACAGTCAAAGGAAATGTATATGCCTATTTCACTCCTCTGTAATGTCTCTAAAGAACTTGAGCGCCTAGGTTATAACATTTTCTATGAGTATCTAACCTGTTGTATTTGTGTCTTTTTGCCCAGAACCACTTCCTAGTAGTCAATACCCTATTCCGCAGTCCGAACTCTTTACTCTCCATAAGCTAACCTGTCCCTGTCTAACTTATATAAATATGGAATTACTATTGTCCATGTTGCACACGTTCCTCTGTAAAATTTTGACATAGGCTGTATAAGCCCAAATAAATTTAATGGTCTTCAGCGGGTTACTACTCAACATGTTTCGGAGCCTTTTGCCCGAACATGTCTCCCTGAGTAGCGGCTCCTTGTCTAAGCTAAATATTCTGCAAAGACAAGCCACATAGTAAAGAACAAATATGAACGGGGCAAATGATGAATTAGCTAAATACGTGAAGTTTTGCTTATAAATGCAGAGCTTCATTATGAAAGAAGAATACCTGTCAAGCAAACCATAATTACTAAATTTGTATAGTACAGGTTCAGATAAGAACAATTTGACTTACCTCTGAACCAATATGTACCCTTTCTAGCTGCACAGCTTATCATAATTAAACCACCCGCCAGTGTATAACTAAAGTGGAAACAAGCTGGGGCCTTATATTCAGGCCCAGTGATAGTAAAATAAACAGTTGCAGCTAGACCACTAGATTCCACTATAAATCAACTTGTTAGCATACTTCATACTATTTACAGTGGCCTTGAGTTGGGCCATGAGGCCTGTATGGTTTTCCTGGACATATCCAAGGCCGTTGACAGAGTCTGGCACGCTGGTCTACTTTTTAAACTGAAACAATTGGGGTTTGAAGATCCTGTGTTACTATACTGAACCAAACAAATAATGCAACTTTTTCATTTGGGTTTATTTTCACATTGGAACTGTATTTAAAGTTCAGAAATATAGGAACCGTTGTTAAATCAGTCTAAAATAATGCACCAAGTAGTGTGACCTCAAGGTCGAGTACCCTGACCTTGCCATGGGGTCATTGTCATGAATCAAGAGTGACTACAGCAGGCTATTTTATGCAAGTCTCTGACACCTGAAATTAAGGTTGCCAAGTCTTTGATTCTGGAACAGTAAAAGGCCACATTGAAATCAGCCCAAGCATAACTGTGTGCGAGGATATGAGGCTTTCAAAGTTTGGTGGTTGTGCTGAATCAAGGACAACTGCAGGATTCAGAGTTACCCACATGACTAAAACCTGTGCACCTTTACTGGTTGGGTGTAGCCTCTCACGGACAATAAAAGGGCAGCATGGGATTCATTTGGCACAGTATTCCAAGAACTATGGGTCGATTATCAACAGTAGATCGGGAGAGAGGAATTGGCATGCTACAGGCTGGTTTATCTGCAGCAGAGGTGGCAAGAAGACTGCAAGTCCACAAATCCACTATATCCAGACTTGCTACAAGATTCCAGGAGACTGGGGCCACAGCTGATAGACAGCATCCTGGGAGACCAAGAGAAACCACACCTGCACAAGACAGACACATCAGGGTGTCACATCTGCGGAACAGAACTCGACCAGCCACTAGAACTGCACAACAGACACCTGACAGAACCAATAACAGAATATCTGCCCAGGCAGTCCGTAATAGACTACAAGAACACCATCTACACGCCAGGCGTCCTTACAGGGGTCAAATTTTGACACAGGCAAGAAGGCAAGCCCGACAACAATGGGCTACTGCCCATACTCGCTGGACCCATCAACAGTGGAGGGATGTGCTATTCACCGATGAATCCCGCTTCACCCTGTATCATGCAGATGGTAGGACACGTGTTTGGCGACAAAGGGGAGAATGCTACTCAGATGCCTGTGTGCTGAAAACAGATCGATTTGGAGGTGCATCAGTGATGGTGTGGGTGGAATTTCATTCACAGCCAAAACCCAGCTAATCGTCATTGAAGGCAATCTTAACGCTGCACGTTACAGGGATGAGATCCTTCAGCCTGTTGCTGTCCCTTTCATAAGACACCACCGACTCCACTTGCTTCAACAGGACAATGCTCGGCCCCATGCCGCTAGACTGACGGATTTTCTGCAAGGAGAAGGAATTAACGTTTTGCCATGGCCAGCCTTCTCACCTGATATCAATCCCATTGAGCATCTTTGGGACTACCTTGACCAGCGTGTTCGGAGACGAGATCCAGCGCCCGCCAACCACCAGCAGCTTAGCCAGGCTCTTCAAGAAGAGTGGGATCGTGTGCCCCGGCAGATGGTGCAGCGGCTAGTGTCATCCATGCACCGACGTTGCAGAGCAGTTACAGATGCTGATGGTGGTCACACACAGTATTAGTGGACATGCCAATTTGTGAACTTTACAAATCAATGTTGCCCTGTTTATTGCCAGCTGGTCGCGCCCTCGTTGACAGTTTCAAGTTTCTTTTCACATGTTATGCCAAAAAGACTGCAGAATATGGATCTAATTTGTTTCTGTGAAATGAAAGTAACAATAAATATTTAAGTCAAAAAGTTTAAGGGTTGCGTTATTTGTTTGGTTCAGTATAGTTATAGAAAGCTATCTCTCAAACAGACTTCAACGTGTTACTATTGGAGGACAGACCTCACCTTGGCTGCCTATGCAGGTTGGAGTGCCCCAAGGCTCGATCCTTGGTCCCCTACTTTTCCTTGTTAACATTAACGACATCACTGTCAACATCACCTGTGACATCTGTTTATTTGCAGATGATACTAGTATTCCTGAAATTGTCCAAGAACCAATGGCTATAGTTGAAAGCCTTAATTCTAATCTCATACAAATTCATCGTTGGGGCAAGCTGTGGCGGATGACATTTAATGCCATAAAATCCATCTCAATGACCTTCTCAGCTAAACAACATAAGCCAGATCATCCTCCCCTACTTCTTGGAAACACACCGATACCTGAGGCTACTCTACATACTCATCTTGGAGTTACACTATCAATATATTTGTCATGGCACCAGCATATAACACGTATTGTTGATAAAGCCAGCCAACGGCTTGTTCTTTTATGCAGACTCAAATATAAACTCTCCCGCCAGACACTCATACGGTTGTACAGTACAATGATTCGTCCTATCCTCGAATATGGGTGTGTCCTGTTTGACAATTGCACTGAAAACCTGTCACAATCTAAATAAGCTGTGCAGTATGAGGCAGACAGGATCTGCCTTGGCGCAACTAGATACACTCCACGTGTCTTACTTCTCGAAGAGCTTGACTTGCAAACTCTGGCAAATCGGAGGAAATACTTTCAACTTATTCTTTTCTTTAAGATGTATAATAGGTTGACTCTACAATACCTACATGATCTCGTTCCTCGTGACGTTGCATTCACTACTGGGCGTCTATTGAGAAATCATACTGGATTACGCCAAATAATGTTCACTACCAATTGCTTCGGTAATTCATTTCTCCCGTCTGCTATCAAATTATGGAATAACCTCCCGGTTGATGCTCGTCACACCGATTCCCTGGCGCAGTTTAAATCTAAATTAAATCTATTACTTTTAAATGTTGACAAAAAGCCTACTTACTTTAAACATGGAAGTCGATTCTTAAACATATGCCACACGCAGCTGCGTCTTAAGCTCTCTCTTTTAAATGCCCATCTACATCATGTCAATATCCTTCCAGCCTCAACGTGTGCATGCTGTCATCCTACTGAAGATACGAAACATTACCTTCTGTTCTGCCCCAAGTTCACTGTGCAAAGGGTCCGTCTACTGCACACTGTGTGTCACTTACTCGCCCCACGTGTAAACCCGACTCTAATAGTTCAGTCCTCTGGTGACATTTAACTAAATATTATCTTAAAAGGTAGTGAGGATTTGCCAGACACTGATAATGTATTCATTTTTGAGGCTGTTCAGACATTCTTATCAGAATGTAGACGTTTATTTAGTAATTTAGCATATGATCTAATTATAAATCTCCATTATTTGGCATCAATTGTATTCTTCGTGTACAAGCCGTGGATTTAGTCTTCTGTTCTCGTCCAGTGTGTTTTGTATATATTCCTGTGAATCCTTTTATGTACTGGAGAGCCTCCACATTAGTCTTTGTGTACTACTAGGCAATCCAGAGAAAATAAATATGCTTGTAATATAATAGGAACAGATGGTGTTTTCCAGACTGTTCACTTAAAAAGAAATTTGGCTTTTCTGTTACTTGTTTGTGAAGTTCACTATCTAAGATGATAGACTTAAGCTACTCGCATCAAGTACCTGAGCAAATAAGCGGCATTTCTGGCGCTCAGGTGATAGACATAGGCTACTCACAATAAGTATTGGAGCACATTAGCGGTATTTCAGTGAAGAGTGTTCTTTTTTCTTTTTTTTTTCTTTTTCTGAAGAATGAAGTGGAATGTAGTCTAGTGTCGTGATGTGATGTATTGTTTTGTATCATATTATATTTTATTGTATCGTATTGTGATTCATGTATATATTTATGTGTTTTGACTGACAGAAAACTATGTATATATATGGTGCAGTTAATAAAGTCATTCATTCATTCATTCACGCATCATGCATTTGAATAGGGGTTGATGAGATGTGTTTCACACCCCAGCATCGAATAATTTGACAGAGCCTAGTTCTGAGGAAATGCTTGCGTAAGCGACGCTTCGAAATTCTGCAGTTTCTTTTTGACAGTATGTTGTTGATATATTTTATTTCTTTAAAGAGGATTAGAAAAGTAGCCAAAGGCTAATACAAATTCTTCTCCTCGCGTAAATACAAAATATATACAAATATAGCCGTACAAACAGTAATGTAAAGAGAAAAACATGTAAAAGACAATAAGATACAACATAAAATGACAAAGTACACAGTTATACGTAACACATGGGATCACAATATAATACAAGATCGCAAACTGCCATAATACTGGAGAGTAGGATACATAGGACATAAAAAAAATGATAAGCGACAGATAACTGAACATATGTGGGTATATATATATATATATATATATATATATATATATATATATATATATATATATATATATATATATATATATATATATATATAATGGATACTAATATGCAGAAGCCACAGATGACGACTGAAGGGGATGTACTAGTCCGACAAAAGAACCAGGGCTACTGTTTGGCGCGGCCGAACCACGATGGCGGCCACTGTGGAGCCACCACCACCCTGCAGCTCGGGTGTTCTTTCTCCGCCTTGTCATTGTGAGACACCTGCGGCGTGCTAATACTATTTGTAATATAAAGGACTAGTTAGCTGATATATACATGAGCATACTCAGTCCGACATTTCGAGTATGGCATGATTGACCATTGAGAACAGTTGCCATAGGGCTAATGTCACGGAACGAACCCGATTCAGGATGGGATACCCGTTTGAATTTGGCTCTGGAATGTCGGACTTTTTGCCCGAAATGGATTTTGTGGGACATTTGCGACAGTTATAGGCTTGTTGCTGTGGATATATGCGGATTTCAATGGATTATCTGTGTGATATACCTGTTGAAAATAGTTTTGGAATAAATCGGTGAGTTACAGCGTGTTGGTGTGTACAGAAACGGAGAAATCATGCCAAACGTGAAGTGGGATGGTGGTCCAGATGTGAGCTTCGTTTCGAACCTTTTTCTGTGGGAGCTCCATGTGAGGACCTTGTGGTTTTAGGCCCGTCCGCCACCATCTTATTAGCACAAATAATTGACTGCACAGATGAAGAATACACAAGAATTTCTTTCCGATATGGCCTTACTTGGGTCATTGAACGCATGGATGTTCTTGGTCCGCCCTCTTTACTCACTTCCCCACCCGCCCCCGCGAATATATACATGAAAGCTTGACTGACTGAACGTTACGACCGCCTGTGGGTCCAACCTCTTTACCCCCCCCCCCCCCCCCGCGTATATTAGCACGCGTATATTAGCACGGAAGCTTGACTGCCTGAACGTTGCGAGCGCCTGTGAGCTGGAGACAGTGTCACCAGCGACATGTGAAATTGGCTCAATATCAAGGGCAGATAGCAAGGCAGTGTGGTGAGAGTATTTACCAAGACCGAGAGCCTGTATTTGTTGCAAATAGTTATTTTTTATGTGTGTCATTGAGCAAAATATAGACAAACTGACCTTCCGAGATCTGATTAGATAAGTTAAAGTTGCTATGTATATACTTGAGAGGATCGTGTAAATATAGAAGTAAGCCACCATGGGAGATACAGGCAGCTGCCAGGGTCTCATGACATCATTTTCAGGAGAACAAAAGCTTGATGCCGAAGACGGCAGCTGACTTAGTCAAAACTTGGCACTGAAAGAGTTTGACAAAAGAATAAAATTAATAACTTTTCAGACAACAGATGAAGCAGCTGTCACGTGATAATCACATGTTCGTCTCTGTTTGGAGTGTGCAAACGTGTGACAGCGAATGCAAGTACTGTGGTTAGAAAATCTGGTTCCAAACAGGCTTTCGGGACATTAAACTGACCCGCAAAAAGACATTGACTGAAGGTACAAAAACGCACTCACTTGGAACCATACACATTTTGGAAAAACTGTAAACATGAATCTCAACATTATAATTTCACCTTTGTCTACATAGCCTTCAGCGAAAGATACTTCTGTAACCTTTGATGGCACCAGCATTTTCTTCTTCACCTCAAGCTCAAGCCTCTTTGGATCAATGTCTTTGTCCCAAGTTGCATGGATGTATCGCAATATGACGATCAAAGGGGAATCGGGGGAGGTCTGAGTATTATAGCGAGCCTTACCAATTTGGACTGCATGCATTCTACACTCACGTTACCACGGAGCGACACCAGATGACACTGGCAGGATACAGACGGGGGTGGGGAGCACTCCCATTGGTACACTGTATATGTAGGGTATACTGGTATTGAATGGATAATCAAAACAAAGACATTTGGTACAGACAGGATAAAGAAAAAGCCGCTTACTAGCACAGGCAAGGTATCCATCTAAGCCAGGGAGGTGTATGAGATACACCTCATACACCTTCCTGGCTAAACGTAGCCCAGGCAGGGTGTTGTTTTTACTAACTGCAGTCCTATAATTAGGCCAGGGTTTGCTCAGTGCGTGCCACCAGCTACTGGGTGACAGATTACAAATACTGATCTACGCGTTAAAGCAAAAAGATCATAGTCGGGGTTATACATTTGGTATTAAATGGGTGAGTTAACCGTGGTACAAACAGGGTATGGGTGCAACAAGCTTAGCCGATCATACCCATCACTATACTAAGGTAGTGTCCCCCCCCCCCCCGACAAGAGAGTCTGCTGGGGACTAAAAATACACATTATAAAATATATATAAAAAACAAACAAACAAACAAACAAACAAAAAAATTCTCCTTGTATTCTACAGCGTATACAGAACTTAATAATATCAACAGCACAATGTTCTCAAAATGTCTCTATGACAGAACTAGGCTTTCTCTTTGCTCAACCAAACATTGGGTTATCGATTATCTGATTTTGTTCTATTATGTTTTTACCACTACAGACTTAGTCAATAGCCTTTAAGATTGCAACGCCGATACCGTTTAGAACTTTGGCCATTATCTCATGCACAAATAGGAGAACCAATTCTATATCTATCTCAAATAAATAAATATATAAATAAATAAATAAATAAATAAATAAATAAACAAACAAACAAACAAACGAACGAACGAACGAACGAACGAACGAACGAACGAACGAGCAAGCAAGCAAGCAAGCAAGCAAGCAAGCAAGCAAGCAAGCAAGCAAATAAATAAATAAATAAATAAATAAATAAATAAATAAATAAATAAATAAATAAATAAATAAATAAATAAATAAATAAATAAATAAGATAAGCAATGTTTCTGCCCACCCTGTAACGCCCCGTATTGCTGTGAACGTACGGTGTGTACAGAGCCTACAGGCGACTGAACTATTCCCGAATAATGGGTAGGACGCAAATTCATCGGGACACACGTACGAGTTATGATGATTATATTGTTATGGTGTAGCCAATAGACGTCATACAATTAAAACATGTAAACTTATACTGCTGTACAAGTGACACCACTGGGAATGACACCATATAACACAGGCAGCACAAGACTTCATAATTTACGCTTTGGCGCTTCTTAGTGGCAATGATACAGAATGGTTTGGCAATACATGAATAAACGGCGACCAAAGCATTATCCGTAAGCAAGTGGGCTGTTCAAAACTTAACGGCATGTCTGATACCAAAATTTATCACTGTAAAAAATAACTCTTAAAACAGATCGGAACAAAATTAATCAAAATGTTTTATTCACCAAGCTGGGGTACTCTGAACATTAGTAGTGGGCTCGTAAGGTTTCCTGCCGCCGCAGGACATTCCTCCTCCTCCTTCTCTCTCTCTCTCTCTCTCTCTCTCTCTCTCTCTGTCTCCCTCTCCCTCTCTCTCTCTCTCTCATGTGCAGATGCGCTATATTCATGCTTCAGATGTTTCTTAAACTATTATGCAGTATGGTCAATGTAAAGCTACATAAAGCCCAAATGTAACGGTATTTTTTGTAAAGAAATCATGTAGTCATAAATCAAAGCCCTGCAAGAGAATACAATTTCTTAATGCAAAACCTCTCACGGCAAAGACGTTCCCTTGAGTAAAACAAGAAGAATAAAGCTTCGCTGCGCGGTAGGTACTAGAATGGACATGCGCACGAGACCCAAGCATGTTAATAAATCAGCCTCATGACGCATAAAAAGACCATCACCGCAAACTTGAAAGCACATGTGGATAGAGCGCTACTTTGTCTTTTTGCCGTTGGGGGTCATTGTATTCATATTGCGTCCAAAAACACGCAAAGGTGTAAACAAACTAAGCCGGGGCGATTCTGGCCAGTGACACAGCCCTTGTGTTCCCAAGACTTTATTTTTAGATTTTGGGAGTGAAAATTATGTTACTACAGCATGCTTTCCTTTCAAATACAGCCCACAATAATGAGCTAACATTTACTTTAAATACATACATATGTCTTTTGTACTTTTGTGCCCAAAAGGGTTCATGGCTAACAGATAAGAACATATAAAATGTTAATTCACATTATTGTTACATATTATTGCCGACCATTTTTCCTTTTAACACACATATTGCATATATATTTGGGGACTGCTAATTCCCGATCAGGATAAAAAAAATTCTAGTTTTAAGTTCAAAGTGATTTGTGTCGTTTTACGCCGACATTGCTAAAAGACACAGTGTAAAACCAAGTGCCCTTCGGTTATACCTTCGCCCTTATCACAAAAAAATCTAGACACACAGACTATCTGGTACATTTTGATTCATACAAAGACTAGTTTCGATACCCTGACAGTGATTACAAACTTGCAATTTTGATAGGGCTTTCTGAAACTTGAAGTTTAAATCTCCAAGTTATTATATGTATTTCATGCTCGGAACGAGCGGGACTCGAACCTGCAACCTTTGGCACCAGTCGCCTGGCTGAAATGGGAAACGCACATATCTGCTCGACCAAATCCCCATTCCTAAAAGAGAATACAATATGTGCGAGTGCCATGTCGACACGGTTTTGCAGTATATGTACTGAGTCGGCCCTTATTTCCAGAATCGGGGACTTAAATCCACCAGCATTAAGAAAATGCCGAAAATATACAAATATGTATTTAAATATGTCTCCAAGTTATTATATGTATCTAAATATGTCTCCACATTATAATTATTTTTACATTTCCTGTAAGTACGTAGTTTAGAACCACAACTTTGAATCGCTTCCTCTTTAACTCATTCCATACAAGTCCCTGATGTTTCCCTATATTTACCTACATGTAGGATGACAATTGCATATTTAAATTTTTCTTGAAAAGCGCTTTCGTTCAACTACCAACATGCTTATAGTCTTAAGTCAGTGGTTCTGGCACTGACCAAGGCCTGTGACCATATTACGGAATAAGTTAAACAAGTTAGAATCAAAACTTTGTATATATTGGACATGTAATCTTCTTTTCAGTTTATTTATAAATAATGTTTGTCGTTAACACTTTCCAGTCTGGGCAATTTGCAGGGCATATGCACCCTGTGTCTGGTGATTTGGGGCAAAATTCACAAACTTGCAACCCAGCTAAGTGCTAACTACTCTATTACTACTCATACAAACTATATACCAAAATGCTCAGTTGGGCAAATACTCCCAGGTTCTCGGTACGTTACTATGGTTATGATGGGTGTAACACTTGGTTGCCATAGCAACCAAACTATTGTTTCATATTCTAATTTTTTGGCCAAAAAACATAAGTTTGACAATGAAGGGAGTGATACTGAGGGTAATATTACATCCTTGAACTGTTTTCAGAACTGAAATCATGACAGCTTGTCTCACAGAAACATTTAAGACTTTGATCTTGAAAAAAACAGAGTTTATAATAACATACCACTTTTTGTGGTTTCCATGGCAACCAATTTGGATAATGTCTAAGATTTAGCAGCAACACTAGTACAATATGTTTTACCTTTTGCCACAGTAAATTAGCAACTTTAGGGTAAATGGCATGAGTGAGTATGTTTAACATGTTCATGTTCTGCAACTTTTACCAGAACGGGGGTGGATAAAGACCTTCAGATTTTTGTTACTAAAAATAGCCCAAGGTCAGGTGACCTGGCCACCATCTTGGATTTTTGCCTTTTTAAAGCAAATTTCTCTTTTTCTTCACTGCAAAATGTAATTAATTAGTCCAAAACATACCTAAAATGTCAAAATAGACTGTAAAAATATCAAATGATACCCAATCCCTACAAATTGACACAGATTTTGCTCTAAAATACGCAATTTGGTCCGAAATGACTGTCATACTGGCTTAAACACCGATAAGTCATGTTTGTTGACATGTATTCATTTGAGGGTGAATTCATGAAAAAGTCATGTTGGAAGATCATGAACTTTCTTTCACAATAATCAAAGTAAGTGGTTTCAAACTTTCACCACACGAGGGGTGAGCATAGGCCTTCGGTTTTTTGTTACTAAAAATAGCCCAAGGTCATTCAATGTCACGTGACATGACTGTCATCATGGATTTTGTTGCTATGCAGTGTTACATGTTATAGTGTTATTCAGTATCACATGATTGAAAAGCTAACTTTTAAAACAAATACAGGAAATACTCCACGTACACAAGTCTTAAATTACAATACTTTTGTACGTCAAACTGTATCTGTAGTTGGTTTTTAGTACATGAATATATACATTTCCATTAAAATAAATAAGAGTAGATTTGATTAATATCAATTATTGACAATAATAACCAGATTCAATATTTCCACTGTTTGGTGCTCCACATCTCTTTACTATTAAGTGTAATCTGTTTAAACAGTGCAAAATGCATCAGATCTGTCATTTGGCTCTACCAGACTCTAATTTTACTGTAAGTTTAATCATACAATAAGTTGTGTTTCTTTTCAATTATTATTTTAACTGTTCTTTCCTAATCCTCATTGATAAAATCCAGACGTAAAACATCTTGTTCAATCACATTCCTCGGGTTGTAAACTTAATGTGTTCACTATTAAACATACTATCAAATTCATTATGTACTTATGCCATGAGATTCCATGTTAACACAAAACACCTTTTATCCAAAGTATAAAAGTCAAAAATAATAATTCTAGCATATCATTGACATATTGTGGAGTGTGAAATGGCTGTGAATTATAATTGTAATTTTTTTTCACAACTGGGTCATCTTCTCCTGAATATGATGAAACATATAGCAGCACTTGTAAAATCTGGGTGTGAATACCTGTAGCTGTAACAAGATGTTACCATAAAGCAGTTCCATAGAATATCTTATCACTTCTGGATTCTGCTCCTTGTTGAACTTTTTTGCCATTGTTATGAAAGGCTTGCTTACTTTCAGTCACACAGCAGTAATGCTTGGTACATGTTTATAGGCCTTTGATGACACTCTTTTTGTCTTCACATTGTTAGCTGAAAAAGACAGCAAAACAGAACCAGAAGACACACCCAAGAAAAACGCTCAACTTAACAAATGAAATCTGATAAAAGTATCTGCATCAGGAAAATTTAAACCCCACGATTCAAACCCTGAACAGATTTATTCCCCAAACACCTAACTCATTCCAATATGCTGATACTTGATATTACCATGTAATTATTACATATATTCATTATTTTATTCAGACAGAACAGCAATCTAAATATAACATACTTGACATGTAATGTCATATATTCTACTCATATCAGTACTTTTGTGTTCTATGATTAAAAATATAGCCTTATGTACTGAACAGAGAATTTGAACTTGAATATTTACATGTTTAGCTAGCAAAACTAAACTGTTGGCAAATAACATGTGGATGAAATTTGGACTTTCCTTATTTCATTTTTTTTCTTCCAGCCAATAAGAAATTTTCATCAGATGTTTTCATTCAGATTTATCATGGTAACTTTTACAAGGATAAATCAATGCCACCATATAATATATCTAGTTGAGTGAGAGTTGACTATGTTAACTATAGTTATTTTAAACAGTATTCTGTTTACGTTCTGAAGATATGTATTCTGAATAAATGTGAGAACTCCCAAGGAAGACACAAGGTGTTCCCTTTTACCAGTAGTTGTCTTGATTTTTGTAATGCACAAACAAAATCAGCCATATCCCACCCGCTCCCCATTCTCATCATTGACCTTGGCTTTAGAATAGACAACCTTGAAAATTCAGACACAAGAATGTCAAAAGGTGAAAAACACTAAAATGTTGAGAATCAGCTGAAATTTAGACATCAAGGCAACTTTCATTGAAATACAATGGAAAATTCTATGAAATAAATATAATTCAACTTTTTAAAATCCCAAAGAGGCCAATTCCATCCCAACTAGGACCCCCCCATCTAGTTCTGCTTTAAAAACATTAACTTCAAGATATTCCATGGAAAAGGATGGAATTATAAAACATGTGCAAAATTTTTGCAACTTTTGTCATATGTATTTGTACTTTAAATAGCAATTATGGAATTGTCAAAAGGTTAAAAGATCAAAGGAAAATAAAATCGATAGCCATTTTGACATTGATGTATTTATTTGTAAAAGCTTAACAAATACTATGCAGTGGTCCCTGGTTTGAGAGACCACCCTTAGGGCAGGCCAAAATGTGGTCTCTTAAAACAGGTGTTCTTTACTTTAAAGTACAATAACATGGAAAAGATAGCACACTGTTCTGAGAGAGCAGTCTCCCAAAACAGGTACCACTGTATTCTGATTGATTTTGTCAATACAAAAATATAACATGCAGAGAACAATATTTATTAAAATTCAATGATAAGATTGATGTTTACTTTACCTGTGTCTTCTCGGGCATGACTGGTTTACTAATAGGGAAATTATCATAGAACATATACAATTTTCTGATATTTAAAACCTTTTTCCCAGGAAAATGGGGGAGCACTTATGAGGGAGACTACGGTAGGAAATTAATTTATATTATCTCAAAATAAAAACTGAGTTCTTATAATACGAAACAAACATAGATGACTACTCATGATCAGGGTTTCAGATATACCCATTTTTGAGGACATTTGGCCTGCTGTTCAAAATGTCCAGAACAAATTTTGTTTTTATACATAAAATGTATACCGGTAGAGATGTCCTGGACCAATTTGCCTATCAATCAAAATTGCCCTTAATTGTCCTAGCTGAAATCAAACATGCCCAGATGAAACCCTGCATGATTTCTTGATTTTCTTGTTTTGAGTGAAAAATCCCTCTGTCACTCCCAAGATTTTGCTATTTTGCTTCAAGAAAATAAATGTAAGAATTTTTTGATAAATCTTGAGAGTAGGGATTTTTTTTCACCTCACTACACAGGTGAGATGGCAACTGATAGTCATTTTACTTTTGCTGTGTTACATGCATGGAACAAAATTGTTTTTAATCGCAACGCGTAATCTAACCTTAGTTCTGATGAAATGATGGCAAATAGTGCTAGTGCATGCACAATTATAAACGTAGGCCTAACTCAAGCTAGTTGGTAGTCCCACTGTAGTGTAGTGGATCAGTGTAGTCAGTACAATACATGAAGTAGATGTGCATGTACAATTATAAACGTAGGCCTAACTCAAGCTAGTCGGTAGTCCCACTGTAGTGTAGTGGATCAGTGTAGCCAGTACAATACATGAAGTAGATGGCCACTCTCAACAGTCATTGAAGATGCATGCATACATGTACCAAAGGCAAAGCAAAGCAACTCATCCCCACAGCCAGGAGCATGTCAGACCCCCCCCCCCCCCCCATGTATGGGTCAGGAAATAGAGAACACAGTTTTTGTTCCTGCCTTCCTTTTTCGATTCTGATTGTCCATGTATGACGGCTTTGTCCAGGGCATGTTAAAATAAGTTGGCAATGAAAATAGTTATTGTGTTGTTGCTGCCACTCGCACTGACACTGTTACTCAACTTAGGCCTACTGCCCTGTAACTGTTGTGCAGATAGATGTGCTGTTGTACCGAAGAGAGATTGGGGTTTGTTATGAATGGGACCTTGGAACTTTTCAAAATTTCTATGCTCATTTTGAAGACATGTACCTTCACTGTCAGACTCTGACTCGGTGTCAAGATCAGAGCCATCCATGGCGAGTAAATCCACCACCTCTTCGATAGTAAAGTGCTGTCCTCTTCGGCGTGTCGCCATGTTGACCCGGATGACCTCTGTGTGTTGACTGGTGCCCGTTCAAGCGAATAAAAAAACCCGTTAAAACGGCAATCTGGCGTTCCGCTGTCTAACCTGTGTATCGGATTTCAAGTTCCCGTCATAGAAGACCGTTTAATAGGTAAAATGGACAAGTTTTACTGAAATAGGCGCAGATAATAGTGCAAAAAAGCGAATCCGCATATATGCGGACATCGACCACAAGGTATGTTGCGTGAATCCGCACATATGTGGACATCGTCGTCGACTGGAAAGTGTTAATATTGTCATTTCGCTTCCATATATTGCTAGATCCGTTGTGCTCTGGTATGTCTGTCACTACATTTAAACCCCCTTCGTCTAACTGATGTCATCGGCTACAGACATACATAAAATATCGTCTTGTTCCATTCTGTAAGTCTGAACCAGTATTTCACAATTTTGAGTTTTACATACATTTACAGTTTTGGGACTAGATACGGCCCTAGTGAGGGATGCCAAGGTGGGAGACCTATTAGAGACGCTTAGAATAAATTGACAATAGCCTCAATGTCTTTTTTCCGTTTTGTTTGCGTTTTGACACATTGTATGTGGATTACAAACTGAATTCTATGTTAAGATTTTTACTTTGTGAGTGAATTTCTGATCCACAAGTTAAGATTGGAGTCGAAAAGATGCAGCGGTACGTTAGGATAAATAAGGTTATATCTATCTGCACATATTCTTCATTTAAACATAAATGAGGACATAGGAGCTTTATCAGAGAGACGGCTTTCCACAGCCAGAAAGGTACCATTTGAATTAAATACAATTCCTACATATTCTGTTTCACTGACTATTCCCATATTTTTACCCCAAAACATAGACATACATTCATTTTCTAAGTAGCACCTCTCTTATTGAATGCCAGGCCCACGGTCTTTTTACGGAGGCTTCTGGCCCATTCTACAGGGAAAGTGTTAACTAATAAAAACACCACGCCACTGTTGACCTTTGAGTGACTGATGTCCGCAATGACCACTTGGGGCCATAACCTCTAGTGCATGCAATGTAGCCAGTCTAACCGCCGCCAATGGTACATGGTAATTCTTCACATTTTCTGTTCAGAACAGGAAATCCTTCCAGGAAGGCCTTCCATATTTTAGACAATTAAGACACCAGCAGGCACTTGTTTATATTTTGCAAGATCTTTTACTGCCTGCGTGCCCTTATTTTCGACCAAATAAAAGACTTATGTATCCGAAAGACACGAATGAAGGAGACACAAGTATGAATATCATATACGTATGGAAGTCACACAAGTATGGAAGTTTCAATGCGTCTGAAAACAAAATGATTATATCAAATACTGCAAACAAGACACATTTGTGAATTTTGACAGAGTGATCTTTAATAATAATAATAATAATAATGATAATAATAAGAATGATAATAATAATAATAATAATAATAATAATAATAATAATAATAATAATAATAATAATAATAATAATAATAATAATAATCATTATCGTCGCTCTGTGGCACTCTGCTTATTTGCCTCGTCCTGTATCATATCTGATACAGGTCGCCGAATAAAGAATTCCCCTGGACCCTAAGCCCGCCTCAGGGCTTTGTTTCATATGATACATAAGACATATTCACAGACTTCTTTAAGCATGTAAATACAAACATCAGCTCCTAAACCCTTTTACAAAACAATATGATAATCAAGTGTACGGAGACAGTGCTCAGATCTGCGGAGAATAATATGTTCTAGCATTTTCGACATCAGAGTTGGCAGGACGATGGGCCTGTAACATCATACATTCATATTGAACTTTAGAACTGAACACCTGCTCTGGTCGCCTTTGGTGCTGGGTAACGGAGCTATGCCTCTGCCATGATGAGGGCACATGTACCACGTATCCAGAAATACTGCATTTTCTATCAAACAATGCCTCAATATGTTCAACCTTCTGTATGTTCTAGAACTTAGAGAAGGTTTTTTCTTACGCATTTTCCTTTTTCAAGTTGTGACTTGTATCATAGAAGCTTATTAGGCCCTGCTTAATACATGACGCCCTTACTAATACATGAGGCCCTGCTTGATACATGGGGCCCATACTAATACATGAGGCCCTTCTTAAAACATGAGGCCCTTCTTAATACATAAGGCCCTGCTTAATACATGAGGCCCTTACTAATACATGAGGCCCTTCTTAATACATGAGGCCCTTCTTAACACATGAGGCTCTGCTTAATACATGAGGCCCTGCTTAATACAGGAGGCCCTTTTTAATACATGAGGCCCTTCTTAATACATGAGGCCCTTACTAATACATGAGGCCCTTCTTAATACATGAGGCCCTTCTTAATACATGAGGCCCTTCTTAATAGATGAGGCCCTGCTTAATACATCAGGCCCTTACTAATACACCAGGCCCTTACTAATACACGAGGCCCTTACTAATACATGAGGCCCTTCTTAATACACGAGGCCCTGCTTAATACATGAGGCCCAGCTTAATACAGGAGGCCCTTACTAATACATGAGGTCCTTCTTAATACATGAGGCCCTGCTGAATACATGAGGCCCTTCTTAATACATGAGGCCCTTCTAAATACATGAGGCCCTTACTAATACATGAGGCCCTACTGAATACATGAGGCCCTTCTTAATACGTGAGGCCCTACTTAATACATGAGGCTCTTCTTAATACAGGAGGCCCTTCTTAATACATGAGACCCTTCTTAATACATGAGGCCCTTCTTAATACATGAGGCCCTGCTTAATACATGAGGCTCTTCTTAATACATGAGGCCCTTACTAATACATGAAGCCCTTACTAATACATGAGGCCCTGCTTAATACATGAGGCCCTTACTAATACATGAGGCCCTTCTTTATACATGAGGCCCTTCTTAATACATGAGGCCCTGCTTAATACATGAGGCCCTTCTTAATACATGAGGCCCTGCTTAATACATGAGGCTCTGCTTAATACACGAGGCCCTGCTTAATACATGAGGCCCTGCTTAATACATGAGGCCCTTACTAATACATGAGGCCCTTCTTAATACATGAGGCCCTTCTTAACACATGAGGCTCTGCTTAATACATGAGGCCCTGCTTAATACATGAGGCCCTTTTTAATACATGAGGCCCTTCTTAATACATGAGGCCCTTCTTAATACATGAGGCTCTGCTTAATACACGAGGCCCTGCTTAATGCATGAGGCTCTGCATATTCCATGAGGCCATGCTAAATATATCAGGTTCTGCTTAATACGTACATGAGGGCCTGCTTAATACATGAGGCTTTGCGTAATACGTGATGCTCTGCTGAATACATGAGGCCCCGCTTAAAACATGAGGCCCTGCTTAATGCATGAGGCTCTGCTTAATACATGAGGCTCTGCTTAATACAAGATGCTCTGCTGAATACGTGATGCTTTGCTGAATACATGAGGATCTGCTTAATACATGAGGCCCTAACTAATACATTAGGCTCTGCTTAATACATGAGGCTCTGCTTAATACATGAGTCTCCGATTAATGTATGTGGTGCTGCTTAATACATGAGGCTGCTTTCTTCCTGTCAAGTTTCTTGCTGCAGCTGTGGTGCCAACACAGAATCACAGCTGAAATGAATACCTCCTATTTTCTTTATCCCTCACATCACCAGCTTTATTCTTTAAGAGATACAAGAGTTATTTTGCAGAGGGAAGGGAGAGTATATCCTAGTACCAGCATAGCACCAAACAGCAATGGAAGGAATAAGTAGAGATTGTTCCCAGCATGCTTTTTAACAAGATTCAGAGTTTCATTCACTGATATTATATACATTCTCGTACTATATTGACAACCTGACAGCTTCACTCTACAGCACTTCTAAACTTTTTAGAATTAGCAGAATTGAACAGGTTTTCAAAGTGGCTGACCCACATGGAATTAATGTTTTGGACGTAAGAAACGCAATATACATGAGGCTCTTCTTAATAAATGACGCCCTTACTAATACATGAGGCCCTTCTTAATACATGAGGCCCTTCTTAATACATGAGGCCCTTCTTAATAAATGAGGCCCTGCTTAATACATCAGGCCCTTACTAATACACCAGGCCCTTACTAATACATGACGCCCTTACTAATACATGAGGCCCTTCTTAATACATGAGGCCCTGCTTAATACATGAGGCCCTGCTTAATACATGAGGCCCTTCTTAATACATGAGGCCCTGCTGAATACATGAGGCCCTGCTTAATACATGAGGCCCTTACTAATACATGAGGCCCTTCTTAATACATGAGGCCCTGCTTAATACATGAGGCCCTGCCTAATACATGAGGCCCTTCTTAATACATGAGGCCCTTCTTAGTATATGAGGCCCTGCTTAATACATGAGGCCCTTCTTAATACATGAGGCCCTTACTAATATACTGAACCCCAATGAAAAGTATCCACATGCCAATTTTGAAGTATTTTATTGTTTATACTTGAAACATTTCATACCTAGACGTGCTTAGAACTTAACAAAGCATTCACTTTTCTGGCGTAAAAATAATGTCACGCTCTACCGACATTAACGTCACTTACAGGCAAAAAATGTCATTAACTGCCCTAATTGAAAGTCACACAAATTTTTCTTTTCAATATGGGATGTGGCCACCTCGAGCATCAACACATGCTATACATCTGCGGCGCATACTGCTGACCAGGGTTTGAATTCTGTGTTGGGGAACATTATTCCATTCTTCCTGCAGAGCTTGAATCAGCTGGTTTCGGGTAGTAGGCCTAGGTGTCCTCCGTTGAATACCTTGGCCTAACTGATCCCACAAATGTTCAATAGGGCTCAGATCGGGTGAGAACGCTGGCCATTCCATGACATTGATGTTGTTCTCATTGAGAAAGTTCATTGTTAATCTTGCAGAGTGTGCACGTGCATTGTCCTGCTGAAAGATCGCCAGATCTTGATGCTGCTCCATAAATGGGACCATGTGCGGCTCCAGCACCTCATCAATGTACCGCCTAGCATTGAGGATCCCTTGAATGACCACTAGGGGTGTCCGGTAGCGGTTGCTGATGCCTGCCCACACCATGACAGAGGGTCCACCCCATCGATCTGCCTGACGGACACAGGCATCTGCATATCTCTCCCCAGTCCGGCGCCACACACGTTCTCTGCCATCTGCTCTGCTGACACAAAAACGGGACTCGTCAGTAAAAAGGACGGTATTCCACTGCTGGCGAGTCCACCTGGAGTGTGCTCTACACCACTGCAGTCGTCTTTCTCTTCTGGGTTGGGTCAGCAGGTTACCCCTGTAAGGTCTTCTGGCTGTTAGGCCACTGCTCCTCAGTCGCCTCTCCACAGTAGAACTACTGACAGGACGGTGATTCACCCCTTGAGTCTCACGGGATGTTTGGGCTGCTGTACGGAAACGGTCTCGCAGGTGCATCAGCCGGATGTGACGGTCTTGGCCAGGTGTTGTCACTCTTTCTCGGCCAGGCCTAGGCCGATCATCTACGGATCCAGTTTCTTGTTGCCGTTCAATTAGTCGTTGGATGGTGCGCCGAGTACACCCCATTCTTTGTGCGATTTGAGTGATTGGGACTCCACCCTCTGCAAGCCCCAAAGCATGGTGTCTTTGACCTTGGCTCAGACGCGGCATGATCGCCTCAACACACCTGAGACCACTGGCTTTTTTCTTGGCTGAACATCCCTTTTTAAAGCCACTGAAAACATCAGGTCATTTTAGCCATCCAATAGGAGTGGTGGTCAGAAGCCATATTCGGTGCACAAAAGTCACATGCATTATGTAACAACCCAGCAAAAGTTAAAAAGTTGTCCTGAATGACCCTGATGTAGGCTCCAAACCATGCATATATGCACACACAGTACTTAGTAACTTACAAAATTAATGTGTTAATTTTTTTATGTGGATACTTTTCATTGGGGTTCAGTATACATGAGGCCCTACTGAATACATGAGGCCCTTCTTAATACGTGAGGCCCTGCTTAATACATGAGGCCCTGCTTAATACATGAGGCCCTTCTTCATACATTAGGCCATTACTAATACATGAAGCCCTTACTAATACATGAGGCCCTGCTTAATACATGACGCTCTGCTTAATACATGAGGCCCTTCTTAATACATGAGGCCCTTCTTAATACATGAGGCCCTGCTTAATACATGAGGCCCTGCTTAATACATGAGGCCCTTCTTAATACATGAGGCCCTTCTTAATACATGAGGCCCTTCTTAATACATGAGGCCCTGCTTAATACATGAGGCCCTGCTTAATACATGAGGCCCTTCTTAATACATTAGGCCCTTAATAATACATGAGGCCCTTACTAATACATGAGGCCCTGCTTAATACATGACGCTCTGCTTAATACATGAGGCCCTTCTTAATACATGAGGCCCTTCTTAATACATGGGGCCCTGCTTAATACATGAGGCCCTTCTTAATACATGAGGCCCTGCTTAATACATGAGGCTCTGCTTAATACACGAGGCCCTGCTTAATGCATGAGGCTCTGCATATTCCATGAGGCCATGCTAAATATATGAGGTTCTGCTTAATACGTACATGAGGGCCTGCTTAATACATGAGGCTCTCAGTAATACGTGATGCTCTGCTGAATACATGAGGCCCCGCTTAAAACATGAGGCCCTGTTTAATGCATGAGACTCTACTTAATACATGAGGCTCTGCTGAATACGTGATGCTTTGCTGAATACATGAGGATCTGCTTAATACATGAGGCCCTAACTAATACATTAGGCTCTGCTTAATACATGAGGCTCTGCTTAATACATGGGTCTCTGATTAATGTATGTGGTGCTGCTTAATACATGAGGCTGCTTTCTACCTGTCAAGTTTCTTGCTGCAGCCTAGGTGCCAACACAGAATCACAGCTGAAATGAATACCTCCTATTTTCTTTATCCCTCACATCACCAGCTTTATTCTTTAAGAGATACAAGAGTTATTTTGCAGAGGGAAGGGAGAGTATATCCTAGTACCAGCATAGCACCAAACAGCAATGGAAGGAATAAGTAGAGATTGTTCCCAGCATGCTTTTTAACAAGATTCAGAGTTTCATTCACTGATATTATATACATTCTCGTACTATATTGACAACCTGACAGCTTCACTCTACAGCACTTCTAAACTTTTTAGAATTAGCAGAATTGAACAGGTTTTCAAAGTGGCTGACCCACATGGAATTAATGTTTTGGACGTAAGAAACGCTACCCACCCTGCAATTTTTAGATCCTCAGTTGTCGGCTGCAATCCTGAGGTTGTGTTCCACTATCATATAGAATGGGGTTGTTGTCGTTTGTAATACCGACGTACCAGAGAGTATAAAAAAACAAGACCCATATTCATAAATTTCAAGGCCAACAATGCGACAAAGAGATTCCAGAGTTACCAAAGCTCCTGCTTTCATCTTCCAATACCAATGTCAAGAAACAAAATTCACTCCTGACTTGACACAGGCAGTCACACATAAAAGGCAACTGGTGGTTTTAAACTGGTCCTCTCATCCTTTGAAATATTGTTCGTTAATACAAACTATAGCGTTTCTAAAAATATATAGGCCTAACCACTCAAAGTTCAAATTTTATCACTTCTGCCAAAAAGTAAAAAAGACCAGGTAGGCCTATCATTTTTGGGTTGTCCTGACTAGTCAGTCAGCCGAGTTAACAGAAAAAGAAGAAAGTAGGCCTACATCGTTTTTGTGATATTTATGAATCTGGAACCTTATGAACACACTCTAGCTCCATTATAACTATGAGTCGGAGAACACAGCCACAGCACAACATAGCCAATGAAGTATTTATCAAATAATATAGAAAAACATGACCCAAATTCATGAATTTCAAACCCAACATTTTCACAATGACAAACCCAGACATTTGACTATATAGGTGGCTTTGGTCGTAATATTGAGTGATGAGTAGGTGTTATACTTGGTATACAGCTTCTCAATATCCACAGTCACATCTAGCTCCTCTCTGGCGAACGTAGCCAAGCCCTCTACAGAAGTGTCAGTGGACACTCGTGACACATCACGTCAACTGTCATTTTATTCCTGGGCTTTACATTTTACAACGAGGAGGACTCCTTTGCAGTGTCTAGAATAGGTAATGACCTTGTCTTTCGTTGCTGGTGTCTACAATTTTTCATTCCTCATTACAGGGCTCATTGAAGTATTGTTTACCACCTCAAGGTTGAGCAACAGATGCCGAATTGTGCTTACCCTCTGCAGTTCCAGCAGATGGCACTGCTCAGCCTGACGGACCATGAGCAAAGTCACCGGAGGTCAAACTGTGTGACAGGGCATTGGATCTCGGGATTACAATCCCACAGGCTGTTGAGATGCCTGCATCACCCACCCCCCGTACAGTTGCTCTGCGATCTTTTGGCTTTTCCAAGGTTCTTTCATTACCCCCTGTACAGTTGCTCTGCGCTCTTTTGGCTCTTCCAAGGTCTCTCATCACCCCTTGTACAGCTACTCTGCACTCTTTTGGCTCTTCCAAGGTTCTTCCAGACTCTTTGGGGTCTTTCCACCAATGGTCTCTTCAGATACATTTTGGTCAATATTGTTTACCCTTTGTGTTATGGATTTGAAAAAAAGACTCAAAACAATGCATTAAGATTAAATTGTCTTTTCTGAGATCAGTAATCTCTTGCAAAAGTATAGATAAACAGTCACAGGAAGTAATGATTATAGATCAAGAGCTAGACAACATGAGAAATCTGAAGGATCAGTCTCTTGTACAAGTGCATAACTGTCTGGCAAATTTTTATCTTTTTGTGTGGTACGGTTCATTTTGTTATTCTACCAAAGTGGGATTACAGCAATTCATAAGTATAGCCTTTACGTACTCAACTTCAGCATCGTCACGGATTTTGACCATTACATTTGGTGTTTTTATGTTCATTTTGTTTCTAAAGAAGCAAGATAACTTCGTCCATCAGGTGACTTTGCTATGGTATTCTTTTCTTGGCATGTAGCATTTTTGTGACGTCCAGATGAGATTGTTCTAGCATTCGATGTGACCTTGCAGCCATCTCGCTCCATGTGGACGAGTCCTCATGCAAAAACCGTGCCTCTTATCAAAAGAAAGCAATTTTTTTCGGCGCTGAACACAGGTGTGACCATATATATAAGACATATATGCACCAATCAAGGTGTATATTATGTTTAAAAATATCACACATGGTGGCACACAACAAAGCGTAACTGTTAAGTGGTGTCAAAAGGCAATGGGAATTTGTAATGCATTTCATTTCAGAATATTGACAATCACTCAGGATTAAAATGCTAACAATGAAACAGTGGATGACATTTTTATTAAGTGTCATTACAAAGTTGGGTTAAACAAATCGCCGATGAAAACTGCACACATCAGGGATTTCATGGGCCGTTGTTTTGCAAATAGCTACAGTGAAGTATGTTGAAATGAAAATGAAAACAAGTAGTCTAAAAAATCAATACAATTATTATGATCTTTCGATCTTATGGTTAAGTAAAGAGATTTATAATTTCGGATTTTTAAATCAAATATAATGTCGGTTTTTCAAAATTTTACCCTGTCATAATTTGAAACATAGCATCGTAGCCATGGGTTGATACATAAATATCCAAGTTAGAGTTAATACACTAAAAACGGTGATACGTCCTTGAATTCCGGCAAAGAATACTACCATTTGTGCTAGGAAGCCATCATGTTACCCGGAAACTGTACCAATGGTGGAGTGGGTATCCATTAGGTGTGGCCCAGTGTGTCAAGACTTGCCTGAGCAGACTGTCAAGTAGCTCTCAAAGCCACTTGTCCCTCCACGACATACATCTTTCACAATTGATTTTCCTCAGCTTTCATCTTGGAGAAAAGAAGTTTTGCTAACAAGGTACGATAAGTAACACATTAGTCCAAAGACACAGGGGTCCCATACAGCGCGTCTCTCAATGCCAGTGCGTTAACGCGGATCCACTGAACCGGAAGTAGTGTGTCCTTAAGGGCACTGACGGGAAGTCTGACGGGTGGAGATCAATCAATAACTATGAAACCACGTGGCTTGTTTCTCTTCCCAATTGTATATATGCACAGCCCGTGTGCAAGGCTGTTAGACAGGGCGGCCAGAATAATTGTATCTGTGTGGTCCATACTGGATGGGAAGACTTTTTACAGGAGCTGGCGCTCAAGTGTGGTTATTTTAGTATTTATACATAGACAAATTGAATCGTATAAAACTATTCACTTCCCACAACATCTTAAAATGATAATCATATACTCAGAGCATCTCGGCTTGTTCTAATGGGTGTTCGAGGAATTACCTGTTCTGCTACATTAACGTTTGTGCCGAGCACCTCCATATTTTGGTCAATATAATAATCTATATTTAAATGTGGCCAATTAATTCAGCTAAGGAAATAATATAATGTCCCATTGATAACATTTCTGACTTGAGATTTTTACATTTTGTTTCTTTCTGACCAAAAACACATCATGAGCTAAAATAGGTGGAGGAACCCGTTGAAAGCATTTCTATTGTGTTTGTGTTTATTGATGCACATTTTTGTTTCTGGCAAACGTCTCATTTGCAGTATAAAATAAGATGTCCCCAAAAGGTGATGTGCTGATATATTTTACAAATCTTTAACCTTTGATGAGCTTAATTAACTTAAATAAGTTGCTTTATCAAGGGAATATAAATATATATATATATATATATATATATATATATATATATATATGTGTGTGTGTGTGTGTGTGTGTGTGTGTGTGTGTGTGTGTGTGTGTGTGTGTGAGTGTGGTTGTGGTAGTGCACACAAATCTTCGGTCTCGGGCATATGAAATGGACTTTGCCACATGAAACAAAAATTGTCTAACACTTGTGTACGGTTAATATGTTTGGTGATACAAATTGTCAATATATAACAGAGATGTTTCTTCCTTGTAGTAAATAAAGGATACCATTGTAAAAATTTTGAGGTACTGATACAATTTTTACAAATCAGTCTCTTTGTCATATTTTGATATGAGCAATATAATCTAAAATATCCTATTGGGAACTATTTTTACTGTTTAAGTATTGTTTTTACTCAATTCCTTGCCAAAATAGGGATATATATATATATACATATATATATATATATATATATATAAACACACACACACACACAGACACACACACACATATTTTATATATATATACATATATATATATACATATATATATATATATATATATATATATATATATATATATATATATATATATATATATATATATATATATATATATGTGTGTGTCTAAAACAGCCTAAAGTTTCTTAAGCAGTCAAAGAACTACAACATAGATTTGTAGTCACTAACATAGATAAGGCAGGTAACAATTTTGGGATCATCTGCAAAAAATATTATCTGGATGTTTTGAAAAAGGAACTTGGTATAAACAATATTTCAGACATAAGAGGAAATGACGTTTATAAATTACACAAACAATCCATTGATAATTTGATTGATGCACATAAAGATGAGATGCAGAGGAATTTTAATATCAAAATTTCTGAAGAGGACTCCTCTATTCCACTTTTGTTCTGGATACCCAAATTACATAAAAACCCTTTTTAATCTAGATTAATAGCTGGTGCT
>OZ026626.1:907466-1059966 GCA_964020975.1 Hermodice carunculata | reverse complement strand
GCACCCCCCCCCCTCCTCTTTTAAATGAGCGTTTACAATTCGGCAAAGCTGACTTTTTAATGAATACTTTAAAATCGACCGAGAAGTTGCAAACCATGTCAATATCTATGGCTGGGAATGCCACAGCAGGGCTTGTATAATGTGGAATTGCCTACAGCATAACTCAGACTCTCAGACCCACTCTCAGATGACATTTATTTGACACATCAAAAAACAATACAGTACATGTGGAATACAAGTTTCAAAATTATGATATCACAACAGTTTCCATTATTTAGTAAAATTACAACAAGTAGTGTGTCAGTAAAACTCCTGCTAAGGAAATAGGTTTCCGCTATCACAGGAGCCACCTTGGAGAGATATTAACTAATTAAGTATTCTCACGCAAAAATTAGTAAACATAGTAAACACAGACATGAAACATGATCGATTTAAGAGTAACAAACATAAGAGTTGGGTATGGTTCATACATTTCAGTATAGATTCACATAGTAATTTATGATATATCCTGAAAAACCTGAGAGTGATTGAGTATGTAATTTATCAGTGATACAAGGGGAATGATTTTGGAGTAAAGTTGATATGTAATACCTAATAGACTGTTTGAATCTAGCTCTCGTAGGTAATGGGAAAGGTGCATTCTATCGACCATGGATGAAGTAAGTATGACACCGTGGAGGGACTGAAAACATGTTTTGAAAATATTTTGGAAAGTCGTCTCTTGTGTATCTGAAGTAAAATCTTAATGCTTTGAACCGTAACAAATCTTCAACTTTAAGAATACAGAGTTTTTTAAATAGAGGATCACTGTGGGATATATACATGACATGAGATATTAGACGAATGGCCAGTTTTTGAAGTTGGAAAATTCGTTTACATGAATAACCCCAGGCAAGGAGAGAGTGATTTAGGTGTGGCAGAAATAGAGAGCCATACATTACTAGTATAGCATCAGTGGCATGAAACTGTTGGTTCTTTTGAAAATTCCAACAAGTTTGAAAACTTTATTACCAATCTTATTTATATGAGCATTCCAACTTAAATTTTCTTGAGTTTGGAGACCAAAGAAATCAAATTCTTCCGTTCTTAAAATGGGAACATTGTTGATTTTTAAATCTGGCGGGGTTTTTTTTTGTTTTTTTTTTGAGGAAAGTGGACATCATATATTTTGTTTTTGCGATATTAAGAGAAAGTTTATTTGCTGCCAGCCAATCAAACACCTTGTTTAATTCACAATTTGTAGAGAGAGATGTACTTTGGACATTTAAATTTTTGGTAGGACAGAAGCTGAAAGAACAAAGGCTCTTTACAAGAGTGGTGTCATCAACATATAAACAAGTCATTGCTGATCGCTTTAAGGAATTTTTCACAATTATTGGTCCTAAACTGGCAGCAAAGAGTGATTCTAGAAACAAGCCTTCTCACAATTTCTATCTAAAAGAAACATGGCTTGGATGATATATGGTTGTCGTAGTCAGGGTCCTGGATTCAGTGAAAATGCTTGATATTTTGCCAATGCCACAGTCATGGCCCGGTTAAATGTGAATTTTCAAAAATGTATGCACAGGTTACTACATTAACCTGGTGTATTCAGCCCCATACTACACAATGATGCCTTTGCTACCTCTGTTACTGGGAACTATGCACAGGTTACTACATTAGCCTGGTGTATTCAGCCCCATACTACACAATGATGCCTTTGCTACCTCTGTTACTGGGAACTATGCACAGGTTACTACATTAACCTGGTGGATTCAACCCCATACTACACAATTATGCCTTTGCTGCCTCTGTTACTGGGAACTATGCACAGGTTACAACATTAACCTGGTGTATTCAGCCCCATACTACACAATGATGCCTTTGCTACCTCTGTAACTGGGAACTCATGGTCAGTTCCAGTTAATTTTGGAGCAGAATTCAGAAAATGGATCAAAATGATGAACACAAGTAGTTGTGTCATTAACACTGCCCATACTTCATCTTTTTTCTTCTTTTATGGGAACTTAATAATTTTTTTAAATGTTCAGCTCCATACTGCACACCTATCAAAGGATTGTCTTTATCACATGGCACTCATGTTCGGTTCCCTACTGCTGACCTATCAAGTGACTGTCTGTGTTTAATTCATGACACTCATGTTCAACTCCATACTGTACACTTGTCAAGTGAATGCCTGCGTTTGATTTTTCATTAAACCCAAGCACATCCTGTGTTTTACTTTCTGATCCTTCCATGTTAAATCTGGCCAGCGTAGTCGCGCACAAAATGTAAATAAAGCAGGCTGCGCTTCCCGAACTCAACCCGAAGTGAACCCAATAAACCCGAGTCCTATGAACTGGTCAATTGAAGTGCTGGGTTCACTCAAAATGCTATTAATTATGTGCCTCATTAATTTACCTGGGTCAGTGTGATATGCACGTCCTATATATATATATATATAACTGTCAGCAAACTGTCAACAAACTAAAAATGCACGTTTCACCACGGATGTGACATTTTATGGCAAAAGATTTGCACTGCTCAGGTCAATCCATGGTGTAATCACTGACGTTAACCGTGGCATCCGTTGTGAACATGTGAAAGCGTGGGCCCGACTCGGCCACTTGCTGATTGGACAATCAGGCCAACAATGGAATGCATAATTAATTAGGGCCCGGAAAGGTTCGTTACAAGTCGGTATGAACAGGTCTTTTGTTCGCCAAATGTATGTATATATATATATATATATATATATATATATATATATATATATATATATATATATATATATGTGTGTGTGTGTGTGTGTGTGTGTGTGTGTGTGTGTGTGTGTGTAACAATTGTAATTTTGGCATTGTTCGTAAACTTAATCATTACACCATCATGATGTTTTACATATTCAAAGACCAAGAATATCGCTTCTCAGCCTTCATTAACTTCATATATTGCAGGTGTTTATATTTGAATTTGAAGTCGAGTAACAGTGTTGTTTTTATTCTACTGTATTATTAATACGCCCTTAATTATCAGTAACAGCAGCTATATATGTAGATAAAAAGAAAGTGGCGGTACAAAAAAGTTGTAAAGCCCCACAGCTTTCGGTGACGGCCGCACTTCATGTTTGTACAAGTTGGAAATTATTCATAATTTCCATTGAAAATTAGTGACAACCACTTCACATGGATGCAAAGGTTAGTGAATGTGACAGCATCATAAACCTTATTCAAGGTCACATGTGGTCACTTCTGGTGTATGTCAAAGTTGGTGACTGTGATTTCATCACAAACCTTACTGAATATCGGTGATGACCATTGTACATGTGGGCGATAATGAATTAATCCCAAGCCCAACTGATCTTGTGTTATGGTGTATCTGCTAACATTTAGATGTACCTGGCCCAGTTATTAAGTTTTTTATCATTCAATTGAATGCAAATAGAAAAAATTATAGTGATAAAAAATATAATTTATAAATGACATAACATCCGATTACTTTCACTTACTGTCAGCGGTCAACTTTGCCTGTCTTGAAATGCGATTGCTTTGAGTGGGAGGGCTTTTTTGAATGTAGAACCAAATTACGCCTATCTTTGCTTATGGTATAGGGGTGACATTATCGTCCACAAAATGTCTCTCTCCCCCCCCCCCAACAAACAAACAAACAAACACAAAGAAAAAGAAAAAAAAGTCCTCGATGAAATGATGGAACTTTTAGACTTGTAGCCAAACCTTAAATCCATTCATGAATATTGATAGGAATAATTATACAAAATTTTATCTAACTCTCTCCCACTCGAATAAACCAAGGGCAAATGTAAACTGTCATCTGGGCTTTAAAATGTTACACTTATGTCATGTTAATAAGATTGGGGGGGGGGGGGTATTTTTGTTTGTTTGTCTTTTGTTTTTTGGGGTTTTTTGTTTGTTTTTTTTTGTTTGTTTTGTTTTTTTTGTTTGTTTTTTTTGTTTTTTGTTTTTTTGTTTTTTTGTTTTTGTTTTGAAAACATTTGTGAGTAAGACCTATTGGGATGACCTGGAAAGCTGCTGACGCAGTCCTATTCTGACTATAGAACGGGTTAACAAAGCTTGTCAGCTATGAAGATCTGATAACGTATCAACATATTGATACTTCACTTTCGGCAATTTTTGGGAGTGTTGTACAGCAAGTCAATACCGTTAATATTTCAAACTGATCCTTGTTCTTTGATTTCGGCATAGGTTCGTCTGAAAATCTCAAGCAGTGGCTAAGTATGTCTCGGTTTATTGGGATGATGTTTTGTTAGTGTGACATAAAACTGCATAAACGCTATTCATTTTTTGTGTTGTTGGCAACGTTATAATAACCTGAAATCTGAATCAAAAACTCCCCCTTCCCAATTTTTGTGCAAATATATGCACGCTGAAAAGTAATACTGCGAGAAATTTGAATCTGGAAATGTAACACTCTTAATAAGCACTGTCGTTTTTTGTGATTAACAAGAAGAAAGCCACACGTGGGCCGTCTGCCATGCTCTGACGTACAGGTTACGTCCATACATGATAGGGTTACACAATGGAACAAAGAGATGCTTTTTCTCTAAAGAAATGAACTTCAGATGCATTGCATTTATGCGATTTTGTCCTGTAGGGACTGACAGACACTTGTCATGCAGCACGTCAGAGCTTTATGGTAAAACATAACTACCAGATGACGTAAACAGACACACAAGAGGGCCAAGAAAATAGTTCACAAGTTGATTCAAAGTTTGTTTTTCTGCTTATAAATAGAATGCTTAAATCAACCGTTTACATTTTGAGTATTTAATGGCTAACAAAATTGTTAAAAGGTAGCTTGTGTTTTTTTACAAAGTGAAGCCCGACAGGGACCACACAAAAAAAATAAGCTCCCATGAGCCTTTGAGCTACAGTAAGCAAACATGGCCGTCACCATGGACCGTTTGGGCCACGCTATTGGTTTGCCCCTGAAAATCCTGCAAATGGTTTGCCCCTGAAAATCCTGCAAAATTTGCCTAAATGAAGTTGCATATCACGAACATTCCTCCTTAACAACAATCTTATGGATTTCAACAACATCGGAAACATAGAGAGCGCTTATATAATTTTGATGCCGGCAGTTGCATGATCCTGTGAAAATGAATATTTGTGCGTGAAAGTTTTGATAGCCACTGTGAAGGACCTTTTGTTTATCAGTGGGAGGAGCTATGGGTGTGGCCAGTCGCTTGTTACGTAGGGGCAAGTAGGCCCTGGCACGTGCCGTGCTGTACATGATGTTACCATCGACTGATGAAAACAAAATTTGTCCCTGTTCTTTCAATGGTAACAAAAACTCCGAATGTAAATGTATAATTTTGATGCCGGGAGTTGATCCTGTGTGAGGTGATATGAGCTCACAACTTCAAGTTTGTTATGAAAATCGCCATGCAAGGAAAGGTTCCTCGACTGCTACCGGGTACCTTATGCGCCCCCATGACGCTCTGAAAGTAAAGCTATGCTGAAGGTGCGCGTTAACTTTGGAAAATGACGGTAAATATGAAGATAGTACTAGGAAGCACTCCTCATTGTGAAGAGGCCATTGTAGATCTACACATAAGTTATCTCCACATTCTGTTCCTATTCTCGTTATGCTTACAAACCAACCATAGGTAAATATATACAACTAATTACAGGTCCAGGGTAACATACGTGACGTTTGGAACAACTCTTGTCCTGTCAACTTCATACTTGCATTTTGCTAAGATAGTCCAGAATTTGCTTTCCGCGCAGAGTAATGTAAATAGTGGCTTGATGATACAACTTTTGCCCAGCGCAGCGATCCACTGCAAGCTGCATGGCATGGGATTATCAAACTATTGCAGACAGCAGACAAACTGATCTTGCGCAGTAAAGCACGCCCATATTAAACAAAATTCTCTTAAGTGTTGTAAACGTTATGTACGCTTCTGCAGCTAGACGAGGTACGGGACAAACAGACAGCACTCGACTTGATCACGACAAACCGACTAAATGAAGAATGTATGACTCAAGTGTACTTCTGTCAGTCAGATCATGAGATCCGATACGACAAAAGATGTACGAATCAAATTTACTTCTGTCAATTTGGGGTTTTTCTGAGCTAAGTTTTCATATCTAGGTTTTACAGTGGACCTGTTATAGATCATCTCTTCCGAGTGCTTAAAACATGTTTTCACTTAGCGTCGAATGTGCACAGCGCTATACACAGTGCGGTTTAATTGACATAATGCTAAATGTTAATGTACAGACATAACGTTTCCTGTGTTTGAAATATTTCTCAGATTGCAAGAATTCACTCTGACCCAATTATCTGCCATTAAATTGGCTTGTGTCAATGGCAGCATAATAGATACTTAGTAATATATTCATCCATAAGGAAATGTGTACATGTCTGTAGTAGACTCCACAGATGAGTCTGCTTGATACAACCGGCGATGAGCCTATAGTACACCGTAGATCACCAACATAAGATAGGAGCGCCACAATGTGATCATAATATACAGCAGAACCTCATTAATACAGACCTCATTAATCCGTATGTCTCATTAATCTGAACACTTCTCCTGGAACAGAATTGTTCATTTCAAGTAATAGTGATTCAGTAATCCAGATGCTTCATTAATCAACATGGGGTTGCCTGGTGTACATTTGGTTATCCTCACCGCCTGACTTCCTATCCATAATCTGGCCAAAAATGGATTCCATTATGCTGGATTCTTTGTGCGTGGTAAACGAAAAATCTAGGAAGTTAGTAGGTCGTGCTTCTCAAAATACTGTTTTTAGATAAAAGTACTAGAGATAAACCACAAGGAGTAGTGTTGCCGTCAGTGCTGTTTCGCAATCAGTAGTTCTAGTATCTTTGTCTTAGGTCACATAATTGTGCAAATACACATGACCCTCTTTTATGCATGTACATACATAAATGTTAATATGGAGCTATGATCAAGACAATCCATTATCCTACTCATATATTCATGATTCGCAGACAATTATCTCGTATATATCGCTAGTGTCTGGGGACTTTGTGATAGTCATAAAAAGTCAGAGCACGTCGCACAGAATCTTAAAATGTTTTTAAAAAGACACTATTAAGAATTAACGTTGCAATGTTTTGTATACAAATGAGGTAGGAATGACATCTAGACAGGAATAATATGCCAGTTGGTTACAGGATCACTTGCAATTTCATACCTAATGTATTATAGCGTACAGAAAATACTATAGTTGACAAATATTATACGAAAACTTATGTGGGTAGCTTTTATCATGTTTCATAAAGCTTTTCTCACCTTGTATGAAACTTATCCTTAATGGCTTATACTGCAAGGGTATGAAGGATAAGGTTTGAATTGTAATCTGTTATTTGGTTTGTCACTCAGTTGGTTTCCCGCAATAGCAAACCAATGAGGAGCCATGGTGCATTTAATATAAAATCGACTCCTCTCACTTTCAAAATGGCGTCGTTTCCAAACTTATTTCTCCGAAAGAACTTCATATTGGATTTGTCACTTTTAGACGCAGGAGAAAAAACATCCAGTATGGGTGCTCCATTGGGGGAAACGTTGGGATCCCTCGCTCTTGGGTTTTCATGTTTTCGAAGACAAGATAATCCAACAACTTGTGATCTCCACGTCATCGCCAATGGGTCACCCATACTAGATTTTCTATATCCCGTAGAATTCAAGCTGTGAGGCATTATACTGCGAGCAAGAAATAGGGAAAAGGGTTTAATACCCCCAAATCTAATCTATGGATCGTTGTATTTAACATCACAACGTACCGTGTTGAACTTTATCATGTTGATACAAGCACGCAGTCACTGAAGCCATACATGTATTTTTTGTAACTGTTACATTGTATTCCACTTGTAACTGTTACATTGTATTCCACTTGCAGTGATTATATCTGTTTTGGTTTAAACATATTGTATTAAGGCAATTGGAAAAGAGGTATAGCCTATACAAATCCCTCTTGCGGAAAAACGGAATAAAATACAGAGTATGGTGTAAAAGGTAATGGCACAAACCACAGGACAGTACATTAACGGACACATAACACTATGCAAGACAATGACACCACCAGACGTCACAGATAGTGGTCCGAGTAATGAGTTGTTTGCATTGACTGTAAGAGATGAATGATACAAACAGTCTTTGAAATAGTCTTTTAGAGAAAGAAATGATGTTATTTGTTTGTTGTTGTTTTGTTTTGTTTTGTTTTTTTGTTTTTGTTTTGTTTTTGTTTTTGTTTTTGTTTTTTTTTTTGTTTGTTTTTGTTTTTGTTTTTGTTTTTTTTTATTGTCTGTTTTTTGTTTTTGTTTTGTTTTTGTTTTTGTTTGTTTTTTCCCTTGCACTGCATTTATTTATTGGGCTTTTACATTTGCCGACATTGGGGTTATAGATACCATTTACACTTTATGCATATCGACAGTTTTTACTTTTTCTGGGTCGTCCTTACCCTTTTGCGTCTTTTTAACTTGGGCTGTATTCTTTATGTTTTGATTCAGGTTCCAGCAAATTTGCCGCTGTAGCTTAATCAGAATTTGAATCGGAGAACGTAAACCACAATATGTCTACACAAGATTTTTCAACAATAAATGTTCCATGTGTTTCTGACTATATAGATAATGTGTGATCAAGTAAATAAGACTGCAATACCATATTTGAAGCCAATATTGCTTAATGTGTTAGATATAAAATGTCATATGAGATTTACAAAACAACTTGAGTGTCAGAGAAAAACATGAACGTGTGATCAGAAAACACTGAAATTGTAAACACTATTTACAGTCTGCAATCAGCAACAGCAAATGAGCAAGATTGCATGTATTCAGAAATGACAACAAAAACGAAATATACCTTATTTAGCGGTCACACGTTTGCTCAAATAACTTTCAGCAAAACTGGTTCATCAGGAGGAACATGGCGTAACGTGTACCTTTGATAAGTAGTGTAATTTAGAGTTGAGGCTATGGGCTTACTATAATGTACCTTTGATAAGTGGTGTGATTTAGAGTTGAGGCTATGGACTTACTATAATGTACCTTTGATAAGTAGTGTGATTTAGAGTTGAGGCTATGGGCTTACTATAATGTACCTTAGATAAGTAGTGTGACTTATAGTCGAGGCTAAACCAACATCTCAACTTAGCATTATGAGAGAGGCTTGACCACTAAGTAGGTCACATGTCGATCAGTAGAGAAAACCCAATTCATATATACAAATGTGTGGTAAAGTATAAAACTGTGAAAATGTCTTTTTGACTTTCGTGTGAAAGTTACACTTATTAAGGGTTAAGCTAGTGTGAAAGGTATAAGCGTGGATTTTTTTTTTTCATAAAATGTATTTGTATATATATATAGAATTTGGTAACACAGGAAGGTTTGATACTGGTGATCAAAGCAACATATTAAGATGAATATAGGAAATACCATTTCCTTTCGCCAATCACCTCTCACCTACATGTATATGCACCTGTGGCTGCCTATTGGTAGAAACTTAGAAGGGGTGGTTCATTTTCATCATTTTAAAATTAATACTTACGGTACGCAAGGGTGCAAGGGGTTCAATGCACCTTTTTGCAGAATATGGGAAATGATGCACAGTGAGGTACCCGTCTCCTCTTGTCTCGTGACATGTGCCGCGTTGGTCCTTTGTATGCATGCGTCGCCTTGCCGGACAAGCCCGCAGGTAAAACGGTCAGAGGAGTTCGAATGGCCAAATAGTTGACGTTTGATGATTTTTGGAATTCAAACAAAAAATGGTATAAAAATGAAAATAAAGTGCAAAAGAGACCCCCCTCCCCCCCCAAAAAAAAAAACATGAAAGAAAAAATACGCCGAAAAGAAAATGGGAGAAAAAAATGCCCAAAAGGAGAACTCAATACCTCCTGATTTCAAGGGGAGCACGTTAGCACTGACCCACAGTTAGCACTGACCCACACACTCCCTTGGCGAATATGTAGAATATGAAACGCATTTTATCACAATCTTAAACACGTGATAAAGTGGTCATCAAAAAAATGCCGCCAGTTTTGCAACAAAGCGATTGGTCATTTTAAAAGTTTGAGGAAAAATACAAAACTTTTTAAGCAGTTTCTCGAAAAACGAAGAAAAAAGCACGCTCGGCATGTAGGCAGCTATACATCGAGTGAATACGGAGTGAAACCGATGTTCCGTTTTCGAATTTTTATTTACAACACTTTGTATTGATATATAGCTATCTGATATTCATTATAATGTACTGAATTTAAACTTAACTTAAACAGTTTCAGTTGCCACCACGCAGGTTTTCATATTTGTAAAAACATATTACAGGAATATATATATATATATATATATATATATATATGTGTGTGTGTGTGTGTGTGTGTGTGTGTGTGTGTGTGTCGATATACACTTTCTAAATGGTTTCTTTATAGTTAGATCTGTATTTTGTTCCATATCACTATCAGTTTTGAACCAATTGAAACGATATTTCAACAAATTTTAAAAGAGTAAAGTAGGCCTACATCGTTTTTGTGATATTTATGAATCTGGAACATTATAAACACACTCTACCTCCACTATAACTATGAGTCGGAGAACAAAGCCCACAGCACAGCATAGCCAATGAAGTAATTTTCAAATAGTACAGAAACACATGATCCATATTCATTAATTCCGAACCCAACAATGACAGCAAAGAGTTTCCAGACTTGCCAAAGTATCAACATTTCTCTTCCAATACCAATGTAAAGAAACAAATTTCACTCCTGACTTGAGACAGGCAGTCACCCATAAAAGGCAACTGGTGGTTTTAAACCGGTCCTCTCAACCTTAGAAATATTCATCATTAACTGCAGACACTAATTCTTTTCCAAAATGTATAGGCCTAACCACCCAAAAACACAAATTTAATTTCTTCTGCCAAAAATAAAAAGAGACCTGTTAGGCCTATCACCTTTTAGTTCTCCCGACTTGTCAGTCAGCTAAGTTTAAAGTAAAAGAGTAAAGTAGGCCTACATCGTTTTTGTGATATTTATGAATCTGGAACATTATAAACACACTCTACCTCCACTATAACTATGAGTCGGAGAACAAAGCCCACAGCACAGCATAGCCAATGAAGTAATTTTCAAATAGTACAGAAACACATGATCCATATTCATTAATTCCGAACCCAACAATGACAGCAAAGAGTTTCCAGACTTGCCAAAGTATCAACATTTCTCTTCCAATACCAATGTAAAGAAACAAATTTCACTCCTGACTTGAGACAGGCAGTCACCCATAAAAGGCAACTGGTGGTTTTAAACCGGTCCTCTCAACCTTAGAAATATTCATCATTAACTGCAGACACTAATTCTTTTCCAAAATGTATAGGCCTAACCACCCAAAAACACAAATTTAATTTCTTCTGCCAAAAATAAAAAGAGACCTGTTAGGCCTATCACCTTTTAGTTCTCCCGACTTGTCAGGATGATTTCATTAATTCAATATATTATACATGTAATAGGGGCGTTGCTTATATTAATCATGCAAACATTACATACTACGGTGCATACCAGCTTAGGGGTTGAATTAAAAAAAACACTTCGATATATAAAATCAACAGTGATTTTATTATAAAAAATCAACAAAGAAAAGAAAACATCGCGGGGAGCGATAATAGGGGTTTTTATCTAACGATTTTTCAAAGGCTTCACTGAAACTTCCAATTTTCTCTTTACTTACACAGAACTCCATTCTGTATGTCCATTGAACACATTTTCACTAAATCCTTTCTAATGTATAATTCTGTAAAAAGTTCTAACAGTGTGGATCTATCTCCTCACAGTCACAGCTTAAATGAACAGTGGCATTCTCAGTAATTCCTCAAAGTAACACTAGATGGCACACCACACTTAACAGTAAGTCTTGGCAAGCACCACATGCATCCATGCTGTGTTAAATAAATTCATTAATCAATAATGTACAACAACAAAAATGAAAAAAACTTTCTTGAGGAATTTGGCAGAAGGATATGAAGAAAGTTGAATGCGATATTTTAATGAAAGACAGGTGCCAGATTAGCTTTGATAATTCCGTGAATAAAAGCAGGCCTGTCATAAGAATCACAAAAACCCTGCTACTTCACAAGATAAATCGATTTCAAAAACAAACACTTTAAATATAAACACTGTTGAAATCTGTATGGAATATACCCCTAAGATCTTTGGTGGGTCTAACTTCATGCAACATATCAATTGTCAGACTGTTAAATCGCGAATTTCTTTCACATATTACAGATGTGTACTCAAAAACATACAATGAAAGAACAAAAAATAAATAAGTAAGTAAGTAAATAAATAAATAAAATAAATAAATAAATAAATAAATAAATAAATAAATAAATAAATAAATAAATAAATAAATAAATAAATAAATAAATAATTTGTTTAATTTTTTTTTTGTGCAGACCCCTAACCTGCTGCTCCTAATATAAAGTTTAATACAAGTATTCGAAAAATATTGCCTCCAAGATATTTAGTCACACGAAAAATGTGACGAAATTTAATCCAGGTGACTAGAAACGTGATAAAGAAAACATATATTCAAGTCCATGTCATAATTCGCCTCATATTTCAAATTATCATGGTCCTATTATTCCTGGCAATCTGCCTATTGTTATAAATGATACGCTACATAAACTAATTTCAAAAGGGCCTAAATACCATGAGCATCAGAAAATCGCTTGGGGGGATAAAGACAAGACATTATTATGGAAGCTGTTGAAGAATATGCTAGAAAATGGGCAAATAAGGATAGGTTTGAAATTCCCGTCTCAGTTGAAGGGATCTGTGAAATAAAGCTTGCCGTTACAAAAAGAATACGAATTTACAGAAAACAACAACCAGATTCTATTCTGACATATTCAGAAGTTATTCATTAACTGCAAACGATGCATGATAAATATGTTTATTCTGTTCTGACATGTCCAGAAGTTATTCAGTACCTGCAAGAGAGGCTATGTAAATATGTTTATTCTGTTCTGACATATCCGGAAGTTATTCAGTACCTGTAAGAGATGCATGATAAATATGTTTTGCAGCTGCTGATAAAGCATCCAATGATATATTGTCATATGAAGTCAGATCCAATGATATATTGTCATATGAAGTCAGGTCCAATGATATATTGTCATATGAAGTCAGATCCAATGATGTATTGTCATATGAAGTCAGATCCAATGATATATTGTCATATGAAGTCAGGTCCAATGATATATTGTTATATGAAGTCAGATCCAATGATATATTGTCATATTAAGTCAGGTCCAATGATATATTGTCATATGGAGTCAGGTCCAATGATTCATCGTCATATGAAGTCAGATCAAATAATATATTGTCATATGAAGTCAGATCCAATGATATATTGTCTTATGAAGTCAGATCCAATGATTTATTGTCATATGAAGTCAGATCCAATGATATATTGTCATATGAAGTCAGATCCAATGATATATTGTCATATGGAGTCAGGTCCAATGATTTATTGTCAAATGAAGTCAGATCCAATGATATATTGTCAAATGAAGTCAGATACAATGATATATTGTCATATGAAGTCAGTTTTATAATTAGGTTATAATTGACGAATTGCCTGTTGACACATCCACCAAAACCAACAGCCATATCCACTTGAAACTTGGTCTGGATCTACCTTAAATGCACATATATAAAGCTCGTTCAAATAGTGTAGTTCCAGTGATGTTTGGGAGTGTTTATGAATTTTTTACCGACTCTTGAAAAAAGTTTATCTGCTCAGGAAGCAGCTTAAAACACCCTTCTGTGTGCTCTAAAACCTTATGTCACACTGCTTGCACCCTCTAAATTATCGTTACGAAAAATGATGATAAGTGGTACAAAATTTGGTGAACAGTGTAAAGTTAGATTTAATCCGGGGAAAAGTAAAGTGATAGTATTTGGTAAAAAAGCATGTCATGACAGTTTCTCAGTAGACGGAGTTGGGATTGAATATACAGAAAAAGATGTACTCTTGGGTTCACCTGTAGGCAATGATATTTTAAAAAGTCAAATTAATTGCGCCATTGAAGATTTGAACAAAAGGTGTAATTTACTTTTGGCTCAGTTTGGTAATGCCTCCACTGTTGTTAAGTACAAGCTTTGTAACTCTTACTGTATGTCAGTTTATGGCTGTGTATTTTGGGATTTCTCTCATACGTATGCTACTAATTGTTTTACAGCATGGAGAAAATGTATCAGACATATGTCTAATATCCCCTACAATGCTCATTGTCGTTTCTTGGGCTTACTTTGTGAGGACTTACCAGTAGAGGATCAGTTACATAAAAGATTTCTTATTTTCCTTCGAAAATGTCTTTCCAATAGCAACAAATGCGTTCAACTGTGTAGTAAAACAGCTCTACTAGGAAGTAAATCAAAATGCTGTCACTCTTTTAGCTTTATTTGTGGCTTATATGGCATTTCCAAGTATGATATGCAGTTCACTAATACTTTTCACATCAATCGGTCTATTAAGAGAATATCATATAGCACACTGTCCGAGGAAGATAAAATTGTCAGTATTATTTTACCTGAAATTATTGATACCAAAGATCAAAGAGGTTTTTCTTTTTTCCTCTCCTTTTTTTTTTTTTTTTTTTGTCATTTGATCAATTGCAAGACACCATTGTTTGTCTTTGCACTGAATAAAGATTTACATTTTGTACTTGTGTCTCGTGAGTTCTGGCCTTTAGCAGTAGCATTTTGGTCAAGGCTTTTACATTTGTACTTGTATTTGTAATTTTTGACATGGTACTTTCAGTACGGTATACATATATATATATATATATATATATATATATATATATATATATATATATATATATATATATATATATATATATATATATATATATATGTATATATATATATATATATATACATATATACATATAATAAAGTATATGAGATAATATTTAATTTGTCTTTCAATATTTAATTTGCCTTTCAACATTATATTCCTAATGATTTCTGCCTCGTTACTGCAAAGAACGTTCTTGTCTTATTTACTGAGGACGTAACGGATCAAACGTCATCAATGTATGTGAAGTAATCCTAGTGAACAGGGTTACAATAAAATGTTTAAGATAATATCTATTTGCGTTAATGAAAAATCTTGTAATGCGGCCTTACGAGCTCGCAGTTTCCATTCTGTACAGCATCAAGGACGCAGCAAGCATGTTCAAATTACGTTGATAATTGCTCTGGTATATAAACTGCGTGAGCCAAGATGACTTTGATACGGGCTTCAAATTGAGTACTTTGCAATTATGTCAACAATTTATGGTGGAAAATGATTTGTTAGATACTAATTGTAATCATAGGCGTAAATGATTTGTTAGATACTTATTGTAATCATAGGCGTAAATGATTTGTTAGATACTTATTGTAATCATAGGCGTAAATGATTTGTTAGATACTTATTGTAATCAGAGGCGTAAATGATTTGTTAGATACTTATTGTAATCAGAGGCGTAAATGATTTGTTAAATACTGATTGTAATCAGAGGCGTAAATGATTTGTTATGTAATGATTGTAATCAGAGGCGTAAATGTATGAAATTAAAAATACATGCATGCGCCTTGTAAGTGGAGCTCAGCAGCAACATTGCCCTAAAAGTGCCGCAGATAAACGTTTTTATAAATCATACACCGTCATAAAATGTTCTTTATGTTATATTGTCGTGGTTAAGAAATTAAAAAGTAGAATTATTTTTGAATAATTTATTATCATCGAAGTCTCATTGGCTTTAATAGTGACATGGACATTAAGTTTGTGATATTCTATATTCAGATTTTTGTATACACTTTCTTACCACGTTAATTATATTCGTGTCTATGTAGTGGAAAATTCAAACCCAAAATGACACTTTGTTAGAACAGTATTCACATCAATTATTTCTAAGAAATGTTAAGATCTTCAGCACAAATACATATTCCTTTGATGATCATTCCATATCACACTAATTTTGAGTCATAAACACAAATTATACGTGGTATTATGCATGGAGCACACTCTGTGCAAGCATTTTTACGTTTTCAATTTAAAAGTTTAGCACAAAGGAAATATACGGCAGCAGCCAGCCTATTACATGAATACTGAAACAAAGCTCTCCCTGCTCTGGTTGACATTTTCAGCATATCTGCTCATTCATTATTATGTATCTAAAATGTATTAATTTCTGCTTTTTCTCGGGGGGGGGGGGCTTTTGGATCACATACAAAGGGATTGTACCTCCTAATTTGAAAAATAAGAAGCTGCTCGCTCATATGTTTAACCGAATCCACAACTCCCAGTAATCATGTTTAACCCTTTCCCCCTCAAACCGGCCAAAACCGGCTGGTGGTCAAATGTCGTCTGCCTCAGTGTTTTCAACTAATTTCAACAGTTATGAAAAACAATTTGACTGAGAAATGTACTTGAGACTTATCAATATCACATGCCTCAGGTCAACAGCTTTCCTTGGCATGGGTTGGGCACTTAGTGCCAACCCATGCCAAGGAAAGCTGTTGACTCAGTTTTAATTCAAGGGGGAAAGGGTTGACATTAGTTGTTACCTGCATCGCTCGGAAGCCAGGCCGCCGCCATGGATTCCTTCTAGAACTCCATGGAAGATACAGGCTGGATCATGGATTCCTTCTAGAACTCCATGGAAGATACAGGCTGGATCATAAAGCATCCACTTCAAAATATTTTGACATTTTTGGCGGTTGGGGTTGGGATCCTATTGCAGTGGGACACATGACAATTATCTGGTTTAAATCCGTCGTAATTTTATCGATGAAATGTCAAGAGAGGATCCTGTATAATAAATATCCTAATATGTGAAAAAAGTGGAATAAAAAGTCTTTCTACAGACCAGGAAGATCTTTCAAAATTAATTAAATATATCTAACGACATTCAGCGAGTCTTTACCATAAAAGAACGATTTATGGTATGTAAATATGGACATCAATGAACTGGCAAATGAAATAATTGATCGTTTTTGTTTGGCAGAAAAAATTAAAAAAAAAAAAAACGCTTTGCCAATCGTATTGCATGATATGTGGCAGAACTTACTAGTATTTAAAAACAACAAAGTAATATGACAGGCCATCAATTGTAATGGCCGTTTTAGCGCACTTATAGACACTGTTAATCAACCTTGGGATGATGGGTAGTTAGAACGTCTGCACTGCTTGCAAGAAGTTTGAAGCTCTGGTACAGAGCATACATACATACATACATACATAAAATACATACATACATACATACATATATACGTACGTACGTACGTACATACATACATACATACATACATACATACACACACACACACCCACACACATACATACATACACACACTCACACATACATACATACATACGTACGTACATACATACATACGTGAAAACATACATACATACATAAATACATACATACATACATACATACATACATACATACATACATACATGTACGTGTGATATATTGTTTACATGTTTCTTAAAGGTTTATTGGTCTTTTAGCAGGACAGGCTCTTCAACTTTATTCACATATTATGCTATTTAAATAGAGTGTCACCCCCACCTTGAAGATAGTGTGTTTATGGGGACAGTCAATGAAATATACTACTACTACTACTTGCGTTCTCCATCAGTTCCTCCTTCCTGTCCTTTTTCTGTTTTTTCCTTTTTTAAAACAAATTTAAACAGTAACCTGAGAAGTTTTAACCACGATCAACTGTCATATGCGACATAAACCCACCAACTACCAGCAGGAATGTCATGGGCTTTACCGAGTGAGAGGACACACATACACAAATATATATATATATATATATATATATGACCGCAGCAAGACGAGTCCAAATGGTCCATTGCATACATACATACATACATACATACATACATACATACATACATACATACATACATATATATATATACGTGTGCTGTTTTGTTTACAGCTTTGTTCAATTTTACAAGCGCATGACATAGAAATCTTTAATCTTAGAATTTATGCATGACAACGTTCAGGATTAGCCACGGATATGTTTATTTGCTGATTTATAGTTTGGTTGTTTGTTTTTGTTTAAAACAACGATCCTTGTTTGAACTTCGAATACAGTTCGCAGCTTAGGTTTGGGGTTTTTTTTGTTGTTTTTTTTTTTTTTTGCAAACTGGAATGACGAAGCCTAGGTAGCCTCATCAGTCTTTGTATTGAATGCTGAAGCTGGCACATTAATAGTAGGCAAAGGTACATCACGTGATATATACATTTCATTTTTGAAGCAGATGATATATTTACGCTGTAAGTTGTTCTGCTATGGACATGTACCGTGTACTCTATATTTTGCTGCTATTTTAAACTTAATAGGAATATCGGAGTTAAGGTACAGAAGGCTTTCCCAAAATTTATCGGGTACATATAGTTCCACATCCTTGTTGACCTGAACGGATCATAAAAGGCATAAAATACCATACAAAATCGCTACAGTCATGTATCTGTTGCATGAAAAGGGAATCAAAGGTAGGTTGATCCAGCGGTTCGGTTTATATTGTTGATACTGTCGGCCATTGTCGTCATGTGCTGAGGAAGAGAGCCTTTCTGTATCAATCCTGTACCCCATGCAGCACAACTACAATAGATCGACTAGTTCCGCCTTACAAAGTGCCTACACGATATGACACATTGACATTTGGTAATAATGGTAATGGAAATTTATGTTCTTGAAAGATGGACAGATTTCAAGCTAAGCACTACGGGAGGTGTAGACAGGCCAACAGTAAGTCTGCTCTGGTCGGGCTGAACAGACCCTATGTAAAACGTTTCGCGTGATATGTTACCATAGTAATTATTCGTAGTTTGTCTGAAAATATTAGTGTACATATTTTGATTTGGTGCAGAAGCTCCAATGGGCATTTTGATGTATGACATGTATTATCATATAACCTATTCCTTGACCTTCAGCGTGAAGTAATGTCTTCAGCGTGAAGGGGTGTCTTCATCTATTCTTGCTGCTGATCTAGTAGCGTAATGCCGTGTCGCGTTCTTATCCCGACAGCATGCAATAGGAAAATCAGGTTCACACAGACAATCACTTCAACCCATATTGTCAGACTTCAACCCATATTGTCAGACTCCCGTGCTGTAATATAACCAAATCATAACCTAAAATTCTCAAATATCAAGAAACGATGCATTTGATATTGAGATCAAATTGCATCTTTGTTATTGTTATAATTTTTTGTCACTAGTTTCGGTTTAATGTGGTCAATGTGAGCTGTGGTGAGTCGGCTGATGGGGGTCAGGGGTTGTGGGTGGGGGTAGGGGGAAGTGTGTTCTGACTCAGACAGGATTCTGGCACTATGGCGCGTGACAAATGAGCGTTCCGGGGCTTCTGACCACTGTTATCTGACGCGCCCAGGTCAAATAAGGCACGCGCACTAGACGCCTCAAAGCACAGTCCACACTTTCTGGACAACGTAATATAATCACATTAAGAAAGTAAACATTATGCTACCATTTTGTACATCGCATTGACATGATTACGCCGTATAATGGGCTTAAATCCATTACCGTCGGTTGTTTATTATCTAGTTCACATTTAAATAAATGGGTCGGCGCGTGGACGTGTTGCACAGAGGCTGACCGTTACGCAGTCATATTGAAAGACTGACGTCCAGCATTGGATGTGTTATTTTGTTTTATTCTAAGTTTTGGGGGTGCGAATTATGATTTTCTAGAGTGTAATTCAGGGTCGTAGCCAGCCTTCTAAAACAGAGGAGGCAAAGGGTACAGGTGGAGGGTGGGTTTGGGAGATGGCTCAAGATTACAAACTTTTGAAAAATGGCACATAAAATGGTGTAATTTAGTGGGTTTTTCAGGAAATAAAAAGACTTTATACATATATAAATTCTCAAAATTTTACTTAAATGTGACTATTTTTGATCATTTTATATGAATTGAATTTGCTCCTAGGGCAAAGATACAAGTAATCATTGAAAAAAAGTACGCCTTCCGTGATGCTCTTATCTTCTATCACTATGAGTGACTCAAAATCTTAGTGACAATAGGGTCTTTTTGTTTTTGTTGTGTATAATAACTTGACAAGTCTTGTTGAGGCTAAATAAACTATTTCTATGCTAGCTCCTAACATCATCAGCCAAAATTCAGAGGAGGCAAGCGCCTCCTCTGCCTCAGCCTGGCTACGGCACTGTAATTTCAGAAGTAGTAACTCACTGTAGATCACATTTCATAAATATCGTTACAACTAAATTGTGAGGCGCCTGCATCACTGACGCACTGCATTAACATTATAGACAAGGTGGGATGCTTTTTGATACGTCATAGTTACGTAATGTTTAGGGCTGTGGAACAACGACCACGAATGTATACATATATGTCACACCGGGTTGGCGTTGAAAATAGACCTAGGGCATATTTTTGCCAGGAATCCACAATTAAACATAGAATAAATAAAGTGTTACTGATTGGAGGGCGAGGCACCACTTATCTCTCACTTACGATCGCTGTTCATGGGGAAAATCACCTTCGGTCACTGGTGATTTTGCCTGCTAACAGCGATCCCTCGTGAGAGAAAAATGACAACTCACGCCATGTCAGATCCTCTATTCAATCCCCTCACACCTTTATTGAAAGCACTTGATGGAACTACAAGAAAAAAAGCCAAGACAAAGCTGACGAATTTTAACATCACTGGCGTTGGTGACCTATTTGACTGGCCACGTGGGCTCTTAACTGATCCTAAGTTTTATATTGATTTTCGTGACTTTCAGCCATCTCACAAAGTAGCATCCCAATCTTATGGGAGATCACCTGATCAAGGGTAATTAACATTCTCACAAACACGAGTCATATGAAAGATCAATTGGTCATGGATGAATTATTCTTGTCCAACAGATTTTTAAAGTATGTGTCAACACACACTTTTCTGTTTTTCCTGAAATTCTTTCTTTCTTTTTTCTTTCTTCTTTACCAGCAAATTTGTCTGACACTTTTTGGGACACTATTATGCATAGAAACTCCAAACTTGGCATGATTGTACCTCCATACAAGGAGTTTGGCCGTTTTATACAGAGGAATAAAGATGCTGAAAATTATGCAAATTAGGGGCAATTGAAATCTTGAATATCTTCAAAAGTATAGTAGATAAAGATGTCATTTTAACTTCTACTTGGGGGTATGGACCTGTGAGCATCTAATGAATTTAAAGCAAAAGTTGTAGCCATTTAAATTATGCTAATTAGCAGTATTCGAAATTTTCAGTCTTGAATATGTTCAACACTTTATTAGATAGAGATGTCATTCCAACTTCTGCTAGGGGGTTGTTGACCATTGCGCACCTAATGAATTAAAAAAATAAAAGTTGTAGCAATTTGAAGTATGCTAAATAACACCATTAGAAAGTTTAAATCTTGAATACCTTCAAAGCTATAATAGATGGAGATGCCATTCCAATTTCCACTCCTGTGTTGTGGAACTGTTGTACAATGCCATACCAATATGCCTTGAAGACACACACACACTAATTAGCTATGCAGCAAAACATCTTTGCTATTTCTTCTTTGTACGTGCACACAGCGATAAGCAGACGAATCGAGCACAACTATCTAGTCAACGTCGACATAATTGCGAAGCATTAACGCTGAAGAGTAAACAGTGTTTGTGTGTTTGGTGGTTTTTTTCTTTGTTTTTGTTTTTTGCTGCACATGTGGATGTCGACTGATGAGATAACTGATATTTTGGCCAATGGGACCGAATAAGGTACTAACTGCATTTTGCTCATCAACTGTATGAACGCTCGGGGAACCAGCAAGTTCTGTCCACAGATTTGTGGAGAAAATGCTTGCAAAGGAATGTCAGGTGACCTTTGGCAGAACACATCGATCAATCGAACCCAAAATGCGCAAAACTTGATGTAATTTAGCGTATTAAAGCAAATATATGTTTATTAGTCTTAACCGTGCGGGCAAGCAATCCAGCGGCAATTGAATTCATCGGGAAATTAAAATGAGTGGAGGAATCAGCAGCGTGTAGCGGGCTGACCCTGCCGCCTCATGCTGACACTCGGCTTGTCGACTGCTTGCTTCATTTTCAGCTGTAATTGGCATCAGGGAGCTAGTTGTTGTGAGTGATGGTTGGTTAGTCTGGCTGGCGGGGACAGCGCGGGTCGCCATGTCATTCCTGAAAAAGCTGCCGTGCAGCCATTGTCTCCCACACTTTCTTGTGCAAGATTGCGTACACACCGTCATGGAACAGTCTCCAGCATTTCTCTGGAGGACACGCCACTCGCAGACTGCGCTCCCGTCCAACTGCCGTTACCTTGAGCAGATCAATAAAGAGACGTGGAGGCAGAGGATTCAGTTGTAGTATCTATTGGCTGCACACCGACCTGCAATTGACAAGCTTTTTGCCTTCTCTAGTGATATCTTGCCATACACGCTCAGAATGTATGCAGTTTTTGACTAGCTGAAGTACTGCCAAGCAAGCCCATCTTACCCGCAAACCAGGTTTATGTGGAATTTATTTGCATTGATGTTCTTAAGTATATTTACTGGGGAAGGATACACTTGTACGCGAATGTTGTCCTGAAAAGTGGAGCCGTCAGAAAAGTCATCCATATGCATTTAGTCAGCGATTGTCTTCTAGACCTCTGACAGAGGCAGCGCTGAGTCCTGCCGCTTGAAAGACACGCTGGGGGACCCGGCGGAATGGTGCAAGGAGACATGAGTAAACCAATGCGTACATATTATGTCACGGTGTTCATACTCCTCTCCTGTCTACATGCTGGCTATAGTGGCAAGCGCAAGAAGTTCTATGCCAGCAAAGTCCAAAAGGAGTTCGTCTTTACCACGCCAAAGGGTAATTTTACGTGGCCGCGCCGAGAGCAGAGGGTGGACATAGAGGGGAATATTACTTTAGGTGGTCTTATGATGGTCCATGAGCGGGACGAGGAGAAGATCTGCGGTAAAATCATGCCCCAGGGTGGGCTGCAGGCCACGGAGGCCATGTTATATACCGTAGACAAGGTAAACCAGATGAATCTTATCCCCGGCATAACGCTGGGTGCCAGGGTCAAAGACGACTGCGACCGGGACATTTACGGATTGGAACAGTCAGTCGACTTCATTAGAGGTAAGGCCTTTTTTTACAGCTCTTGTTGGCCGTTAGCAGATCATAATGGGGCTCTGTACTGCCTGCCACTTCATCTGCCCGCTGCCCCTAATGCTTCCCTCTGTGGACAGCATTAGGTCTCACTCGCTCCAAGCTCATGCGCCTTTAACTGTCTTTTTGTACACTGATCATCAGCTGTATCTAGCAACAAATTGTCTCCATAATTGCGCATCGTTTCAAAGCAAAGCATGCATTTCCGAGACGAAGATGTTAGTGCATTATACACGACTATTAGTATGGGATTTTTGAGTAGCGTTTTTATCAATGTTTGAAAAAAAAAAAAAAAAAAGAAAAAAAGAAAAAAACCTGGTAGATTGCATTTATGGGTACAAAATGCTTGTCTAAAGTCGGAGCGTATTCTGCAAACTTCAAAGCCTTACACCCTAATCAACGAAGCCAAATATCCGTCAAACTGTATTCTTCCCGTATGATTGTGAAGATCGCATCTCATAAATAATCCACAAAAACATATAAGGGTGACAGTCAGACGAAATATGGGCAACGTTGCACTACAGTTAGGAGCTGCATTAAACAGAAACACAAACATCTAGCTGCCTGTTTCCAAATAAAATAGTTTGCCAGGAGTGTGCTGCCAGACTGTAAGCCGGACAGGCCAGTGCACAACAGCTTCTAGACATACAGACAGGATATTTAATTCATATATTGCACTAAAGTTGTCACTGTTTTAATCGTGCACATAAAACGCATCATTCTGCCCCGTGTGATAGTTACTAATAGAAAATCTCCAATCTTCCCAATATATACGAATGAACTATCTTTGATCACTGGTTCATGATGAGGTTGCATAAAGGGTATGCGCCTCAACATATATCTCTCCCTTTTTTGTGTACTGTTTGTATACGTCTGACAATAATGAATAATTTCTAATTACTACAATGCACCAACAATTGCATGATAAACAAACATGTCATTTATTTACTCAAATGACACTTACAAAAGAACTGTGTGATTTTCCAAATTTATGAAGACAAATTAATGTCAAAATGATGCTACATTTATGCTATGTATTCTTCATCTGCTCAATGCCACTTAACCTTTCAATAATGTTTTGCAGCAAAACATTTGTAAAGAAAATCGGAATCATGGCGAAGCAGTCTCGAAAGTGTACAGCAATAGGCCATGTCATTATGATAACCCTTTGACAGCAATAGGCCATGTCATTATGATAACCCTTTGACACACAACACGATGAATACAACCTCAAATATGCAATAAGCCATGTTGTCGCGATAGAACTTTAAGGATACACCACAAAGAACAACACGTCAAGTATTCAATTAGCCATGATAATACGATAGAACTTAAACAATACACTTCAAAGAACAACGTGTCAGGCATTCGAAAAGCCATGATATTACGATAGAACATACAGAATACACCACAAAGAACAACGCATCAAATTTAGTATTGCCTGACCTAAAAACGTATACAAAATACGCATGACTCTGATAAAACACTCTGTTCCTGAATAATTCCATGTAGTATATCTTGGTCTCATTGAACGTGCGTAACTCGTGCACAATCTGGAAGTGAATGTTTAGTAAACAATATATATATATATATATATATATATATATATATATATATATATATATATATATATATATATATATATATATATATATATATATATATATATATATATATATATATATATATATATATATATATATATATATATATATATATATATATATATATATGAAAAAGCGCACAGGCACCGATTGTTACCCTCAATCTCAATGCCACAACTCAGACTGCCAGTTCTACGTCCTTGCTCTGTGTGACACGCCGGGCTATTACCATTTAGAAGGTGAATTACATCTTAGAGTCTAATCCACAATGGACAGAGGTAATAATGAAGGACGTGTGCCATATAAATATAACCGCTGCATAGCCTTCAGACAAAAATGCAGGGAATAGGAATCGGTCATGCAGTCATTTAGCAGCATGGAAAATTGGGCGTGATTGGTAATTGTGTGTTATCAGATCCCATTGACGACACTAATCCACGCGGATGAAAATCATGGTAGCTGCGCAGCTGGCGTGAAGTTATATTGGTAGCTACACAATCTGCCTTTCAATTTGAAATATCAATATTAATTGGGAAAATTGTGAAGTGCAGATACGTCCACAAGTCGCATGCTGCACCAATGACGACTGTCTTGGAAGAGGTTTCATGCTTTTGAACATGTGGTTATCCGGGTACCCAGACAGCAGCAAGGAAGGAGAATTCTCTAATGCACCAACCTTGGCTGAATTGTTTTTAATGTGAGAGAAAAGAGACAGGAAGATTGAAGTCCATATCTATTTTGCCGTCGGAGCACACCGCCAGGTGGCTCATCTTTTATCATGCCAGCCAGAAAAGCATTTTGAGGTTTTCTTTTACAGGAGCACCACTGCATGCATAATTGATGCCCATATCGTATTTGTGTCTTTTTGCCCAGAACCACTTCCTAGTAGTCATTACCCTATTCCGCAGTTCGAACTCTTTACTCTCCATGAGCTAACCTGTCCCTGTCTAACCTATATACGTATGGAATTACTATTGTCCATATTGCACACGTTCCTCTGTAAATTAATTTTGACATAGGCTGTATCAGCCCAAATGAATTAAAGGGTCTTCAGCGATTAACTACCCAACATGATTTGGAGCCTATTACCGGTACATGTCTCCCTGAGTAGCGGCTCCTTGTCTAAGCTAACTATTCAGCAAAGACAACCCACTGTTAATGAATAAATATGAACGTGGTAAATGGTGAATTAGATAAATACGTGAAGTTTTGCTTGTAAATGCAGAGTTTCATTATGCCACCAGATCCGAGGTCAGATAGCCGGCTGTGAGCTTGGTATCTATCTATCTATCTATCTATCTATCTATCTATCTATCTATCTATCTATCTATCTATCTATCTATCTATCTATCTATCTATCTATCTATCTATCTATCTATCTATCTATCTATCTATCTATCTATCTATCTATCTATCTATCTATCTATCTATCTATCTATCTATCTATCTATATACACACACATATATATATGTGTGTGTGTGTATGTGTATATACATATGTATATATATGTGTGTGTATATATATGTATATATGTGTGTATATATATTTATATATATATATATATATGTGTGTGTGTGTGTGTGTGTGTGTGTGTGTGTGTGTGTGTGTCTGTGTGTGATATAATATTTCACATCTATCCAAAAGGATAAGTGATGTCATGTACAGTATCAAAGCAATGCTAATTCAACCTCATGCCTAAACGCACAATTTGAAGCCAACGGCAGGCCACACGCCTGAGGAGAAAGGGAAGTAGATTTCTGTGATAAATGTGAAACGCTGGAACGCATTTTGGTGGACGTCTTGTCAATGAAGAAAATTATTACATATTGGCGGCAAATTGTAAAAGCCATCATGGCTATCAATGGCGGTTTCTTTCATTGTGAGTGTGGGGGCGGGCGGCAAGTTTTGGGATAAAACGTGGCGCCTTAAAATGGCGAGGCGTAAATTGCACTTTGCTTAGTAACTGGAAGCGAAACAAGAAAAGCTTAAACACGACCACCTACCAGCTGATAAACGGTTATTCTAAAAACAAGGCTTGCGCTACACTGGGCGCTAAATGATTTTGGGCCAAACGTTGGCGGATCTTGATAGTTCCTATGTGTGGCCAGCAAAAATACGGAGATTGTCGCATTGCACAGCAATAAATTAAATATCCAGGGTAACAATGTAACCATTTAGCAGATTTTGTGAAGGGTACCTATGTAACACTACCCGTGTTGTTTGGAGAAGTGGAGTAGCTTTGACGCTTAAAATCCAATACCACTGTGAACAGTTTATATTTCAGTTAATGCAAAACCATGCTATGTCATAAACATGCAGAAAGCATCTACATAGTATTTCGTTTCAAGAAAATCAACGAGCGAAAGAAGTTCAGCCTGCGTCTGGTGAGCGTCAAATTCTATTGGATCAATGCTATAGAAACGTCACTGATGACGAAATTGAACAAACTTACTTTGTGTGCTGCTTGATCTGCTCAAACTCGTTTTCAGCTTAGTTTGTTTGAAATTATGATATATGGAATGCTGAGTGGAATCAGCTACATGTCAAAATAATGTTTGGACTTTTAACTTAACGTTGCTTCAATGTTGTTTTCCTGTAGGAACACCAGTTTCATTGGTATTTGTTGACGGGTTTTCAAGGATTATTTAGACGGATTGCTTCTCTGTATATCTAAGAAGCATTCAATAGGCTACTCGCGACAATTAATATGCATGACTTTGTGGGTTTCTTTACCTCAGCATGTCTATTATTTATTTAAAGAGCAAGTCCACTCAACAGTAACACCTATTTATAGTGACCAGAATCGTTTTAATTCTTAACAGTTGTCAATGATTCTTCCCTGTTGGCTGTTGTGCTGAACTGAGCCATGACGCAAGGAAATGACGTAAGAAAATGACGTAAGGAAAAAGGTCGCGTTTTGTCTGGACGTACAGCGTTACGACTGCTGCTATTTCCAATGACTGACGTTCATCAATTTGAACGAGGAAGTAAATTTCTATTTGTTAGTTTTCTTACCGTCATTATGTTTCCCTTCCTTAGCTTCCTTTGCGTCATTACTTTTACATTTATTTGTCTGATCACAGTCATATATTTCTTTGGCGCATTTACGTTTCCACTTACCATCATTACGTTTTCATTTATTGTTTCCTCATTTTAGTTTACTCAATTATGCTTTCATTTACCATCATTACGTCTCCATTTATTGTTTCCTTATTTTCCTTTGCTCAATTATGTTTCCACTTACTTTTTCCTTATTTTTTCTTTCGCTCAATCATATTTCAACTTACCATCATTACGTTTCCATTTATTTTTTTCGTATCGTCATTATGTTACCATTTTTATTTTCTTACTGCCATTATGCTTCCAATTATTTGTTTCCTTACGATCATGATGTTTCAATTTGTTTATTTCTTTGCCATCGTGATGTTTGCATTTATTGTCTCCCTACCATCATTATGTTTCGAATTTATTTTTCCTTCCCGTCATCGTTGCTATATATTTGTTTCCTTTCCGTCATAACATTACCATTTATTTGTGTCCTTGGTATCTTTTTATTTTCATTTATTTGTTTCCATCGTCATTTTTTCTTGTTACACGATCTTTTGATTTATTTGTTCCCTTATGTTGGATTAGTAGACAAATGCTGATAGTATGCCACTGTATATTGCGAGGTGTTAAGCTCTATTGTTAAGCATCGTTGTAATGGGTGTATAAACAAATTAACTGATTTAAAAGTGGCACTTTTCTGGTCCGACAAAGCCGGCTTTTAGCTAAACATATGCAATATGATGATGATGATGATGATGATGATGATGATGATGATGATGATGATGATGATGATGATGATGATGATGATGATGGACTATATTTTACGTGAATTTATATGTTTAAGCACCATGTTTTCTCTACGTGGTCGTCACAAGCATTACACTAAAAATACTATAAATGAATGCTTAAACCGGGCGTTGTCTTTATGTCCATTTCCATGTAAACTGTGGTGGGTTATTTGCAGATTTCCTTTTGGTATAAACGTATTTATTGGATTAACTTCCATACATATTTTGCACAAGTTATTCGCAATTGGGAAAAAGGGCATTGCCCTATGTGAATCCCTCTTGCAAGGAAAGGACAGAGCACAGGACTGACTAGACACATACGTACGAATGGAGAAGACGCCAATAAGGACGAGACAGATAGAGGGGCATTTATAACCGTGTAGAATCTTTCCAGATTATAATATGGATTTGAACAATCACACAAGTGAGATGAAGCCTGGAAATTGAGCCTGAGATAAGAGAGCAGAACTATTTAGCCAATACCAGTAGGTTTAAAGCGATTTGTAGCAGATATATATTCATGCACTGCAGTAAAAATATTACAATTGTCTGTAAAAGAACATTGTGTTGAACCATACAACAATGTTCTAAGAGTGAAAGGAGCAAGAGGAATTATTTTATTATGAAGTGTTGATCTTGAGTTTCTGTATTTCGTACAGATAAAAAAATAATGAAATGTATCTTCGATATGTGAGCCACATGTGCAAGCAGGTGATTCTTTGACCCCAATTTTAAATAGGTGAGAATTAAGCGGACTAGCTCCCAGACGGAGACGCGTATGTTGAATAGCAGTACACCTATTTCCAAAGTCAAACAACTCAAGGAAATCAGTTGACCGAGGTACTGATTTAAAAATTTTACGTTTAAATACTTGGACAGAAGGCGAATTTCGAATTTCAATTGGGAGCTGGTTCCACAGTCTAACAGTCGACGGGAAAAAAGAGTTGTCTAGCAAGTCGGTGCGAGCCTGAAAATGGCCAAGATTGAAAGGGCGGCGCGTATTGAAAGAAGGCACATCATTAGAAGTAACTACAGAACATAAGGGTTCGGGCACAAGCTTGTTCACTATCTTATACATAAGAATTAACTTAGCTGTCTCTCTCCGTTGAGACAATAATTGCCAGCCAAGTTCTTCGTATAATTTGTCTATGTTGGCACCGTGCATTGCGCCGGTCACAATGCGAGCGGCATCAACTTGAACGCTTTCGAGTCTTTTAGCATCAGATTCAGTACAGCCGCTCCACACTGGGCTAGCATATTCAAGGATAGGGCGAATGAAGGAAAAATATATAATCTCTAGTGTTGGACGGTCCAAAGTAAATTTTAAACTCTTCATAATATTAATCAATTTGTTAGCTTTAAATATAATTTCTGAGATATGGTCATTCCAACGTAAATCAGAGCGCAGAGTGATACCAAGGTGTTTATGTTTGTTCTTGTCTCCCAGCACATAACCTTGAAAGGTAACAGGTGGATGGGAAACAGATGCAACCTTACGAGAAACAAGCATTGATTCGGTCTTGGAAGCATTGAATGTAACTAACCAATCTTTGGACCATCTCTCGATTTCAGATAGATCAGAGTTAAGTGATTCAGCTGCAGTTACGGGATTATCCACTGTTAGATAAAGAGTGTCATCAGCAAACATTTTGATATTGGACTTAACAATGTCCACAATATCGTTTATATAAATCAGGAACATTAATGGGCCTAGCACGGAGCCTTGGGGTACCCCGGCTTGGATGTATCCCCAGGAAGAAGATTTACCATCGAGGACCACACGTTGACGACGATTACAAAGATAATTAGAAAACCAAGACATAAGATTTCCAGTAATACCAGCTTTTTTTAGTTTATGGAGTAATGCAGGGTGCCAAACTTTATCAAAAGCTTTACTTATGTCTAAAAAAATGATCCTTACTTCCTTTTGCTTGTCAAGAGCAAGGCACAACTGATGATATAGTGCAAGTAGTTGGTTAACAGTGGAATCACCAGGTATGAACCCGGATTGGTGAGTAGAGATAATAAGATTTTGACGGAAGAAGTTGAAAACGTGTTTGAAAACAATTTTTTCAAAAAAACAATTTTTTCAAATTTCCTTTTAAAACAAAGTAATAACACGACCTTTGAGACACAGTGATATCCATCCCAATTCACTCTAATTCTTTTGGTAGAACACATGGAAGAACTAATGAGGTCTCTCTCACAATGGAGGTCTGGCAACAGGCACACAGCACATCTTGAAGGTAAAATTACGCTGGCAAACAGCACGTGTCTGTGCATACAGATACATACGGGTATTTGCATACAGATGCATACGGGTATTTGCACTCAACAGTGCCCACAATGATAAGCCGGGTATATGCACTCCCCATCTTCGAATGTCAAGAGGAACAGCTTGTCTAGCAATGGCATAAGGGTATATAAGAGATCTATCATAAGATAGCATGTCTTATAGGATTGGCATGGGAGTATGCAAATTGACAGTCATAGGAATGGACGTCGTGTATTGGCATGAAGGGCATCAATAGGAGAGCCACGGGGATGGATAACTTGTAGGAGTGGTGTGACAGTCACGACAATGGATGCCTTGTAGGAGTGGTGTGACAGTCAGAGAATGGATGCCTTGTAGGAGTGGTGTGACAGACACGAGAATAGATGCCTTGTAGGAGTGGTGTGACAGTCACGAGGATGGATGCCTTGTAGGAGTGGTGTGACAGTCACGAGAATAGGTGGCTTGTAGAAGCGGTGTGACAGTCACGAGAATGGATGCCTTGTATGAGTGGTGTGACAGTCACGAGAATGGATGCCTTGTAGGAGTGGTGTGACAGTCACGAGAATGGATGCCTTGTATGAGTGGTGTGACAGTCACGAGAATGGATGCCTTGTAGGAGTGGTGTGACAGTCAGAGAATGGGTGCCTAGGTTCGAATTCCATACAGGTCGACATAAATTTATCGCATTTTTCACTTGCTAATACTCTATTGGTTTCGAAGTGCTGTGGGCCATTGCTCCGACTTCAAAATTATATTAGAGGTGTATTTCATAAATTGTCGGTCTGTGGAAGTGCCCTACCGTGTCAATGTACAGGCCACACCTGCTATAACATTACGCTGGGTCCTCGGTCAACCTTTTTGGGGGTTGCCCCGATGGCCTAGAGGTCAGCGTGTTCGACTTTACATTTGGCTAGGCGAGTGTGCGGAAGGTAGTGGGTTCGAATCCCATACAGGTCGACATAAATTTGAACGAGAGTTGATGCCTTGTAGGAGTGGTGTAACAGTTACGGGGATGGACGTCTTTTTGGAGTGGTGTAACAATCACGGGGATGGACGTCTTGTAGGAGTGGTGTAACAGTCACGGGGATGGACGTCTTGTAGGAGTGGCGTGAATGCACGGAATAGGACAATCAGGTGGATAGATGTCTTGCAGTAACATAGGAGTATAAAAAAGGGCAACCACTAGGATTAGTGCCTTGTAGTGGCTAGAGAGTACTATGAGGAATGTGATGAGGAGGAAAATGGTCATCTACTTGACCATATTTACACATCTATTTTAAGTTGCCTGTTATGCATTTATAACCAAGTTCAATTATTTCAACATTTATGTTCATTCTAATACCCCACCAAGTGCTTTTAAAAATTTAGACATGTATGAAACAATAAACTCATCAGCATTGTAAAGTCAGGTGGAACAGGTGCATTATTGAGCTTTTACCACGGGCAGCACCAGGCTAACGGGTAATACATGGGCATTGTAGAGCAATTGTAACGGAAAGTACATACCATGGAGTACAGTGGTACGGGATCACGGTTATAACGGGTACAGCACTAGAGCTTTATAATGAAGAATCTGACTGCCTTTGCTGTTGTTATTACCCACCTCCATAGAATATTATAATAATAAAAGTATACGAGTGTGAGTGCCTGGCCGTAAATGCTGCATGGCACGAGCGCACCCGTGGAGCGGAAGGATACACGAGTGTGAGTGCCTGGCTGTAAATGCTGCATGGTACAAGGGCACCCGTGGAGCGGACTCAGGACGCAGGACTCGGGATAATTTTATGGACCTACATACAAAAATAGTACATGAATCGTCTAACAAGTATGTATTACACGAATGTGTGATGGGCGGGAGAGCCTCATTAAAGACAATGGCATGTCGCTGTCATGGGGGCAACCCTAAGAGTGTAACTATGATGATACAAATAAATGGCTTAGTACATGTACATCAGTATTAATATATATATATATATATATATATATAATAATAATAATAATAATAATAATAATAATAATAATAATAATAATAATAATAATAATAATAATAATAATAATAATAATAATAATAATATTAAAACCCCCGAATTCGAGGAAAAAATACATGATACATCGAGATAATCACAGTAAGACAATACAAGTAAAATACACAGAAGTTAATACAGGATAAAACAAAGTGCACCGTAAAACTAAAAAGCTTTCGTCAGCAGTGATACAAGCATGTGTTCTTCCCCAGATATATTTATCTGACCTACAACATAAAGGAAGTTACAATTCTTTGATATATACAGCTTATAAAGTTGGTTCATAGGTTTAGATTGCACAAATATAGCAGTTTGAGACGTCACAAGATTCTGGGTAAATATTAATATACATACTTTTAGTATACCTGACTAATCCTTGAGGGCTGTGGGTATGAAATTGATCATGAATATCAGATGGTATTTCGTTTATTGTTTGTGGTAAATCAAACCCAAGACATTGTTTTGCAAAGCTGTGAACGTAACGATGCATGAATAAATTTCCAGAATGTCTGATATTATGGGGAAGAATACTGACAATGGATAACAATGGTGAATTTTGTAAATTAGCAGGAAGTCTTAGATCTAATATTTGAAGTAGAATTTGATTTGAACAATCATGAAAATATATTCAACTTTTAGTAGACCCATTTTTTTCAAATAATGGGTTTGTGTGTGCAATATATTTACAAGTTTCAATCCTTATAGCGGATGGATACACAAGATAAAGCCCGTCACAGGCGAGCCATCGAGTGTGTACCTCTGCTCCACCGGTACACAAGTCCCATGCTGAATTTACGGCTAGGTAATTGCAAGAGTGTTGTTTTTTTTCATCCTTTGTATGTGAAGTCTTTCGTATTCTCCGCCATTTCAGATAAAAATTTGACCAATGACAAATACTATCATGTCACATCATTTATAAAATACTATTTTTTATAAGTTATTGTAACCATCACCATCAGAATCACCATGACATACTATCTATTTTGCATTTAATTTGTCTTGATTCATTACCGTATTTTGTTTGTTGGTACTCTTAACTTATTGAAAGACTTCTTTTTATTTTTTTTTTTATCAATGTTATGTGCCTCCATATGTAAACAGATTTTAATCTGAACATGGAATGTAAATGAAAACCTGTCAAACCTGTACTATAGCAGACGAAAAGTTAACATCCTAGGTGCGCGCGCGTGAAAAAGTAGGCGACGTGGGGCCAGTGTGAAAGAAGGGCATGCACGCTATCGTTCTCCACGGGCGTGGCGATCGGCAATATATTTTAAACGGTGCAGAAAGGCCCGTCCGCGGTCACTCTGGGCCACACATACATGGGATACAAACATATTTCCTGTTTTTGGAGCTGTATTTTTCATGTTCTGCTCATAGCCTAGGACGTGTTGATTAGTGTCGTACTCACGTATTCACTCTAAAACTGCACATCCATATTACGTCACTCCTGGGTTAACCTCACAACAACTATTTTTCATAACATATATTATTACAAAAAAAAAAAAAAAAAACATTACTTCCAAACCTGAAGAATCAATATATCAATATGCACCTCCACTCCCGGTGAAAACTTGCTAGAAATAGTCCGGTGTCAAGATATGGATTTTTTTATTTTATTTTATTTATTTATTTATTTATCTATTTATTTATTTATTTATTTATTTATTTATTTATTTATTTATTTATTTATTTATTTATTTATTTATTTATTTATTTACTTTTTTACTTACTTACTTACTTACTTATTTATTTATTTATTTATTTATTTATTTATTTATTTTTTTTTTTTTTTTTTTTTTGTCATCATGAATTATGCCAGGGACATTCGTCGGCATCTTTATGGCGGTCAGGTTGTTTCAGGTTTCAGGGAGGGGTGTGAACACATCTTAAGAGAATCTACGTGTAAACACAGAGCATGTTGTTACACTGAGTCAGATAAAGCTATGTACCGAGAGGATGCACGTCTGATTAGGTTGCGCTAATGTTGTTGCTGAAAACTTTAGATGTAAGACCAGAGAAAACAAAATAAACAAGGGACAGCTGAGTATGCTAGTCGTTGATCAAGTCAATGCATATGGAAACACTGTTACTGTCAAGTTAATTGTTGCTACCATTTTATGATCTTATAATTGGTGACAACGTAATTTTGATAACTACAAAAGTGAGAACAATGAAACTACTTCTATTACAATCTGTGGTACTACCACTAATGGTACCAGTGATGCTACTACTACTACTACTACTACTACTACTACTACTACTACTACTACTACTACTACTAATAATAATAAACAAGAAGAAGAAGATGAAGATTAGGAGAGTAGTAGTAGTAAAAATAATGACGATTGTAAAGGTAAATATATAAAAAAAAATGATGATGAGATTAGCATTGGTAATAGTGACAGAGGAAATGGCAATTACAACGCTTATGACACTAGTGATAGCAATGGTAGTAGCAATAACAATAGTAAAAGTGATGATGACAATAAGCGTGGTAATAACACCAGTAATAACAATAGTAATATTTATTGCACTAACCAGGTACCTACATATATGCATTATATGGTAGTTGGGGTGAACAAGAGAACACGACCATAGTGTAATGGCGACCCGAGGACAAGAGCCGGGTTTGCTACCTACATGTACGCACTGCGTGACCGAGTGCTAGTCTGTTTTGACGTGCCAATAATGGAGGTTTGTGTCTGGCAAGTAATGTACCTTTGGATGGACACTCCGTCCAATCTGTCTGATGAACTGTAATAATAATCATGTGCAGAGACGAGTAATAGAAATTCCTATCATTGACATTGTCCGGGGCACGTCAATCTGTAGCCAAGGAGTTGACCACACTCCTTGGATTTTGTTGTTGTTTTGTTGTTGTTGTTTTTTTTTTATTTAAAAAAAATGTGGCCCTTACAACGTTTTAAATGCGAAATGTAGAGAATAATAAAAAAGTGTTAAGAGCATGTCAGCAAAAATTCATCCCCGATGCAAGATGAATTACATCACTACAATTAGAGACACGATTCACATTTTTTTATGTGGGCGCAGCTGCAGCTGTTCACTCCAAATTTTAGAAGCTGTGTCAGATCTGACTACCTCCCCCCCCCCCCCCCCCCGCAAAAAAAAATATGCAAAGAATGCAAAAAACCTCCGTGGAAAAATTATGAAACACATTCTAGTGAACTCATTTACCGTGCAAATGGCAGGACAAGGACACTATGTGTGAATCAATCCACAACACAATCCTCCCCCCCCCCCAAGGGGGGGGGGGGGGCGGCAAAAGTCAGTCATGACCTCAATTTTCTAACTCCTTCCTTCCTTCCTTCGATTCTTAAATTGGCTGGTGGTGTTAATGGCACCGAAACAAGTCTTGCGCTGGTTCCCTGCTGATGACCCGAATTTTATAAAGGCTAATAAAGCCTAAAACTTTCTTCTAAATTTCAACTTTTATGAATATGATATGTTCCTTTCACAAATTAATTTGCTATAATGATTTAGAACTATGCAGTTTTTCAGTGAATGGTACGGAATAGGACTTTGCTCTTAGAATATGGGACTTGATGGTGTTCAAGCGGTACATGGGCTTACAGAATTAGGTGCTGGTTTGTTAAGTTTCTCTTTGTATTAAATACATTAAAACGCTCATTGAAAACGGTTAAGGCTACCAAATCAACTAACAGATAGACAGTGATCACAGAAAGTTGTTGATTCGTGCTTTGACACAAAAGTAAGAAATCAGAGTTATAATGACATAGCAACAATTTAAATTATTCTTCTATCAATAAGAAACTGTGTCTACATCTGATAATAGTAGACAATGGATTTGAGATGCATTACGCAATGGCAAAGGAAAGTTGGCATTGTGTCACGTCCATTTCGACAAGTTTTATAATTTAAAGACGTTTTCTACCTTTATTTAAACGAAACGCAATGAAAAAATAATAACGATACTGCTAATACGTATACAATATCACAGAACGCTGCGCACTTACAATAGGTCTTCACCTCGGGTATCCTTGGCATTCTCATTCACAGGCTGCTGATGAGACTTGAGCATTACTGGTGCCGGCAATCTATTATTTCTTTTATCAAACTGACTGAACATCGTGTGTGTAGCTGCTGCTGAGTAGGCTAGTGTTTTATAATAACACACGCAGGCTATTTCTCGCAGCATGTTGTCTGCTATTTTCAGTAAATGTTAATGTTCGCTGCCTCATCGGAAAATGACACCTCAGAGAAGAAGTAATGATGTAAGTGAAAAGACGCTACGCAAAATATTAGAGAATAAATTGAAAAAGTTTATTTTACCACAGAGTAGAGATCAGCGGCGCATCAAATGACAGATACGTGGTTGGTATTGTTCTGACCAAGACATGTGTAAGTCGTGGTGATCGCTGTAAGTGGAGCTGCTACGCCAAGGAGGAGTTCTGACCCCTGCATCTGCAGCCTAACAAGTGCATGTCTCGTCATACCAAGGCAGCTGGAGCAACACTGCCACGAGACAGAATTGAAAGCCAAATGAGGCATTCAATGCTCATGCCCTACAAACCATTCATATATTGAAGACGTCTGGACTTTATTTTAAGTTCCAGAGCAGCTCGGATGCATCAGATCATTCCTACAAAGAAGAAACAACTAATTAATGGAAATATTGGATAAGTTAATCCCCCGGACACCGAGTCAAGGACTTCTCAGCAGACTCTCTGTACGTTCATGAAAGTTGTTTACTGAGGATATATTTTGTCTTGGCAAAAAGAAGCAAATGATAGTTACGACACGACGCTTGCTTCTCAATTTCAACCGAAACCAATTGAACGGCCACGTCGACATCAGTTCCATGAGAGTTGAAATATTCTTTATACAATAGGCGCCAATAAGTACCAAGGACTGATTGTACAGGGCCGCACGCACCAGCTCTTACGACGCAGACAGTAGATAGTCTCCTGTGTACCACCTGCCAATCGGCTCCCCATTTTCAATTTGTCTTCCAAGCGATACACACACACACACAGATATATATATATATATATATATATATATATATATATATATATATATATATATATATATATATATATATATATATATATATATATATATATATATATATATATTGGCCATTGCAGAACAACAAAAAGGAAGTTTACATTTTACTTTTGAACCATCACAATTGTCACACTCGTGACTACAGACTCGCTCATTATATCCTTTGGTATGCTGTTAAGGTCACTATGGAACACTGTTTAATTTTGCTACAAGGTAGCGTGGCGTGAAAACACCCTGTTATCGTGCTACAATACTACTCATGTCCTTGAAGACCGGGCTATCTTGCCACAATGTGTCTGGTGTCCTGGAAGCCGTGTTATCTGGCTACCGTGTCTCATGTGTTCTGGACCACCTGGTTGGTTATCTTGCTACAATGTAGCTTGTGTTTTGTAACACTGGGTTATTTTGCTACAATGTAGCTCGTGCCCTGTGTTGTTTCTTGCGGACCAGGCGTCCCTGCACAGTCGGCGACAAGAATAATTGTTCACAAGTGGGTCCTGGAGATAAGATGAAGGGATATGGGCCAGCTCGCTGGAGGTGGATATTGCTTTACCTCTCCAAATTGGACATCTTTGTATTAAATCGTTTCATTTCGTTCCATATACATTGCTTCATCCAGGCAGTTGTCAAGAGGACATTACTACGCAGCACTGCGTAGCTGCTATCATGTCTTTAATTCAGCGGTACCATCAAAATGTAATAATTGACACTGTCAATTTATGAGTATTCTGCCTATGTATAATGGTGGATATCTTGATCTACGTGTAGCATCCAGCAATATCCAACGTTTTGCAAACCTACTTCAGTTAAAGAGTCTGAAGATAAGCTGATTTTCCTCACGTTGTGTGGCCTGTCTGTTTAAATAATTATGTACATATCTTATGACATGCTATTTCCGGTCTGTTTAAATAATAATGTATATATCTTATGACATGCTATTTCCTGTCGGTTTAAATAATTATGTACATATCTTATGACATGCTATTTCCTTTCTGTTTAAATAATAATGTATATGTCTTATGACATGCTATTTCCGATCTGTTTAAATAATTATGTATACATCTTATGGCATGCTATTTCCTGTAAGTTTAAATAATAATGTATATATCTTATGACATGCCCTTTCCTGTCTGTTTAAATAATAATGTATATATCTTGTGACATGCTATTGCCTGTCGGTTTAAATAATTATGTATATATCTTATGACATGCTATTTCCTGTCTGTTTGAATAATTATGTATATATCTTATGACATGCTATTTCCTGTCTGTTTGAATAATTATGTATATATCTTATGACATGCTATTTCCTGTCTGTTTAAATAATTATGTATTTACCTTATTTGAATAGGGCTGCACGGCATGTGAATGTCATCATGTTCAAATAGGTTTCAGTATATGTAGCTTCGATATTTGGTGATTCTCTCGTGATTAACCATATTCTAAAATGTCACATGGCCTCCTATGGTATTTTCTACTAAGGGTTGTGGTCTTGACATATTTATTTGTTAGAGCTTTTGTTATAAAGTGTTATCCTTGCAGAGCTGCATGTTCCATTCTGAAGACCCGGCTGTGCGCCCCCTGTCAGGCTTTACAGTTACGCTACACACCTTTAAAACATCTTCGAATGCACATTGATGTATATTCTAATCTTCTTATTCTTGCACTTTTATCGGATATCCCTGTAAGTACTTTTGTCTGAGTGACATGATAAATTTATTTTAGCTCACGTCAAGCTATTCTGATACTGAACTCTCGTATGTGCTCATGGTGTTCGGTGGAGGAGAACACGATCTGAACGAGATTTTTATTCACACAAGAAACACACTTTGTGACTGTGATAAAATAGAAAACATGCTTAAAGGCACATATATGGCATAGTATTTCTCCAAATGACAGCCATCAGTTAAGACTCCTTTTTTTACTGAGGCAATGTGCTAGTCAAATAATGCATGTCAGATCTGACATTGTTTGTGCATAACAATTTAAGTGTGTTTCTCGTGTGAACAGAAATCTCGTTCTGCGGTGTTAATCATATCATTTTGCTCCCTTAAGTCTGTGGCGTAGGGCTGACAGAGGGCTGTCAAAGTAATCAGTACCATAATAAGGCTTAATGATGAAAGAGTGAGCTGAAACAGGCAAAACAGCAGATAGGAAATGGCAGAAGAGAGAGAGAAAATGACTATGACCATGACCAATATTAGCAGCTGAGAAACGACTCCGGCCATCCCAGTGAGATAAAGGACTGGCCTGCATCAGTCGGCAATATTGGCAGCAGGTGTAACCATTATAATTGGGAACATGTGAGCATTACTTAGCGGAAATGTACCTCTCATATATGTCCTCAGATGCTCAGTCAAAGTTGCTCAAGCAGAGTAGCCCAATTTAAGCCATATACAGCGCCACATCCGGTAGAAGTACTTGCTTTAATCTCATATTCCTTTTATGAATATGAGATTTAAACATTAACCCTTTTAGTGCTCAGTTAGAGACAGAATAAACAGCTTTTCTCGGCGCTTTTTCGGGCACATTACACCATCCGCCGTCAGGAGAACTGTTGCAGCAGTTTTCTTGTGTCCAGTAGTGATAATATGCTGCTTTTTCCTTTCTCAAGATATACACGCGTATGTTTTGTTTTCTCGATGACTATACACAAACTGGTTGTTTTTCTGTTTGAAAACACGTACATGCTGGTACTTTTTCTGTTTATAAATCTACACATCTTAGTACTTTTTGTTTCAAAAAAATGTACACATTCTGGCACTTTTTTCTTAGAAATATACATATACTGGCATTGTTTCTTTCCTTAAGACATATAAACAGCTCTCCTTGGTGCTTTTTGGGGCACATTACACTAGGCGACTGGTGCCAAAGGTAGCAGGTTCGAGTCCCGCTCGTTCCGAACATAAAATATATAGATATAATGAATGGAAGGCCTGCGTTTGCAAATAATTTTGATTTGGAATTGTTATAGTAATTAACATAATCACGACTTTATTGTCATGAAAGAGTTAAAATCTATTTGATATATGTGAATGTGAGAAGTGCGTCTTGGTGTGGGGGACTCTCATTGTGTGAAGATGATCACGTCTAGACGTACCTGTCTGTGGACAATAACACGTCCGTAGCGTGTGCGAGAAATGTGAAAGGAGAACAAAATGGTGTGATTCCTATCGTATTATCACGTGTTTTTGTGCTGCAAATTTAAAGCAAGTAAGGCATGTATAATGAGGTAAAGTGCTGCAGCATTAACGCGGAGAACTGCACAGGGATACCTGATTCCGTTAAGCAAGATATATTGCAAACAGAATGAGGGACGTAGCTTTTATGTCGTATTCCATAACATATTTTAAAACAGAATCACTTTGATGATAAAAAGTAAAGATTGCCAAGGGGGTTCTGAAGGAGAAGGATGAGCAAGTGATGCCCAAAAGGGGCAATGATCATTTGGAAAAGGCACGACTCTGATGGGAGCATTGTGGGACACGCAGAGGTATTTAGCAAATATTGTCTGGCAAATATATACGTGAAAGTAATAATCAGGACTCGTTCTATTTTGGATTTGACAGTAGACGGAGTACACAGTGCGCAGGGCCTTCCAGCTCTGTCAGTCCGCCTTGTTTGCCACAACCGCACGTCTACCTTTCTACTTGAAATACCGAGTCCCCAAATAAAAGGCAAGGGAATGATGCGGACTCAAGAGGATTGTTTTACGGGAGTTGCGTGGGCATCATTCACGGACGTCTTCAATTAACGCCTCACTTGGACCTGGAGACAGAAGACTGCATATGTGTTAAGGTCTTCCATCTATGTCCCCCCCCCCCCCCCGCCTTGCCATACGTTCGCTGGTGTCCTCCCCAACAATGTGCGGCAAGCGGCATCACTTGGTAACATAAAATAGCAGCAGCAACTCTGCGCAGAAATGGGATTAGCAGTGCTTCTCATATTTCCTGCTGTAATAACGGCCAATCTATCATCAAAGCAGTCAATAGGCAGACAAGTCCTATACAAGTAATCCAATAATATATCCAATTTACCTAATGTGACCAGCACAGGTATCTGCGTCCAGCCTGTTTCCTGCGCCTTCATCTTTTATCATTTATTTAATACGACTTGTTACAGTGGTACTTCTCTTTAAAACTGACGCAGTCACTCCTATAGACATGTTGTTCGCTAAGTAGCGCAACTGTACAGCACAAGCAAGGAGAGGAGAGTGACGTCATTCCATTTTGCTTTCATTTGGGTATCGACAAGGACAGCAGTGTATAATACGATTAACTCATTCCACCCTGATAGAAGACGGAGTCAACAGCTTTCCTTAGCCCGGTCTGGGCGCAACGCGCCAAGGAAAGCTGTTGACCATGGATATATAATTAGGAATGATCTTCAATGCAAGTTCCATTCAAAATTTCGAAAGATAATCCCGAAATTGGTAAAACACAATTAGCAGACGACATTTTGATATTAGCGGGGAAAGCGTCATTAGGGTGGAATGAGTTAACTTACCGTAATGTGCGCAAGTTGATTTGTTGATTTCATTTGTATATTCACCATATAGCGGCATAAAAAATACTGAATTTCTGACATTACAGCATGCCGGAACGCCCACTGACGTCTTTATTTACGTTGTACCGTTACGGCACGTTGTCTGACGTTATATTGTTGCAGTTTTACTTTACAAAATGACGGAACGGCCACTGACGTCTATGTCCATACATCGACCTCATATTTTGTTTTAGATATGCCACGAATAACACATTGCTACCTCTAAAGTTATTGAGCTGTCTAAGCTGTATATTGCAGAGTAATATAAATTCAATATCAAATAAAGCGTGAGCCTGATCTTCTGCTTGTCAAATGACTTTATGCTTTTGTTTTTTGTTTTTTATTTTTTTATTTTTTTTAATCTAAGGACGTGTAAACCCCTGTTACTGTTGAAATGCACTTCTCTGACCTGGGCCGAGGGGAAAAAAAAAGAAAGAAAGAAAACAACGATGGCATGCGTTTATGGGCAACCGCCCTCCCCGCCTCTGCTCCCATTTTGGTTTAGCTTCTGCTGCATTTTTCGTTTTAAAGTGGTTGGTGACCCGGAAAAGCTGGATAAAGACATTGATTTAATGCATCTTTTATTATATCAATGTGAGTATATCATTTTGATGTAATGATATCTCGGAATATCGGACTATTCTCACATTGAACTGGAGGTAGGTGGAAACTGATGAGGGAACACCATTTCATGAACGTCCATTTGACCTTGGCCGATATTTTTGCACACAAAGAAACCGTTACGTATTTGGTTGGACTATCCTGATAACTCATCGGTAAATCATCTGTCTAAATAGCTATGAAGATATTCAAGATTCAAATTTTGTTTATTCCCCGGATTTAAATGATTTATTGATGTGCCGTGTATCACAAGTCTAACTAAACATTGAAAATGGAATATCACCTTCATCTATAATAGTTTTGAAGATACTTAAAAGTTAAATTTTGTGTTTGCCTCAGAGTGGTATCCAGCAGTGGTCTGCGGTGTAGTCCGATTGCTGTAAAGATCAAGCATATGTGTTGGGTTGCCTATGTGGCTTGGCTTTCGTCAAGCTGAGAAACTTTGAGGAATTACCATGACCAGCACTTAAACGACATGACATGCTTGATACAAAGCTCAAAGCAACTTTTACTTGCAAGCCAAGTCTAGCGACAGGAGAGCAGATTTCACCGTCAAGCATGAAGTTGCTCGAGGGACAGATTTGAGGGAATTTACCAGATTGAATCCAATAAGAACCTTTGCACGACGGTCCGTCTCTTTGATGCAACACATCACTCTTGGCTCCCCCGTGGTTTAAATCCCTTATTTGCCAGAAAATTTGTTTGGTCGCCACCAACATTGTAATAATATCAAAATTATTCATTTTTCACATTATTTAGTCTAACCTTGTTTTTGCTCATGCAAACTTGATATTGTGTCAATAGAAGTACCCATGTACTAGTAGACTGCCTATATTTGTGCTCTCGACAGTAGTCATACTATATGCTGGGGAGATAACATTGATTGTTGTGATATCTGATGCCCGCACTAAAGGTCCAGGCAAGCACTTCAACACCAACATATTTTTGCTATTAACACACATATAGTAATCTTTCTCGATGCGAACTTGTAAATCCGTATTTTCTAGTGCCCTTTTTTATCCCTTTCCCTATTTTCATGAAATAGCATAGTCTTTTTCATGTTTATTTAACATATATCAAACGTGCTCCCATTAATAATGACTTGTTAATAAGGATGTGACCCCTGTTGAACTTGCAGGTGGAATAATATACTACAATTTAGCATAAAAATGATAATGAAAGGAAAATAATGAAAAAAATATAATATAAAAAGTCCACAACATTCATATTTCGGCCTATGTCTAGCAGATATAAAGGATTACGTTTGGTGGAGGCGAAATATTCATTCGGACATTAAAGAGTAACTAGCATAAAATTGAACCTGGTACATGTGTAACAAGATGCTTGTGTTATAAGAGCACGGACACTCATGTTCCCAGTGTCATCTGCGTCTTTTCAAGATCATATGCGCTAAGTACGCGCATTTACTTTGATCTTCTCGAAAACAAACATTTAAGAAGTAGTAAAGTTGATTTGCTGCATAACAAATCAGTGTGTGTGTGTCTTCAAAGCTTATTGCTGCCTACTAGTCCATAACATAGGAGTAGTGCATTGACTTAGGGGAAAAAATCGGGCCCGGGACGCGCAAATAAATTATGTTTTATACCCGGCACCCGTGTACCCGCAGCAAAAACCCGTACTGAAATGAAACACAAACACCTATTTTAACTTGCTGTCATTCAGGTACAGTATAATAATTCCACCATTCGACAAGATGCCTATTCCTGAGAAAAAAAAAAGAAAAACCAAGAACAATAGATAAAAAACATTACAGTAGAGGCCGAAATACACATAGATCTGTGGTTTGTTTAATTTTGACGGGGACGGGGGGGGACCCTGGACCTGAGTCAAAGCATTACATAGGGGTAGATAATGTAATGGCATCTCTATCAATCAAAGCTTTGAAGTTAATCAAATTTTTAAATTTCAAATGGTGATACTTAACATGATTTAAATTGCTACAACTTTTGTTTTTGATTCATCAGGTGCGCGATGGTCAATAACACCCTAGTACAAGTAGGAATACAATCTCCACCTCTTAGAGTTTTGAAGATATTCAAGATTGAAAATTTAGAATACTGCTAATCAGCATAATTTAAATTGCTACAACCTTTGTTTTAGATTCATTACACAGGCAGTGGTCAATAATCCTCCTCTGGTAGAAATTGGAATGACATCTCTATTTATAACATTTTTGAAGATATTTAAGATTTGAAGTTTCAAATACTGCAAATTAGCATAATTTAAATTACTGCAACATTTGTTTTAATATCATTAGATGCAAAATGGTCAACAACCCCCTACTACAATTTAGATGGACGTCTCTATCTATTATACTTGTGAAGATACTCAAGATTTAAAATATCAAATGGCCCTTGTTTGCATAATTTTTAACATCTTCATTCCTCTGCATAAAAAGGCCCAACTCCTTGTGTGGAGGTACACTCATGCCAAGTATGAAGTTCCTATGCATTTCTTTCTTCTTGACCAGTGAATTTGTCCAACACTTTTCTGAGAAAAATGTCGGGCAAATTCACTGGTAAAGAAGAGAGAAGAAAGAAAGAACTAGAAAAGAAGATTTGCTTCATAGCAAATCTGTCTGCGTGCCTTGAAAATGAGAACAGTTTAAAATCTTACACTTTGCCATTGTTCAACATAATCTAAATTTTGCGTATTAGCCTAATTTCTATATAAGTAAATGCTACAACTTTGGTTCTTGGTTCATTGGATGTGGCAATTTCACAAACTTATAAAATGAAGTTTGAATGAAAATGAAACAACTATAATTGTTTTCAAGCTTTTTAACATTTAAATTTTGTGTATGTGCCTTATTTGCATAAATTGAAAGCCTGCAACTTTGGTTTATGGTTCATTGGATGGGCATTTGCCACAAACCTTTAAATTAAAGTTGGAATGGTATGTCTATGTATAATAGTTTTGGAGATATGCAACTTTGAAATATTTCAAAGCCCTTGTATTAGCATAATTTGAAATTTTAAAACTTATACAGTCCATTATATTGGCAGGTGTCACAAATCTACATATGCACATTGAAATATTGAGTATCTGCAATAGTTTGGAAGATAGGGAGCTTTTAAAATTTTTATTGCCCCTAATTTGCATACTTTTAAACATCATGACTATTCCAAATGAGATGCACAATTTCACTGGTTAGGTCATTCACCATAGCAAGATTGCTGGTTTTGGAAAAATCTCCAGACCAACTAGATCATGAAGAATAAAGAAAAGAAAGAAAGAAAAAGAAAGAAATTCACAACCCCAGTGTTTACTTATACAGAGAAACCTCTCTACAGTAGACCCCCTTGGGCTCAGAGAAAAGTGCACACTCGTGAGAGGGTCAGTCCTTCTGGGCAGTATGGATGAGAATGTGTGCATGTACGTGTACATTATTTATACGTGCACACATACATGTACTGTGTATACATATTATAATTCAAGGGGAGGTGTGTACATGCAATACAAAACTGCCTTTCTTCCTTTTTTACATAAACAAATTTTAACAGAAGCTGTTAAGAAACTACATTCGCATGTACCCGTGAACCAAAAAAGGCACTATACTGTCTCAGTCTTGGTTATTAAGAACAGGCTTCATCTCACTAGTTGCAAGAAAACAAAGACATGAAAGTGTACACTGAGATGACACAGATCCACACAATGTTTCAAAATTCACAAAGCTTTGAAGACAATCATTGAGGACTGGAAGACAAGACTTGTGAGTCTGGCCAAGTACTTTATTTTTAACAGAGGGTACAGTCAGGCTTGTTCTGCCTAGAAGTCTAGAGCCCTGGTTCCCCTGGGACTGATACACGCTCAACAGACTGACATAGCCTCAGGCAAAAACAGACCAGCCAGGGCACGAGTCTCAGTCATGGTGCACTGACCGTTCTTGGCAGCAATAGTGGGAACTTTAGCCTGCCTGGTACATATGGCAGCATGGAGAAGGTCTGTTCTTGCATGAACAGAAACAGATTATCTATATTTTATTAAGAGCCGCATTTCACAGTTGTTGGGAGTCCACCCTCCCCCCCACACCCCCAATTTGCTATAAGACCCAAACCAAACCTTACACACCATACACCTGCTAGCATGCATGGATAGAAGGCTACCTATGAGACAGGTTCAAGCTAATTAACTGTGGATGCAAAATGGTTGCCTAGCACCATGGAGGTCAAGCACAAGTCAACAAGCAGGTAAAGGCCTTAATGTGTGGATTGGGAAGTTTAGCATACATTAAAATTTCCCAACTTTTGTTTGCATGCTATTGGATTTACCAGTTGTCTCAAACATATATGTGTAAGTTAGGACTTTGTGTCTATCTATAATATCTTTGAAGATATAGAACCTTTAGAATTTTAATTACCCCTCATTTGCATAATTTTAATGATCATGACTATTCCACACCAAATAGCAAACTTGCATTGGTAGGTCGGTCAACATGGCAAGTTTGGTGGTTTTGCGATTAATATAGTCTGAGAAAAACTCCGGACAAATGTGGGTGCCATGGAACGCGAGAAAAAACAATATATCTTGGTTGGCAACCAGATATGTAGAAAGAAAGAAAGTGAGAGAGACAGAGAGAGAGATAGAGAAAGAGAGAGAAAGAAAGAAAGAGAGAATGAATGAATGAAAGAAAGAAAGAAAGAACGAACGAACGAAAGAAAGAAAGAAAGAAAGAAAGAAATAAAGAAAGAAAAAAAAAGAAAGAAAGAAACAAACAAACAAAGAGAAGTGTATGTTGACACACACACTCTTTAATGACTGAGTGGCAGGTACATTTACAGACCCCAGTGCCGATGCGTTAACTTGAGAACCAGCCTAATTAGGTGTTTGAAATGAAGGCCACACAAGCGAGAATATATATAAGACATGTTCTCACTAAGAAACAGAAAATACCACAAAGTATCGCATTGCACTTGGACCTTATAGACTATTGGTGATCATGAAAGTAATCAGTCAACACAAGACTGTGTCCGCCATTTTGACAAGGCCGCTAACATAACATTTAAAGCATCGTTGAATATGAATAATGACTAGCCATCAATGGACAGGGCCAATAGCATAATACAGGTAAAGCCGCAAAATCAACACGATGGGCTATTTACATAACACAGCTATATTGCACTACCATTTAATATAATGGTTCCTTCCACCGAACTGACAGGCTCACCAACATAACACTTTTGGAAATACCGTCATTCAATACAATGGTTGTCCACACATTAGACAGGGTAAGTAACTTAGCGCGTTAACTCATTGCACCCTGCTAGAAGACCGAGTCAACAGCTTTCCTTGGTGCGCTCTGGAAAGCTGTTGACATGGGCATATAATTTGGATTGCTCTTCCATGCAAGTTTCATCCAAAATGTTGAAAAATAATCCCTAAATTAGTACAATACAATTAGCAAACGACATTTAGATATTTGAGGGAAAAGCCAGCATCAGGGTGGAATGAGTTAAAAAAAATTCCATCCAACACAATGGAGTCCGGCCTCAAATGGGCAGCACGGACAGGGCCGGACCCGACTGAACTGGATCCTAACATAGCACTTTTTACGGCAATAGTGGAGTAGAGTGGTGGTGTGCTGTTTGAAGAGTCGGGAATGTAGCTGGTTTCTCGGTAATTTATACTCCCTGCCTATTAACATATAACCTGAAAAATACACATTTATATTTACTTTACGACGCGTGTAGAACACACTGCTCATATAACTAACCAAGCCATTCCCTCCTTTTTGAAAATATCCCATCGACATTGTGAGCGCTGAAACGATGACACATGAAAGAAAAGCCCAGCATTAAAGCCTGCAAAAGGACAGCATTTGGATCAATATAAATCTGCATGTAGATCAATATAGACCGGCATTTAGATCAATATAGACCGGCATTTAGACCATCACAGGGCAGCATTTAGACGAACACGGGCCAAAATTTAATCCAGGAGACAAGTCAGCATTTTGACCAGACCACCACAGGTCAGCACTTAGACCAGCAAAGGCCAGCATTTAGACCAGCACAGGCCAGCACTCCGACCAGCAAAGGCCGGTAATCAGACCAACATAGGCTAGCACTTAGACCAGTACAGGCCAGCACTTAGACCAGCATAGGTCACTACTCAGACCGCACAGGCCAGCACTTAGACCACCACAGGCCAGCACTTAGATCAACACAGGCTAGCACACAGACCAGCAGAGACCAGCACCCGGACCAGCACAGACCAGCATTTAGATCAGCACTATCCAACACTTAGACCAGCACACAGCACCATATTGACCTCGCTGCAACCAGCACACAGCAGTACATTGACCTCGCTTTGACCAGCACACAGCAGCACACTGCCTTCGCTTAAACCAGCACACAGCAGCATACTGCCCTCGCCTGGACCAGCACACATCAGCACACTGACATACGTTGGCCAGCATCCAGATCGCCACACGCTTATACATGCTTATTTTCACTTGCATATGCCCTTGTATACCTGAATATCAATCACGCAATTGTTAGGAAATTAAGGAAAATAGACAGATGATAGATAGATACATAGATAGATAGATAGATAGATAGATGGATGGATGGATGGATGGATGGATGGATGGATGGATGGATGGATGGATGGATGGATGGATGGATAGATAGATAGATAGATAGATAGATAGATAGAAAGATAGATAGATAGATAGATCAAATAAAAGCGCAGCATCTGAACTAAGATGACGTATAGAAATATATAAGCTGAACAATAATGTCACTGTGGCGCTAAATATAGTACAATATGCTAAAAGTTCAAATCCATAAAGCAGGTACAATTTAAATAGATTGACAATATGTAAGGCAGCGCGATCGGTAAACACTTTAAGGATACCAAACCAGCTGAAAGGTCAAAAGGAGTGCTGTAGGCCACAGACTACAGTTATAAATCCTTCTATTTTTCATATTAGCATTTTTCAGTCTAAAAAATCAGCAGTTTGGTATTTTAAAATTCCGTGAACGGCATTTAACAGATAAAAATGTCAGAAAAACATGGATGGATTTTTGTCATACAATTCCCAACTCGTTAATTTGTGATAATTGAAATACGAAACAACACCTGGATGTCAGCTTTATACAGGTGTATGAACCGTGCTCTTGCCAGTGTCACATCATTGTCCTTCCCCACCATAATGTTCCCACCTGGCCTGGAAGACAGTGCACCTATATGACCACCAATGAAGCAACTCTGTGATGCAGCAAACCTGACTTAGCTTACCTTATTTAAACAGAAGCTACAGCATGCTGAAAACACAGTATTTTCACAATTACGGACCATCTCCGTTGGGATGCGCAACCGGCCAATCACAACTGTGGTCTGTAACCTGTACAAAAGGGTCTATGTGAGAAAAATGTTGTAACACATGGAAAACGGGGAAGAATAATACTTTTGACAATTTTACCAATCTGATCCAATGTTAACTCTTTGTGAAGCCTTCAAAACCAACCATTTCAGCAACCATGATTAGTGTAGTAAAATTACGTCTACAAAGGTTACCCATGATCTCTTCGATGTTAATGAGTAAAGAATACAACACAGATACTTTCAGAGGCTAACAGAATGTAATATTTTAGGAATCACTTTGGCTGATGAGATGAGCGTCCAAAGGCTCCCCTCCGTCCCCCCCCCCCCCCACTCCGTTGACGCTTCGCAGGAGTAAAACAATAAATACTTGCTGCGCAAATGGGTGGCGGGGCGTTATGCCTGGGCGCCATATGGTTCCATTATTTTCAGTTACGTCTGCTCGTTTCCTCTATTTCGTGGCTTTGGTTATCAAGCGGCTTTTTAGCCTACCTCAAAGAACCCTTTTGTCGACCTTTGATGCAGAGATAAGTGATCACTGCTCACCTTTGTGTTTTAACACACGCTGGCATGTACACATCATGTTCACCTTCCAACAGTGAACTCAACCATGCTACCAGAATACACAACAAGCTATCTGCCCATAAGGACTATGAAAAGTGATTTTTCTCACATATTTCTACATGAAATGATTCGATAAGATTATCCAACAGCATTGTAAACTTTTCGTAATTCAAATTCAATAAAGAAAATGCTGAATACATTTTTGTACACTTCACAAACATCAGAACTGCGAAATGAACTTTATTGACTGCAGTAATTGCTATACAACTTTCAACACAGGATTCTTCTATTCTTATTACTTAACTCATTCCACCCTGATAGAAGACTGAGTCAACAGCTTTCCTTGGCGCGCTCTGGGCGCATTGCGCCCAGAGCGCGCCAAGGAAAGCTGTTGACCATGGGCATATAATTTGGATTGATCTTCCATGCAAGTTTCATCCAAAATATTGAAAAATAATCCCTAAATTAGTAAAATACAATTAGCAGACGACATTTAGATATTAGTGGGAAAAAGCGTCATCAGGGTGGAATGAGTTCAGGGTCATGTAATTCAGATATGACTTCATCTATAAAAGATGTACAGGCTTAACACACATTTTGTCTGCAAATACATACAGAAGACTTACGAGTTCTTTACGCTTCTTGGTGATCAGAAAACAATTGTCGACATAGTTGGCAGTATAGGAATCTTTATATAAACTTTGTGATCACGTCCATAGTGTACCATACCGCGTTGATATGAATACCTGTTTAATTCATCGGACAATTCTGTCAGTTGAGCTAATGATGTCATTCATAATCGGTTAAGGTTTACATTTCACATTTATGATTTATTTTAATGGCAGCCATTTTATTCTCAAACTTTGTGCGGATGTAACTCTTACGGGCTGTACCATCTTGCGTCCATTGGCTACACGGATGTCAAATCCTCATTTGCAATATTTATTTTATTCCATTCATTCTATTTTAATTACCTTATTGACTCATCTGTTAAATGATTTGATTTGGATTGATGTGAAAACATTTGGCGCACCTTGACTGGATCTGAATTATTATTTCTTGTTGCTTTTTTGGGATGATCAAATCCTCCCCTATATGTACGTGTCATCTAAGAAAGATACAATGCCTAATAAAATAGCGATGTGAGGGACTTATATTTTGGTTGGGACATTTAGTCTTCTCAAAAAGACCACCTTGCCCTGAGGCTTCGGCCGCCCCAAGTACAGCGGGCGGCCCTGTGGACATGTGAGCCACATGCTGACTTGGCTGATGAAACCTTCCGTAAGTGACCCTGCTATTTCGCATATAATCGGAGAGTCTTCTTTAAAAAGGCGCTCAACTCTCTCAAGCTGTGATATACTTACCAGTCGAGATGCTGACCTGGGTTTAATGAGATGCGAGGTTAGGGGTCAAATCAGCAGCTTCGTTCTCGGTTGCATAGCTGGGCAGTGCTTATGTAAACAAAGAAGCATGGGTAAATCGTGGTCCCTGCTATTTGTCAGTGTAGAGGTGTCATCGTTTCAAAATGCCCATATATTTACCTGCACATATCATGTTTAGGTATTTCTCTGTAGTTACAACATTGACTAACAGTTTCTACTGTGCTTACCACTGAAATTAGAGATAAACAATGACAAAACAGGACATAATTTTATTTCCTATGACCCTGCCGAATCCTGGTTTCATGAGTTAGGTATCAATTCAAATTGTATTTGGTGCTGTTCCATCATTCTGTGTACAATGCTGCAAAACTGGGTAAAATACTGTCTTAGCTTCCAGCAAAGGTGAATGCTTGCTTCTTGTTACCATGGGAATGGTAGCCATCTTGAGTGGCCAACTAATTACAGAGCACTTGTGCCCATGTCACCACGCAAAATGACCAGCTCTGTGTTTATTCATCTCCCAGCTTAAGGATCACATGCAAGGGGTGTGATAAATGATTTATCACTCATATACCAGCGGTGCCTTTATTGGGTCCAAATTAATGGTCACTTTACAAGCTTCCTGTTACCCAAAACCCCACAGATGGTGCAAGAGATGTCTGTTTGGAACACCCACCCACCAGATGCCGCTCTGGCATTTTAATTTTAAACAGATCCATGACCCATTCACGCTGTAACTTGACCAACAAGTGTTCATGCTTTCAAGACGTAAAAATTTGGACCGGGTTGTGTTAAATTTTCAAGATACAAGTGGTCCAATTTGAATAACGCAACAGTCCATTGTACCAAAAGTGATGGGAGGAGGGTAGGGCAACTGATAAAACAAAACCTTTTCTGTAATAGCATAGATTATGCCAAGTTTCATACTTATTGATATTTTATGTTGCGAAAACGATATATTTTAGCATTCTAGGGCAAATTGTACAGTTTTGACCACAATTAAAAGGGCCCTACCCCCTAAATATGGTATTTTGGGGTTCCTTCTTTTTTGTCTGGAAGGTGGACACAGAGTTGTTAATATCCCACCACCCCCATTGGATTATGGATCTGTATGTTTTGGCAGTGCATTCTAGGTGCAAATTGCCGGGAATAGACCCCATGTTACAAACGTGGAGCTTTGTAGAAAACGTGAACCTTTTTGCAAGATGGCGGATTTTAGAGTTTGAAATTCAAAGTCGAGTCACAAGATTATTTCTTTCTAATTTCAACCTACATTTTACTGCTGGCATCAAGAAAGAATTCTTGCAGTAGATGGCAAAATATTTTGTCATCACATTGCTTGTACAAAATTTAATTAAATTGTATTTACATGACTTCTGGATATTTCAGAAATGAAATGGGCATATTGGATTACCATGGCCCTATTGTTGGACCTGAATAATACCATAATGTGGATTTATATCTGTGGAAAGAGGATACATAAAGATAACAGATCGTCACACATCTTTTGTACGACTTGTTTTTTTTTTTGTTTTTTTTGTTTTGTTTTTGTTTGTTTGTTTGTTTGTTTTTTTTGTTTTTGTTTTTTTTATAATTTATTTGTATGTGACACCAGTTAATGACATTGCCGCCATGTTGAATTTTGTCTATCTTGGTGACGTCACCGCCTAAGGCTTAGCTTGGAACCGAGGCTTACTGGTAGCCAATCAATCTCATTCATGTCTCAGTATTTCGACTGCACCCCAACGGTAAGCCTAGGTCTCAAATGTCTACTTTCCCAGTCTGGCAAGCCTAGCTCTCCAACATCGTTTCTATTTGAGAGGAGTTTCACAACAGACCAAAAAGGTTAGTGTGTCATGCATGAGGACATACCAACAAGAAGTAGTTTTGCTCCATACGATAAACCTGATCGTAAGTTAGATGCGCAGATACTGTGCTATATTTTCAGGGAGCTAGATTTGAGTGGGGTTTTTTTTGTTTGAAGTAAATTGAGCTGAACTATTTTTTGATCTTCATACTCCTCATGAGTTTGCAAAGACATGTATGATGCAGATATCCAGGACTCGATGATGTCTGTGTTACGAGATCAGGCGAGAAATGTGCTAACGAATTCGTTGGGTCCAGCTACCGTGAAAGATTCATCATCCTCAATGATCTACATGTCTAAACCTGCTGGGCAGATTGCTGCCAAATTACACAGGGACACTTAAAAGGTCAATTTTACCTTAATGTGCCCAAAATGCAAGCTTTAGTAATTTTCAAAGAACTTGCTGGTGGCTTAGCGTATATTTGTGCCGCAAACCTACTCTGTTCTTTCAAATCACGGGACCATGTAGCACTGTTGTAGGTCTTTAAATTTTGTTCATTGGAGTACGCTGCTTCCGTTTCCTGTTTTTTTGAAAAGAAGTTTGAATTTGCCTTATGTTCAATAATTTCAATCAGTGTGTATACTACTTCCTTTGATTTCAGTATATTTACACGCAAAATTTGAAAATATATTCTTGTTCGACACAGCCAAAGATTTATAAACTTGTAGTCGTTGCCAGTAGTATGGAAGTGGATTACGTCATTAAAGCATGTGCAGTTGTACGGTTAGCTGCATGGTCGGGGACATGTTTTGTCTACTTTGCTGATACAAGGCTTCAAATCTCATTCTGTTTTACTCTTCTTTGTTCATAAGGTAATATTGGTACACTTTAACTGACGGCGCTTTTATGCCGCCACACACAGAGATAAAGTCATTTCAATCATCGGCCAACGGTTATATCGTATGTGCATATATAATTACCAAAATCTGCTTGTTGTATACAGTATGTGGATTCCAGTTCGTATGCGATACAGGGAAATGAATACCCAAGACAGTATCCTCTTTCAATTACCATGAAAATAGATGGCTCGATACCAGCAAACAGTCTTAATATTGTTAAAGGTCACCAACAAAGGCTGACTCAGACACAAACGTTTGAACAACCCTTTTTCTTGATTTGATATTTTTTTTATTTTGACGTCACCGCCTTTGGAATCATCGTTATTCACTGATCAGGAATCTTCTCTCACTGGCGTTGATAAATTGTAATCTAACAGATGGTGTTTGATTACTATCTTCCAAAATGATGAAATCTGGTCGTCGAGACTGTCCTAATCACTTCCATTACTTATTTTCTCGGATAATTTGGCACTTACATGAATTAAATATTTTGCTGTTCATTTTAATATTTTATAAAAACAGTATAAACCAGCATTGGAGGTAACAGATTTGATTACGAAAAATACATTCTTACTATCTATTTGTTTATTGGAACATATTTAGACTGGGTAGCCCAATCAACCAGTGGTTGTTCTGCCTTGGGGCCCAGTTACAGTACCATAGATATCATAAAAAAACACAATCATGCAAATATAAACAAATGGAACTCGTAATTGAAGTAAAAGCTGAAGAAAAAAGTAGATTAAAAAATGTTTCTAAAACATATGTAGTAACCAAGTAGACTAAAATTATAATCAACTACCGAGTAAATAGAAGCACGAACTAAAACTAGCTGACAGAGACAAAAAAAGGCTAAAAATTAAGAATGTGTATAAAACTACTAAAAAAGTAAAAAAGACTAGGTACTAAAATGCATGACTAGGTACTAAGAAGACATCGTCATTACTCATTAACCACAGCGGCACATACACCTTCACAATTTCTTTAGGGCTCTTTTAAATGTCTGTAAATGTCTGTTTTAACCTTGGCTAAACGCAGAGAAACCAGTAAATTGATCCAAATGTACAAAATAACTCACAATTTAGTCCCTGATTATTTAAGCAATATAATTGCGCCTGATCAGAATCCTAATAGATATAATACAAGACAATCTTCCAATCTTCCTCATTTTGGTGCCAGAACTGAACTATTCAACAAATCTTTTTATCCCAGTGCAACCAAACTTTGGAACCTACTGCCCCTTAGCGTCCGAAATTCAAATACTCTAGACATCTTTAAAAATCGTATTACGATTAATATTCCCCGCCCAGTTAAGCATAAGAATCTATATTATGTTGGAAAAAGATACGCTTCTATTCTTCATGCGAGATTAAGAATGGGTCGCAGTCAGTTGAATGGTCATCTTTATAATATTGGTGTAGTTGATTCTCCTGAATGTCGTTGCCAACAAGGGGTTGAAGATGTATGGCACTATTTTTTCGTCTGTCCTACCTATACAATTCAAAGGGATCATTTGCATAATTCAGTAACTGAGTACGCATCCTTCAGCCTAGAGACTGTTCTATTTGGCGCTCCTAATTGCACTTTTGAAAGTAACAAAACAATATTTCTGGCCGTTCAAAAATTCATTATCAATACCAAACGTTTTCAGCTCAGTGCCGTTACATAATCAACTAAATCACATGAATTTATCCTCGGTTTTTGCGTTATAATAAAATTAATTACCATAGTATATTATTGATCACTGCATATTAGTAAATGTACATAAAGCCACACTATCTGTCCAGTACAACTGTGGTGTCCTTCTTAAATTCGTTCTACTTGATGCAGTGCTCCAACACCGCTGTCGTCTTGGTGGAGCACTGCTGAAAGCTTTGTCTTGTTCCGTCTGTCCTGTGTTATTGTATTTTCTTTGCAAGAGGGGTTAATATAGGGCCTGGCCCTTCTCCCCAATTGTATTCTTTTTGAATAAAATATGTTTAAACCAAATGTCTGTACTGACTCCGCCACTCGTACCTGACCTGGAAGTTTGTTCCAGGTCACTGGGCCGTTACAAGTAATTATAAGGGACTGTTTAAACTTCTCATTGTGTGGTCGGGAAACCTGTAGATTACCAGCACGTGCGTTACGGGTATTGTGATCATGAATACTGTTGCTGTAACGGAACTTGTTTGTGAGACACTCTGGGGCTTGACCATTTAAACACTTGTACACTAGGGTCGCCGTATGGATGGATCTCCAATTCCAGTATATAAATGGCATAGTTTGTATTTACTTGTGGTTGGTAACCCATTTTATTGTGTTCTAATATCCGTGCTCAAACGATACAACTTTAGGGACCTAATTGCAGTTTTTTTAACAGCGCTCTGTTCTTTATTGAATAGAAATTAAAGTGTTACCATCGTTCATTACGGAAACTGTGCATATTTGAATCAGGAATAAATATATCACATACAATGCGTTCGTCCAAACTGCACAATAACGAAGCTCAGTTATCCCGTCTGCAAATATAAGCACGCAGAATATGATAGTGGTGGTCTATTGGGGGACACAATGATGTAATGTATACCTATCACTGCGGCTGTCCGTACATTGCATCCAGAAATCGATCTCAACAACTGCTGCAGATTCCAGACGGTCACCTTTTGAGAGGTCAGGGAACTGGGCATGAAGGAAAGACTTCCTGTCACGGTGACTAGTCTTGACGAAGCTTGGGGTGAAATACAAATTATTTAACAGTGATATATTTTACGCAGGAACATTTCTGGGGTGTAAGTATGGTTCATCTTTCGTGTTGGCAAGGTGGTAGAGGCCCGGGCACATTTGATGGCCACGTGCCGGGTGGTATAGGCCCGGGCATACTTGATGGCCTCGTGCAGGGTGGTAGAGTCCCGGGCACATTTGATGGCCACGTACAGGGTGGTAGAGCCCCGGGCACTTTTGATGGCCACGTGCCGGGTGGTAGAGGCCCGGGCATATCTGATGGCCTCGTGCAGGATGGTAGAGCCCGGGCACATTTGATGGCCACATGCATAGTGGTAGAGCCCCGGGCACATTTGATGGCCACGTGCAGGGTGGTAGAGCGCTGGGCACATTTGATGGCCACGTGCAGGGTGGTAGAGCCCCGGGCACATTTGAGGGCCACGTGCAGGGTGGTAGAGCCCCGGGCATATTTGATCCACAAAAATGGAGAGAGAGAGTATTTGATATACGACCTGCAGCAAGCTATGACGGCATAGCAGGCAGTTTGCCATTTCATTACGAGAATTCAACGAAAAGAGCTCGACCAAGCATGAAATAACGTTTCAAACCTAAAAAGCCAACTTCCCTGTAACGAGCAATTAATTAAGAAAATCACTTGTCTGGAACAGTGGCGCTGTAGGCAAACTTGATATTGAAAAAGTCTATCAGTTGGTACAGTGATTCTGCGCGATCAATGGGTTCTTGCGCGCAACACTGGCGTTTCGTGTTTGCTGTAAATCAATGAAAAGGCAGGGCTTCTCTGTGTTCATACCCAGCATGAAGAAAACCCAACGCCGATAGTAAATAGGACTATTTCTTGAGCAAAGATCATATATCAAAGCAAGAGATACTCATGCGAAGATCCCTGATCACACTCCATATGATGGTCATTCAACTTTGCTCTACTATGGACTAACTGGTTATCTGAGTATAGATTGCTCAATATCTTTGTGTGACACACACAAAAGCGGTAAGAAAACCATCAGGTCATACTACTCACAGCATCATAAAGCAACTCACAGCTAAGGTGGTGTCTCATCTGTATCACTACACTTCAGAGAAAAACTATGTTGAAATAAGCGGCTTTGATATTCAGGCAACACAGGTGACTCTATGGCAAGATGTAGACATTGTAGTGTGGCAATAACCAAGTAATAATGTCTTAGCAATGGTTATCATAATTATCCTTGTGATAACGAGGACTACGATGTTTATACTGACACTGGTGATGATGATGATGATGATGATGATGATGATGATGATGATTTTAATAGTATTGATGATAATGATGATGATGTTGACGATCATCATCTAACTGCAACCAGCAAAATGGCGCCTACCACTCCTGCTGCCTGACTACACGTCTAGTACAAATTGGTTTAACAGGGAACATTGGAACAAGACGCTTTTATATGTGGCAACAGGTAGAATATTTTCTTTTAATTTTAAGATTAGTTACAAATATATATGCTTAGTTAAGGAGACACTTAGTTCTGGAAGAGACATGAAATATAGCTTTAAAGGGACAGGGCAGATGGCTATGTACGTGTCAGAGAACACAGTCGTTCTTACCGTCTGGTGCTTAGAGGATATGTCAACCAGTTCATCACCCCAGTTATTCCACAGCCATCTTTCAAATTTCAATATCCTCCAATTTCTCCAACCTGGACATGAGCAAACCTTGTTCTTAAAGACCATACGAAGGTCAGTCTTAGTGACGGGAATCTAAACAACAGCTTCTTTAAAGCAAATTTCGGGTGGTGTAACATGTCCAGGCTTGTCGAGCCATGCTTACAAGAGACAGACAGGACAGCCAAGACGTGGAAAAATGAGTACCAACCTAACGACATTTACTAGATTTAGTCTTCCAATTTTTACCACCAGGATCGCGCGACCAGATTAAACGGTATTTCGTGGGAGTGGGACACCACCATCAGCGGGTCTTCGACAGCCATATTAAAGAGCATATAGACGTGAAGGAAGTGGGAGTGTTTGAAAGAGGGATTCTTATCAAGCTAAAGCTGTACTGTGCCTGTGTACAATATCAAGGTATCGGGCCGTAGCGCTGATACGCGCAAAATGTTGAATCTTGACCAATATCTATGGATGTGTGAGATTACGTTCCACAATTTTACGGCCAAGCTTCCGCTATGCTCACACAGCGCGTCCCACTTGGTAACAACAGACCAGCGTAACTATGAATTCAGTCATGCGCGCGATCGTCACGATAAGGTGATAAAAGGGTGAACTAAGATTTCGTTAGACTCCTGTTGGCAGTAACCACAAGAATAGACCAGTATTTTCTAGTCATCAGAGATAGACACAGGAAGATAGTTAGATAAGTGATAGATAAGGCAAAAATAGAAGTTTAAAATGCAAGAAATACACACTTTGATTCTGACCATCAGAAGTGCATTTATCATTCTGAATTAAATTTATATGTCTTGAAGTACCGTTCCCTCGAGATCTCGCGTGCCTTTACGTTGAGAGAAAGAGAATGGTCAGGTCGACAACTATAGTCGTTGTGTTTGGTGTATTGAGCATGGCGCTACAGGCATTAACTCAATCTAAGCCCTAACCATGATAGATTTAGAATGTTGAATGATTGCTCAGGAGAGACACTATTTAGGGAATGTACAAAAATAAGGCGATATGTGGAGCAGGCAAGCCGGAAAACTAAAACTGTACTAGTTAAAACGATTCAAGATGGCGTGCAAAGAAACTGTTATCTGGGTCCATACTTTCTGTAGCAATACAGGGCGGGATTCACTCAAACCGACCGTTATTTAGGTCCTTACTTGATACAGAGGTTCAGGGTTAGGGTTAGGTATATATAAACTGGTATCTAGGCCCACACTTGATACAGTTTTATAGTGTTAGGTTCATACGAACCGTCATCTAGGTCCATACTTGATACAGCAGTACATGGTGGGGTTCATACTTAGAGGTTATTCCATGGCTAAATCAGTATCCTACCCGTTACAGTTTACCTGACAGCTTGTATACTCCCGTCACCCGAAGGGTTGAAGGAGGATACAGTTCGAGAGGGAACTGTACCGGGTGGAAGACTGATTTAGCCATGGAATGATTTTTGTATCCTAAATGTATCAAACATGATTAGACAAAAAAGGCGAAGTGCAGCTTTTCCTGGGATAACGTAAAATTCTACATACAAACCTTGTAGCCAAAACGTACAATTTCTAGTTCATAATTTGTGCGAGAAAAGCCCACCTGCCGTTCAGGAAGCAATAGGCCCACACCACGCTCCTGTCAGGTCATGCATTTTAAGCGGCACGCACCCTTGCAATGTGAGTGACGTCATGGCGAATAACGCTGTTGGAGTCGCTGTTTTCGCAAATATACAACGTGATGGTGTATACTGACTTTCAAATTGAATGTTATTTTAATGGGGTGATTGTATTTTCCATGCAAAGATACTGGCTGTTGCTAGTGTAACATTATCCATGTGTTCCAATCGGACAGTTTCAGTATCCTCCCTTATTTTGGTGTCGGTAAGTCCCTTGAAAGACACTTTATGCTACAGGACTAAAAACGCAGTATGAGGGCAGTTTCAATGCTACATTTAGGATACAAACTGTTATCTAGGTCCATAATTGATACAGTTGTACAGTGTGGGGTTCAGGCAAACCGACCGTCATTTAGGTGCATACTTGATACAGCGGTACAGGGTGGGGTTTACACAAACCGGTATCCTACATGTAGTGTTAGAACCGCCCTCATACTGCAATTGTAGTCTTGTAACATACAGTGTCTTTCAGGAGACCTACCGACACCAAAAATAAGGAAGGATACTGAAACTGTCCAGTTGGAACACATGGATAATGTTACACTAGCAACAGCCAGTATCTTCACAAGGGAAATACAATCACCACATTAAAATAACATTGAAAGTCAGTATATCTCTCACGTTCTATATTTGCATAAACAGCGACTCTTATGACGTTAAGCGCCATGACGTCACTCACGTTGCAAGGGTGCCTGCCGCACAAGATTCATGACCTGACAGGAGAGTCGTGTGGGCCTATTTCTTCCTGAAGGGGAGGTGGGTTTTTCTCACACACAATTATAAACTAGAAATTATACGTCTTAGCCACAAGGTTGGTATGTAGCATCTTCCATAATCCCAGGTAAAGCTGCCTTTTTCGTCTAATCATGGTTGATACATTTAGGATACAAAGATCATTTCATGGCTAAATCAGTCTCCTACCCTGCACAGTTCCTCCTCGAGCTCTATCCTCCCTCGACCCTTCGGGTCTCGGGAGTACAGAGGCTCTCGGGGGAACTGTCCGGGGAGGATACTGATTTAGTCATGGAATAACCTCTAATTACCTAAGTCAATAATTGATACAGCGATAGAATGTGGGGTTCATACAAACTGTTATCCAGGCCCACATTTGGTTTAAAGGTATCTTTTTTTTTCTCCTGATATTCACGAATACGTATTGTGGGCGGCAATTGGGGAGGGGGGGGGGGCACTATATTAACCCCTCTTGCAAGGAACTGGACAAAGAGTAAACAGAACTTTACAGTGGTCACACTTTACCTGCATGAGCGGGCAGTTTGCGGTGAAGTGTGCCTGACCATGCAATGGTAACGAACAGAAGACAACACCCATGGGAATCTTTATATATATATATATATATATATATATATATATATGTATATATATATATATATATATATATATATATATATATATATATATATATATATATATATATATATATATAAAATATTATATTGGCTTACCTATACTCCAACCACTCGAATTTACTTACACTAAAGAAAATCCCAATCCCATCTTTACCGTGGGGCGCTCATGCAGAGAAAATGGACGTTTAACGCCCAGAGATATGTGGTTACATCATGATGTTAAGGCGTTTTAATTGGTATAACTTGTTTTAAGTATCTGATTGAGTTCAATAATTTTAGTTTGTTTTACTATTATCATTTTGTTTCATATAATTTCGATGTATTTTAAATGTACTTTTACTTTTAAGCTCAGATCTGGAAAAATTTAATTAATTAATTAATTAATTAATTAATTAATTAATTAATTAATTAATTCATCAATTAGTTAATTAATTTATTAATTTATTATATTATTATTATTATAATTACTATTATTATAATAATTATTATTATTATTATTATTATTATTATTATATTATTATTATTATTATAATTATTATTATTATTATTATACTTATTATTATTATATGTATAAAGCCCATACTTAATACAACGGTACAGTGTGGGGTTCATACAAACTGTTAATTCGCTAGGTCAAAAAGAGGTAGAGCGGTGCCGTACCATAGGATTTGACAATATACTGCTAAATATGGTAACCAGTCTTTCGACACTGGATACAAAGGCAGTTTATAGTCAAAAAAGACAAACCAACGTGTGAATGATAAGCTCAGATCTGGAAAAAACTAGGGAGCACAAGACGTCACGGGAGCGTTTGTAGATTGTCACAATTGACAGTAAATGAAGCTCAGTACCCTGGGTAAAGATGTTACTTCGATTTTGACAACAGGCAACTATGTCTTTGTGCGTTAGTACCCTAGATAATTAAAGAATGGGCGCCTCCTTCGTTTCTCATTAATACCTTTCCACTAATTCCCAACACCCTGTCCACCTTCGAAGCTGCATTGACAGTGTTTTGTATACAAATATGCCAGTTATTGTGACGGTGTTATCTCACAGGGATTTGATACATCACGGCGTGGGTTGTGCATTGTTACAAACCTATCACACTTCAGGGAAATAAATGGACTGGGCCACTCACCGGGCACGCAGCTTTGTGTGGAATATTTTAACATGGGCTGCGCCACCTGCCGGTCACACAGGTTTATGTGGGACTATTTTCAGGGACGGTGGATTGGCACCACCATATTAAAAGAAAAACAAAACAAAACAAAAAAACAAAAAACAAAAAACAAAAACAAAAAAAAAGTTCTTATCATCAATCAATGGCGTTTCAATGAATTGACATGATAATGAGGATATGATTGAATGAATGTATCAATTCAATCTGAGCAGACTGAGTGAGCTGTTATGCCTCAGCAGAGCTTTTCATTCTAACACACAGGTCGGTGCTGTCATTTGTTTCAGTGACACTTGTGCGTTGGGCTCAGATTATCCCGTGTATACAAGTTTTATGTAACATTGAAGTGTATCTCGCATTTTTTTTTTCAATTTGACATTTATGCAAAGGAGTAAACTTTGAAAAGTCCCCCCCCCCTTTTTTTTCGGTCCCACATTGGCCGTGAAAATCGAGTGCGACGATTCTTTTGCATGCGTCGAAGGAGCAGAGTTACTTGTGCACACAGTAAGAGCGCAGGAGCGAAGGACTTGCTGCAACGTGCCGATCCTTCAGGCAGGGCACTGGAACTTGCCAAGTAGGAGCTTGAGCATTGTCTTGTAAGAGTATAACGCCTTTCATTTCTGCGCTTACTGTTTTTTCCACTTTTTGCAACATAGCTGGTAGATAGAAGTGATCAGTAACGCTTTGGCCTATGGGGATCACAAGCAGCGTCACGACGTAAAACAGGTGTGGAAAACCTTTTGGCAATCTGACGTCTGGTGCCGTGTGGGCAGCCTTGTACCATTCTGACGTCTGGTGCCGTGTGGGCAGCCTTGTACCATTCTGACGTCTGGTGCCGTGTGGGCAGCCTTGTACCATTCTGACGTTCGGTGCCGTGTGGGCAGCCTTGCACCATTCTGACGTCTGGTGCCGTGTGGGCAGCCTTGTACCATTCTGCTTCCTATCTGCCTGAAAATAACACACAAACGTTTCATTGCTGTCGCTGTCCCCTTCACTAATATTTGATTCTTCTTGTACGTTTTAAGGCAGTCGCGATCCACTCTACCTCTCTTTTGATCCTCTGTTAAAATACCAAGAACCCACGTGGCGTGCAAAATTTGTACACCTTAAGTTCTTGCCGCAGTTTTTGTCATACCGCGGCGCTTAAAGGCGCTACTTTATCGACTTAGTCAAGCTATTCCATCTACAGTCATTGAGGCATCAGAATCCGACTCACGGGGTGTGTGACAATCCCAATGGCTTCACAAAGTGGCCTACCGATACGGACCTTGTCTTGTGTGCCGCACCTGGCCTCTAAGGCATGTTTTTCTTACCAAAAAAATCGATCAGGTGGACGGAGTGTGATCTCCATATGCCACGTACAGCTCATTATGAATGGTAGCAGACTTCATATGAAGTTTTGTTCAGGGTAAAATATATGGCCTGTACAGACCATGTTCTACACTTATCTGTCCTGCCATCCCATAAGGTAGTGCGTGGGGAGACTTTTGTTCAGGGTCTTTATATGATCTATCACGTGAAGGTGGAACCTTTTTGGAAACTGGATTAGAAGGATAAAGTTAGCATCTTTAGTCTTGCCCGAACCTGTGCACCTGAAGACCCATTTGTTGACAGTACAATGGTTGTCTCACAGCTTATGAAAAAGCTCCGTGAAACACATGTATACACATTTTTGACTCCTTTTTAGAAAACATCTGGCGACACTATTGTCGACTTAAAAAAAGTCTGAGCATTTGTGCATTTTTCATAAAATTCTTGAATTAATCTGTATGGTTGATATAAAAAATCAGCGAGTGGCTCCTGACAGCGTTCATTCCACGTAAGCCGTCTTTGTGTATAAAACCTAATCAACACTGTCTGAAAGAACTTGTCGCCTAATTTCATGGAGTCGATGTTCTCTGTATTGAGCTGCCTGCTTTAATGCAAGTCTTGTACCAATTAACTCGTTCCACCCTGATAGGAGACCGAGTCAACAGCTTTCCTTGGCACTCTGGGCGCAATGCGCCCAGAACGCGCCAAGGAAAGCTGTTGACCACGGGCATATAATTTGGCTTCAGCTGTCAACAGGGACGCCGCGTACTGATCTGTAAAGTGTATCACTTGGACACTTCATCCATGTGTGTATATTCCTATCTGATGACGGTGCCCAAACAACATGTGAAACTCTCGTCTTTCTCATAAATTGAATGAATTTGACTGGCAGCGATAAGTGAGTCCGCCAGTTAGAAAAGCAGCACTTCTGTTGAGTTTAGCTTTTTGTTTCATTTAAGGAGGGAAGGGAGGGGCCGCTGGGTAAGCCTTAATAGATCTTGTGTAACAAGACAGGATTTATTTAGCGAGTATTTACCTGATCCCTGTGGCTACTCTCAAACAGAATAAGCCCGACAGGTACGGAGTTTGCCAGCCTCACCAATAACAAGCCAGGCAGGGCTCTGTCACGTCACCGATAACAAACCAAGCATGGCTCTGTCACGTCACTGAAAACAAGCCAAGCATGGCTCCGTCACGTAACCGATAACAAGCCTAGCAGTGTTCTATCACGTCACCGATATCAAGCCGGCAATGCCCTGTCACGTCACCGATTACAAGCCAAGCAGGGCTCTGTCACGTCACTGATAGCAAACCAAGCATGGCTCTGTCACGTCACTGATAACAAGCCAGGCAGGCGTCTGCCACGTCATCTATAACAAGGAAGGCAGGGCTCTGTCACGACACCGATAACAAGCCTGGCAGGGGTCTGTCACGTCACCGATAACAACCGTGGCAGGGCTCTGTCACGTCACCGATAACAAGCCAAGCATGACTCTGTCACGTCACCAATAACAAGCCTGGCAGGGGTCTGTCACGTCACCGATAGCAACCCTTGCAGGGCTCTGTCACGTCACCGATAACAAGCCTGGTAGGGCTCTGTCACCTCACCGATTACAAACCAGGCAGGGCTCTGTCACGTCCCCACATTCAGCATAATGGTTAGACTGGTTAGGCAACTTAACTCTGCCAGGGTCAATTTTTAGGAGGCTCACGGTGCCCTACACTGGCACAACGGTACCAGATTCATATTTCCTGTAAATCGATTTTTCGATCAAGTTCTGGTATGACTAGAGTTGCAGAGACCGTCAGAATGACCTGTCAACAGCTTTCGTCTCCGCACTTTGGGCGCAATAATAAAAAGGTTTTGACTGAATCCAAAGAGAAAGTCGCCGAAATGGTTAAGGCAAAGATTGAGATCATGAGGCTGAAAGCATTTTAATACCTGCACATATCCAGGTCAGAATCGCTCTTTTTGTTTCTCAAATTAACATATTTGTTTGAAGAACTTGTATGAAATGAATGAGCGTTTATTCATATCTGTACTGATGTATATGCATGTTATATCTTTTTTAGTTTTCATGTTTTAACCCTGTTTTTCTTCAAGCGCAATCACGTTTCTAGAAGCAATATGAATATTGGAGCTGTTTATTCTTTGAAGTCGACAATGTATTTTCAGTATCATTTTAATTGTTGTATATTGGATGTAAATCTTGAAAATAGCAGTGGGAGGAACCTGCAGAATATTGATTTCTGCAGCTTTACAAAATGTATATCGATTTTTTTCACCGCGTGATTATGTCAATAATGTGTTTGATTTGAGTTCATGCAGTTGCACTTCCTTCTATCCTATCGCTAATAGTTTTATGAGCCTTACTTCGGGAATTGTGTTAAAGGTAGACTTTACATGATGTAGCTGGCGGGCAGCCTCGCGCTGTCCTGAAGTGGCGCCCCACGCGTGACTCTGTCAGGCAACCTATTTGTGTCAGACTGACGGGGCCAATGTTGGCTCGGACACTGTTTCCGTCGGTGTTAGCGTGAATGGATCTAGACTGGGTGCATTATTATTCGTCGGTATAAAGCTTCCATTAACCCACCCTTACTGGCTGCTGATTGAAGGAAATGAATTGAGATGTGCAGTGAAGGTCCATCCTGCAAGTTTGAATGTGTGTGTGTGTGTGTGTGTGTGTGTGTTGGGGAGGGGGAGGGGGAAAGATGACTTGGGACCAAACGCGGCGAACTGATGCCAGCATGCTAAATAAGTTAGTAGCTGCAAGGAAAGATTGGGTTAAACTTATTTCATTTCTTGAAAGAAAAAAAAGATTCGGGAGCAGGCAATGCTTATATGAGTCCCAAGGTAAGATTGCAAGATTTAACCAAAAGAAAAAAAAAAATGAAACAGAAGAAAAAAAAGAAGAGAAAAAGTAAGAAAGAAAAAACAAAACAAAAACAAAACCAATTCCCACCGCCTTCAAAAAAGAACACAAAAACAAAAACAAAAACGAAACAAAAACAAAAACAAAAAAACCCACGAAACGGTGTTTTCATGATCATTGTTTTCTCTCATTCAAATACAGGTTAAATTGCAGATTTGGGCAAAACATTGGGCATCAATATCAACATTACTACATACTAGGGGCTACCATGTGTCATCTTTGGTAAGAGTCAAAAACTGTTGACGGTGATAAAAATGAAAAATCTAGATAGCATTTATAAATATTGATATAATGTTGTAGTTCTTGTTTCTATCTGTGTGTACTCGTCTCTGCAACAATAAGGATCCTGATATTTCAACGTGTAGCGAACAAATACAGCCCTCTTTGCGTTTATGCAAACAGCTCAATATGTGGATGAAGGAACCAAACAACCTGTTAGACACACGGTGGCGGTCAATGACACTCTTATAGGCAACTCTAATCACTAGAGGGCACCACGTGTCAAGCCAGTCCTGACAGGACCTGTCATATATCATTTGGTAGTAGTAGTAGTAATAGTAGTAGTAGTAGTAGTAGTAGTAGTAGTAGTAGTAGTAGTAGTAGTAGCAGCAGTATAATTTTGTTGTCATGATAATACAGTCTGGTTAGACTAATTCGTCATCCATAAATAAGTGCATACATAAAGTAAATATATAGTCAACCGCTGAAATAAAAAAAAAATAAGGTGGATAAATACTAAGTAAATAGTGCAGTGTTGGGGCCTATTATCAGTGATAATGCAGACAGTTATGGTCCACAGTGCTAATTGTAAGAGCAGTAGCCGGAAGCTGGATCATTCGGGTGGTCTTGATTTCCTGAAACATTTGTTCAGGTATCGACCTAGAGCAAGCAAAATGCCTTGTTGTTTTGCCCTTATCAAATATACAAATTTCTCCTCCTCCTCCTCCTCCTCCTCCTCCTCCTCCTCCTCCTCCTCCTCCTCCTCCTCCTCCTCCTCCTCATCATCATCATCATCATCATCCAGGGCGTCAAAGTCGTTACTTTTTTCTTGGGTACATCAAACAAATTCCGTCCCTCTTGGTCATGCTTTGCACAATTTATGAGGAAATGTTGCTTTTTTGCAACAGAATCTGCCTGACATTTCAGGCACTTCCTGTCATCAGCTGGAGCGATAGGTCTCGTATGTCGACCTGTTTCAATTCCTAAATTGTGCGAACGTAACTTAAATCTGGCTATATCTTGTATGTGTGTTACACTGGGATGTACAAATAGATAGGGCTCCATACAGTATCCAGACTTGAATAATTTATATGATCGTAGCTCTGAATCTGTGATCAACTCTGTCAGCTGGGCAGTAATTACATTTACGTGTTGACTAAATAGGTTTTCTTTGAAATTTCGGAGAAACACTTTTTCGTTTATCACAATTTGATTTCCCATAGATTGTACATATGAACACTTTTCAAAAGGTGAGATACCACAGTACACCAATTGTTTGATCATATTTGTGCAAGTCCAATAGGGTTGTGTAAGCACACCTAAGAACGTTATCTTCTGGGAGTTTTAGAATGTGCAACCAATACTTGAACACCCTAAATCCATGACGTAGAGGGAAGCGGCCAGTGTCAGCATATATGCCAGATTTGGCATTTGGAAATGGACACCCAACATATATTTGACCTGTTGCAGTTGAACCTTCTCTAACACATCGTACTCTTTATCTCTTTTCCAAACTTCACACCCATACTCTGAAATACGGAGAAATTGGCAAAGGAATATTCTAAGTGTTGTTGTGGGAGACGGGTTGCCAATAGAACTATAGCACAACTGTGAACTTTTCTACATCAAGTATATTGCCCACCTGGCCTGTTCTGCCAGGTGTGTGGGTGAGCTACTTAATGGGAGTCGCATTGTTGAGTTTAGAACAATGCCAAGGTATTTAAAACTTTCGGTAATCTCTGACGATTTGCCATCAAATGTAAAATTATCCGCAGAATTGCGCTTGTGGAAAACCATTACTTTGGGTTTTGAGAGGTTTACAGTCAGGTGCCATTGTCTACAATAGTCAAACAGACAATCTTGTCGTCTTTGCAGTCCATCAGGTGTCTTTGCGAACTTTGCAGAGTCACCTGATATGCCGACGATCTTGCTCTCTTTGCGGTGCAAAGAGGGCAAGATCGTCGGCATAATATAAACAGTAAAGAAGCAGGTCTTGCAGGAATAGTCCGCAATCTCCATCTAAGTATTGACCCACGTATTCAGTAAATAGCTTGGGGCTAGTTACCCCACCTCGGAGTACACCGAAGTTGCTTTCAAAAGGCTTAATCAGGATGCCTTGTCATCTTACCTTCACTGTAGCTGTTTTAAACATGTTCTTTACAACATCAAAATACTTGTCACATACCTCGCGTTGTTTAAGCTTATCAAACAGAGCATCAAGCTTCACAAAATCAAAAGCTTTAATAAAATCGACAAAACAAACGTACAGTGGTTCACCTAAGAGTTTTTGCTTTTGAATAATACTATACAATATACGCACATTATCTACAGTCCCCTAAATATCACGGAAGTCAGCTTGAAACTTATCATCCGGGGAGAAGGTTGCATTTTAAATGTAAGTGTGCCATTTAAATTCGATTCTAAAACTTTTCAAGTGTTACTAGTAATGTAATCTCGCAGAGGTTTTCCGGATCAGTTTTATCCTCTTTTTGTTCAAAGGATTGGTAATTCCCTCTGACCATTGGCTCGGGAAATCACAGGACTTAAGAATTAAATTGGACAGGGCTACCAATGGTAGAGCCAATATCTCGTCTGCGTACTTTGAAAATTCCCCACTCATTCCATCATGTCCGGGAGCTTTAGAATTTTTCAATTCAAGTCAGCAATGTCTCAGCTGTTCTTCTATTGGTTGATTCAGAATTTTACGAATTATGACATGTCAGATGACCCTCTTGGCTACGGGTCATAAGAATCTGATGTTTTTTATAAGTTCTATGATATTACAGATGAGAAAAATAGTCATAGCCATGCTATGTGCAGTTTTGAATGTCTTAGATGTGCACCATCAGGACCATGGTCTCGGAAAAACACCCTGGGGATACCAAGGTTCTAAACGTTTTGCTGAAAATCTCGCACAACAATTGTGTCATAAGGTATGACAAGAAGGAAAGCAAAAAGGAATTGAAGGCAGATAGACAGACAGACCGAAAGAAAGAAAGAAAGAGAGAAAGAAAGAAAGAAAGAGATAAAGAAAGAAAGAAAGAAAGAAAGAAGGAAGGAAGGAAGGAAGGAAGGAAGGAAGGAAGGAAAGAAAGAAAGAAAGAAAGAAAGAAAGAAAGAAAGAAAGAAAGAAAGAAAGAAAGAAAGAAAGAAAGAAAGAAAGAAAGAAAGAAAGAAAGAAAGAAAGAAAGAAAGAAAGAGAAAGAAAAAACATGTAAAATCACATGAAAGATACATAGCTCAAGTAAATTATTGACTTATTATTATCTGTGTTACTTACAAGAAAGAATTTGTTTCATTTCTTGTTAGTAGAGCATGTGATTCAGTAAATGAGTATCTTGTAGCAGGTAAACAGTACTGGGGGTCAGTAATTTAGTTTTATAATTCGTTCATCTGTGAAGGAAGCGCTCGACTTGCTTTCCGGTGAGAACAAAAAGTATTTTCTTTTTGCAGCTGTTGCTCTGCTAAGTAACTTTTAGCAAAAGTTTGTGGTTTCCTTAAAATATCCACCACATGACGAAGTAAGAGGATATCCAGTTTGGTCGTGGAAAAAAGTCCCGCATGAATAGGTGACAGTGCTGTCACGTGCTGGGTCATCCTAACAGCTATAATGAATACAAAACAGCGAGGTTATACCTGGTACGGAGGAGATGTTACTGGCCAACCACCGCGAGGTTATACCTGGCACGGAGGAGATGTTACTGGCCAACCACCGCGAGGTTATACCTGGTACGGAGGAGATGTTACTGGCCAACCACCGCGAGGTTATACCTGGCACGGAGGAGATGTTACTGGCCAACCACCGCGAGGTTATACCTGGCACGGAGGAGATGTTACTGGCCAACCACCGCGAGGTTATACCTGGCACGGAGGAGATGTTACTGGCCAACCACCGCGAGGCTATACCTGGCACGGAGGATATGTTACTGGCCAACCACCGCCAACTACTAGCTGGTGTTCCTCATATGCGCAGGTATTAAAATCAGACACGTGAAATCATTTTGTTGAATATAACGCCAAGTATCTTTTTTGGACCGAGTGAATTGCCTATCCCACATTTCGATTATGTATTCAATGATAATGACCATTATATTGATCATTATTGATGATACAGTACCATCAACATGAGACAATATTGGGATAATTTCCAGATAAAAGTGATACTGAAATTTTTATTTGGTAGTGGCCCAATTTAATTTATAATGGCAATAAGAAGTTGATGATAGAATACATCCCTATATCACGCCTCTACGTGAAACCAGTCGCTGTCAAATGGTTCAAGAACAGCTCTTATTTTAACAGATACAAACGATGGCAATTGTCACTATGTCTTCCCCTACATTCTATTCTCCCACGAACCTTCAAATAATTCACTTCGATATATTGATTTGAATGCTTTATTTTTATATCAAAAATTGTGACGATATCGTATTCTAACAGTCCTACATAAGACCACATATACTCCCATTTTCTCTATCGTATGCCCCATAATTCCCAATAATAAACTGTTAAAAACATCCAGGATGGCATCCTCAAATTTTAATCAAAGCGCTTCAGATGATATGATGGTTGTTTAATTTTCTGGTTGGTCATCTTTTAAAAAAAGCTTCACAACTCCTTTGTTCTATTTGTCAGACATTTTTTCAAGCAATTAGCATGAATAATATTTGTGCTAGGAGAAAGGGCTAAGTTGACCGTCAATTCTTCAGAAATGCCTTTGGAATATAATATATGCCAGGTATATTTCATTTGTCAGTTTTTTTCCCCGAGACTGATTGACTGTGTACTTGCTTGTCATGTCGTGAAGCGCACAACCTGCATTAAAACTTCATGAGTGGTATCACTCATATCTCTACGTAGATTGTCAGCACGTTTGTCCAAATCGTTCGTGGTGGGTAGCCCACTCAAAGCAGGCCCATAATCAAACGAAACTTTCATTTTGGGAGTTTTCATTAGCAGGCTTGTGGACGCACTGCAGCAATCGCCGACAGGTCCCAGTGTTAAATGATCTTTTTGAGCAGTTTGCCTTTTTACTTTAGCAGTATGGTCTTTTGCTTTTGTTCTAGTGTTACGTCATTGCACGAGCATTTCAGTTGTCAGGTGTTCACATTTTACGCATTGACCTCTGGGGAAGTGATCCAACCATTCGTACCTTGGCTATGTAGCTAGATTAAAGACCTTCAGGTCACTTACAATTGAACTTTTTCTTGTTCTAGATGCTACCTTTTTAGATCGAATTAACTGTATTCTGACATTTTTCTTATGACTTCAAATTCAATGACATTCTGGTAAGATAATGCGTTGTTGACACAACAGTATGTGCTAAGGTAATATTACAATCAAAGGCATTACAGAAAGTAGCAGAAAAATCGAAATTCTCCTTTTGAAGGTAGCTCAGTCTTTCGTGTCTACAACCTTCCCCTCGACTGAGCGAAAGCAGGATTGATGGAGCTTTTGTTAGACGATTCCATATTAAAACGTGTACAAGTTTTGCGTTGATCACAAGCCGAACCCGTACAAGCCAGTCTTCATCAATCATAATGCTGTCAAGGCAACCATATAGCACATTTGTCGTCAAAGGCATAGCAAGCAGTTGAGTTTAAGTTCCCTCAGCACCAAGTGTACATAGCGGAGCAGACAGAGGAAACATTGAGAACATTTAATTGTATCTTCTTAATGAGCCACCAGAGATCAGCATTGGAGAATTTTTGTTTTTTCTCCTATAGTTGTGTAACCTACATCCCATTGAATTTCTTCGTTCTGAAAACTGGTAATATTTCAGTTGAATAATCAATGAATTAGATTAACTCAATTATCTGCACAAGAATTTGGAAAATACATCATCAAAGAGCATCGCCTTCTAATACAGCCGTAGTTTGAGATTAAGTCTGTTGATCAATGAGGAGGTTTTTGGACAAAGAGATAGTCAAGCACAAGTATAAGCGTCGTTCATACCCTGATCTGCACGACGCATGTCTTTATCGAAAAGTTTTCTTGAAATCACGTCATCTTTACTAAACTACTGGCTAATGTGAGTCTGCACCGTGTAGTGTTGAAAAAGGAATATGTGCCTGCGGTGTATAATGAATTAATATTTCAGCTATTAGACCAAAATCTTTTTGATGAGATTAACAGGATGAAATCCTTGTTATTGCATACATATTTAAAACATGTACCAGACACGAAAACTATCTATTCCATTTTATTAATTTAATTTTGAGGATGCAAGATAAAATTTGAAACTAAGACATACTGTTTTGGTAAGATAATTTATCCGTAGGCAAGACAAAGGCACTTTCTGTGAATATAGAAGCAATAGACCCATTTGCTTTTTGCATGTGCTAGACACTCAATGCCCCGTTATTTTTCAAAACTTGTATATTACTAGGTTGTGAAAGGTTTCCTTTAACAAAAGCTGCTGCCACGGTCTTTGACTGTACAGTACTGCACAGTGTTCTCCACAAAGGAACGACAGTAACGCGCAGAGCTTGGAGACCAGGCGCATGCGCTGAGCACGGGATGCTATGTATATGTGTATGTGTATATGTATATGTGTATATGCTTCATAGTCTACAATTTTTGCCTAGTTAAAAATCGTGAATCGATTTAAGGCACAAATATAATAATGTATATATTGTATATGGTTGATTTTTCTGAAGGCCCCGTGTAAAAGGGGTAGATTCAAAATAAAAGCTAAGATTAGTAAATACCAACATGCAAATGACGCACGTTGCTTGCTAATACTGTAACGCAAATGATGGATGCTATTGTGTTACATTTGAAAGATGTGTGATGTACATGCCCCTGCGCCTTTCAATGTTTTGTTCCAGTGAGTCGTTAATCTCTAGTTTTTTGGGGACATGGAACTCAAATTATGAATATCGTTCTTTTTTTAAAATCCTGACGTTCATGCACATAGAAAGGCAAGCGGTAGATGCCAGGCTACTAGTGAGTTATGTACGACTCGAAGCCGAGAGTGGCTTCTCGCCCGAGTCACATTTTACCACACGAACAGCTGACTACCAGTTGACATTATGCTGGTCAGCATCATTGTAAATGTACTGGGCACCATCGAACTACCCCCACTCCATCGCTGGCCCCGTCATAAAGGGCAACATTTCCAAAGCAGTAATTACAATAACGACAACAACGACAACAATTATTGTTGTTGTTGTTGTTGTTGTTGTTGTTGTTGTTCTTCTTCTTCTTCTTCTTCTTCTTCTTCTTCTTCTTCTTCTTCTTCTTCTTCTTCTTCTTCTTCTTCTTCTAATTATTACCAAGCGTATCGTCGTGGCAATAATAAAATTTTTTGCTAATTTAATATTTATTCCCATTCATCCATATGTTGAGGTTATCTTCACGTTAATGCAAAACATCATCATCTTATATAGTGTACTGTAAAACAGTAGGTAATACATTCATCCCATATAATATACACTAAAACGGTAGGTAATTCAGTCGTCTTATATAATATACACTTAAAACAGTAGGTAATACAGTCATCTTATATAATGTGCACTAAAACAGTAGGTAACACTTTTATCTTACGTAATGTACTCTAAAACAGTAGATAATACATTTATCTTCTATAATGTGCAATAAAACAGTAGGTAATGCATTCATCTTATATAATGTACACTAAAACAGTAGGTAATACTTTAATCGTCTATAATGTACACTAAACAGTAGGTAATACATTCTTCTTATATAATGTACACTAAAGCAAGAGGTAATACATTCATCTTATATAATGTACACTAAAGTAGTAGGTAATACATTCATCTTATGTAATGTACACTTAAACAGTAGGTAATACATTCACCCGTTTTTGTTTTTGTTGTGAGGTTTTTCTGAGGTGTGTGTGTGTTTGTGTGTGTCTGTGTGTCTGTGTGTGTCTGTGTGTGTGTGTCTGTGTGTCTGTGTGTGTGTCTGTGTGTGTGTCTGTGTGCGTGTGTCTGTGTGTGTGTCAGTGTGTGTGTTTGTTTGTTCTGTGCTGTCCTCTGTTATTGTTTCTGTGAGCTTTAGCTTCCTAAAGTGCATGCACATTTCGGTGATGAATATTGGAGGCAATTCCGTTTTAGCCTACAACGGAGTTCGATTCTTTTTGCTCTGGCAAGATTTATAAAGATTATGGTGCGCGGCACAAGTCTTGATACCTGGATAATTGTACGCTTATGCTTATCCTAAATGGGGGGGGGGGGGCTGTTTTGTTACTTTTTAAAGTTAGCACCAGACCTACCAGTTCTGGCTTCCTGGTCAGAACTTAATAATTGGTAGTTTCAATAAATTAGAAAACAGAGTGAAACCTTGGAGGAACAATAATAGTTATTCCTCCAAGGTGAAATCAAGAAAGTCAGCTGCCCGCGCTGTATCCAGACTTGGGTGCAGCTGTTATGAAAAAAGTTTGCATATATTGTGTTAAAAAGGGCCTTGAGATGACTGAACCTTTATAGCAGGACAAAATACCTGCGGACAAATGCAGAAAAGGGTAGGAAGGAAGCCGTGGTCTGTTATTTTTATCCTATGTATAGCGTTACTTGGCTTGAGTAAAAAATATGAATCCTGCAATTGGCTGGTTTACAACGGATAATATGAGGGGGATATGGGTTGTCCAGGGTATTTGAGTGAAGATCGTGCATCCTCTCTGGGAAAGATACGGGATGTGGCCAGGGTACAACACTGCAATGTCCGTTGATAGTCGACGTTCAATACACCTCGTGCACTTGTAATCTCCATTTAGTCACTGACTGGTTAAATCCAATATCCTCCCTTCTTTTTAGTCTCTACATGGGCCACAGGCTCAACTGTATGTTATACCTAAAACACCTATGTTAGAGACCTTTCGGCACAAAGTATAGGGACCTATAACATCCTTGTATGCATTGTTATGGATACCTCCGGGCGACATGGAAAATTGAAGATTATATCAGGTTATCCCTCACACAATGACACGGTCTTTAACTTCATCCCATATGCTTGCTGTTGGTGCTCAGGCTAGCCAATAGGAAGCCAATTTATGGCCAAGAGAGAGTAATTGTTCGCATCCGCCATACCGCAGGTCTTGGGACGGATATATCCGCAAATATCAGTCAGCAGTTTCTAATTTAAAGGGCTTACTGCACGAGCTCAGCAGTAGGCAGAGAGAGAGAGAGAGAGAGAGAGAGAGAGAGAGAGAGAGAGAGAGAGAGAGAGAGAGAGAGAGAGAGAGAGAGAGAGAGAGAGAGAGAGAGAGAGAGAGAGAGAGAGAGAGAGAGAGAGAGAGAGAGAGAGAGAGAGAGAGAGAGAGAGAGAGAGAGAGAACTCAATACAATGTTTTATGTGGAAAAAATGAGAAAAAAAGGTCGACCTTGCGTACGAAATCAATTTACTCGGTGAGAACATATACTTAAGACTCGTATTTACAAACTACTGATTACAATTACCTTAACTTTCATTTAAGATCATTCTTTTGCATTATTTTTTTTTCTTTTTATATGATAACAATATGATGGGCAGGTTAAGAAAGACTGCCATAATTCTACTTGGGTCTGACAGTGTCTGCCAGCCTACATTGGCCCCACCTATAAACTGTAATCCTAGTTCTGATCGTCAAACTATATTTGACTGCCCATGACTGTGGATAAAGCAGGCCCACTGTTTTACATAGGCCCATGACTGTGGATAAAGCAGGCCCACTGTTTTACATAGGCCCATGACTGTGGATAAAGTCGGCCTACTGTTTCACATAGGCCCCTGACTTTGGATAAAGCCGGCCCACTGTTTTACATAGGCCCGTGACTGTGGATAAAGCAGGCCCACTGTTTTACATAGGCCCGTGACTGTGGATAAAGCAGGCCCACTGTTTTACATAGGCCCATGACTGTGGATAAAGCAGGCCCACTGTTTTACATAGGCCCATGACTGTGGATAAAGCAGGCCCACTGTTTTACATAGGCCCATGACTGTGGATAAAGCAGGCCCACTGTTTTACATGGGCCCATGACTGTGGATAAAGCAGGCCCACTGTTTTATATAGGCCCATGACTGTGGATAAAGCAGGCCCACTGTTTTATATAGGCCTATGTACCTGATTTACTCGGCCGTACAATTATCTCTTTTCTCTCCATGAATGGTGTCTCTTGATGGGGTTGAAATGCCATCGGTCATCTGTTAGTGGTCACTGCAATATGCACGATGTACTACAGGCATACTAAGGTCTCCAAAGGGGACCACCTGTTGAGGAAAAATGTAACCTCTTACAACTTATGTTATTAAACTTGATCACCGTGTATTTTAGATAATTAACATATGGCCAAGAATGACTATTTAACCAATCAGCACCCATCTTTGTACCTAATTACCATAAGTTTAGATTATAACAGCTTTCAGCATTAACCATGCAGCATGCTGTTTTGTCTTTGTTATCGTCAGGCTCAAAATCTGACGTTGCAGAGCTGCAGAGGATTAAATGTTTTGGTTTTTTACCCCTCGGCCCATAAGGCCGGAAGGCTATTGTCGTCACCTACGCGTCCGTCTGTCCGTCCATGCCTTGTTAACGCCACATCTCTAAACATACTCATTTTACAGACACCAAATTTTTGTCAGAAGAGGTTATTGAGGTTCTTCAGATGCTTCTTGAAAAGTAGGCCACAAGGTCTCCTTTTAGGTCACAGTATTACATTGATAGCTAAGTTACTAGGTCACAGTACTGCATTGAAGAAAAATGGCCTTGCCATGATATCTCTGCTGATTACATTTGCACCAAAGCTTTGTCATAAGGTTAAACAGAAGTAACCTGACCTACTGGAGGGTTATTGTTGTCACCTACGCGTCCGTCCGTCTGTCAGTCCTGGCCGAAGGGTTTTGCGGTCACTGATCGGCTTCTAGTTTCACGTATTTTTGTCTTGCCCAGTGTGGACGTTCTGTTCTTAGACAATGCCTCTGCATAAAAAAAGCAACGACTTTATTTAATTGAAATGGCTGTTTGACAGTAAAACAAAAACACGGAGCGGGTCTGTCGGCAACAGCTGTAGGGGTGCCAGACTGTGCTGTAAGCATTACTGGTCTGTCGGCAACAGCTGTAGGGGTGCCAGACTGTGCTGTAAGCATTACTGGTCTGTCGGCAACAGCTGTAGAGGTGCCAGACTGTGCTGTAAGCATTACTGGTCTGTCGGCAACAGCTGTAGAGGCGCCAGACTGTGCTGTAAGCATTACTGGTCTGTCGGCAACAGCTGTAGGGGTGCCAGACTGTGTTGTAAGCATTACTGGTCTGTCGGCAACATTTGTAGAGGTGTCAGACTGTGCTGTAAGCATTACTGGTCTGTCGGCTACAGCTGTAGAGGTGTCAGACTGTGTTGTAAGCATTACTTGTCTGTCGGCAACAGCTTTAGAGGTGGCAGACTTAATTATAATAAGTTTATATTATAAAAGCTATTAGCATTAACCAGGCAGCATAGTGTTTTGTCTTTGTTATCGTCAGGCTCAAAATCTGACGTTGCAGAGCTGCGGAGCATAACCTGTTTTTTTTCATGTCTGTTACATACATACATACATACATACATACATACATACATGCATGGTTACATACATGCATATATACATGCATACATACATACATGCATACATAAATACATACATACATGCATGGTTACATACTTGCATACATACATACATACATATATACATACATACATACATACATACATACATACATACATGCATGTTTACATACATGCATACATACATGCATACATAGATACATACATACATGCATGCATACATACATACATACATACATACATACATACATACATACATACATACATACATTGCTTGATATATTTCCGAAAGGAAGTGGTTAAGACCGTCTTAGTCTGTCTTGGTTGGGTGTACAAGAAGGATAGGTGTACTGAGGCAGTCCAAGGAGCTGAGCCATGGCTTAATTAATGGATACACACAAGAGCATCATATTCATTTTTCCTATTTTCGAAGATAAAGTCCTTTGATGTGCATGAAGGAGAATTCCTATCGAGACAGAAGAAAAGCTACCGAATAAGATCAAAAACCAATCGGCTTGCCAGTAGCCATAATCCCGTGGGGATTAAAATAGTGTATCTTGGCAAAATGCTATCGAGGGCTAGTTTACTGTGCGGATCATGCTGTTGTTAGAGTATGCCACGCATGGATCCTTTGTGCCCCGATGACCCACGAGGCTGCAGGCGTATGGCCCCGGCGCATGGCCCCGGCGTATGGCCCGGCGTATTGCCTTGTCCTCCCCACAACATGCCAGTGGACCAAACACATAAAAGGGCGACCCAGATAATTGATCAATTCTTCCTGGTTGGTCAGCCCCGGATCAAAAAGCACAAACCAAGGAAGTTACACCAGAATACCACGACCTTCCTCCTCGTGGCTCGCCCTTGGCATTGGTATCTGATGAAGCAATCGGCGAACCGCCGGATGCCTATGTACGGACAAAGACATTGTCATATTTAATCTCCAATGATCTCATCACAAGGGTTTGTGATAAACAAAACCCTCCATGCAAAATGTCTTAATAATTATAGATGGTATTATGACTTCAAGTTGATTTGAAAGGACCAGTGTCAGTGAGTTGAATGAGACACTGCCGCCGTGCCATAGAGTGACCAGCTAAACCCCTATACGCTGCTATCATGGGCGCATTAAATCAAATGAATAAGTCTGCTACAGACCATTGAAAATGCCCGAAGAAGCACATTGTGCGTCACGTGAAAAACGGCGGACTTTTATGACCTCAGACGGCGGGTTTACGGGGTAACTCCTGAATATATTGACCATTGAAATAGGAAAAAAGTGTGCAGAATATCAGCGTTCTGACAGCACATTATTAAAACTTACGGCTTGGCTGCGAGAGAAAGTCAGCAGGGCGGAATTCATGAAGTAATATATCTGCTATTTATTCTTTACTGTTGCTGACATGAACGCTTTCCCTGCTTGTAATATTTGTTAAGTCGTTTTTTAGTGTCATCTGCACATTGTAAAATCCCATTGTAAGTTTGCATCTCACATTATGAATCGGAGCAAGTGTATCAAACTAAGTGAACATATTAAAGCAAGCTAAGGCTGCCCACGGCTGACACTGCTTGTCATGGCCTTGACCAACGAATATCAAAACAAAAAACATTGTTGCTGGTGAAACATGCCAGCCATTATTTATTCCCGTAATACCCTAGTTTTAAGGAAAGGATGCATTATACATGATTAGAAAACATTAATATTATAATATCTGAATTGTTGGTAAGTTCGATCCTTCTCATGTGTCAGTTCAGGAGTTAAAGCACATTTACACCACACCTTTTTTAAGATGAACCATTTGTTTAAAAATGTACATATTCTAGTTCAATGTGCATATTATAAAGCCCCCTATAAACACATGGCTACAATCACTTAGGGCAGTCTAAAGCCTATAATGGAGACAGAGCCTTAATAATTGGATGCATATACATATATAATGCCAATTTATCTGAACCTTCTGAAAATTCGAAGCACTATTATTAAGCAGTTGTTTAGGCGAGAAAATGTTCATTGCACAACTTAAGCAAGTACATGTAGGAGAGAGGTTCATCTCATTGCGTACTGAAGGATACTACAGCTGTTGTGTATAGTCACTTGTTCTTGTTTCCAAAGGTCCAATTATGGTCTATTTACGAATCGTTCATTCTGTTGGTACAGGTGGGATTAAATGCAGCCTGGCTTCAACTTTATATCTCGTTACCACTAAGTCTCGTAAACAACTGAAAACATATTGGTGAAAAGGTCAAGATTATACCCTTGATAAAAGGGAATTTAGCAAAGATTACAAATTTGGGCTCTTTTGATCACTGAGTCATTCTGGTCAAACCAAAACAAAATAAAAGAAGGTGTGGTACGTCAAAGGATAGCTTACCTATGGATTGTGTTCAGGGACAACCGCTTTATATATATATATATATATATATATATATATATATATATATATATATATATATATATATATATATATATATATATATATATGTATATATGTATATATATGTATATATGTATATATGTATATATGTATATATATATATATATACATATATATATGTATATATGTGTATATATATATATATATATATACATATATATGTGTGTGTGTGTGTGTGTGTGTGTGTGTGTGTGTGTGAGTGTGTTCGAAGGACATCCACCCGTAAGCTGCTCCTCAACCATACGATAGACACTATGCTATAAATATTTGCACATATAAATCTATACCAAAATAGACACAACTCTATAATTATTCAACTATATATATATATATATATATATATATATATATATATATATATATATGTGAGCAGAATGATAGAACATCGATATTTTTATTGTCATATTCATGCTTCTCTGATGTAGCAAAACTGTGTCAATGTTGTTTGACATCCATTGCTACCACTGGCGTGTCTAAATTATCCTAACAACCAAATCTTTAATTTTTAAAGTTTTATTCTTACTTTTCTGCATCCGAAACCTACAGTTTCAATATCAGCTTTCTTTGAAAGAAGCGTTGCTTTGTAATTTGAAAGCATAATAATCTAATAATTTATTAGCTGTAGCTACCCTTTTTCAACGGGGGCACCGCGGGCGGGGATGACCCGCGAAGCTTCAATAATAAAACACAGTGTACACTGGTATACAAAAGTAAAACATGGTAATACAGAAGTTATGTACAACCATGGAGGTAATACCTCCATGGTACAACACAGTGACAGCAGATTGTAGGCACAGGGAAAATAAAAGGTCAGTACCGACGAGTCAAGTAGCTCACGCCAGCATTGCCATGCCGCCTTTATTATTGCTTGCAGAAAAAATCAAATAGTGACCCAATCTCACTTCCTTACAATGCGTCTGGTCACCCCCAAAATAACCGAGCCTACTTAGCATTGACGAGATCGTAAATGTTCACCATACAAATTCCATTTTAATCACCATTAGTCTGTTTCTTAAAGTTGTAAAATGTTTGATCCCTATGGAGGTTAGTTTTGGACAAGTAAACATGAAACAGGGGAGGGTTTCAGCACCCCGAGTACAAATTTCACATTTTTCGTCGTTTATATACCATTTGCGGAGGTCTTCATTTCAGCCTTAACACCCGACTCCGTCAATAAATATAAGTCTAACACCATGAAAACCACCAATTGAAAGCAAGTATTTTCTTCAAAAGTTGAACGCTTCAGTGATCTGTACCACTGTAAAGAAGCTTCGTCGTCAATATCCTGAAAAAAAGTCCAGTTTGTAACTCTCTAAAATGCGTCTAAGAAACGGATGTAGCCAGTCGGGATTTGTACTTGACAATGCTCTGTCCATTCCAACATTGTGCCTTGCTCCCCGAGTATTCGTCTTCCATATCATCAAATGTCGTCTGCCTGCACAGGCGAGACACGGGCACGTCATACATCATTCTATGGTAATACTCCGTGTGCATAAGGAAGTGCTTATATTGCAGTAACATGAGCAGACCGCTTCACTTAAGATTTGTCACAAAATGTTCAGACAGAATTATATTATTTTCTTGGTCCACCTTTACACACAAGAACTATGTCAGTTTTGTCCGATGGCATCTCCCAACCGTGCAAATGAGCTGGAGTGCATTGCAATTCATGACATTTGTGCCGTCACCATTGTGTCCGATCGCATCTCCTGACCTACCAAATGTCTGGAGTGCAGTTTAATTCGTGGCATGTCCACGTGTCTCTTTCAATGCCAATTCTGACAATAGTTGATGTTCTGTGCATTTATATATATCGATACTATATTTATATAACGATACTATATTTATATTTCTGGTAAATGGACCGTTTCATTGCAGTACCGGAATGCCTACATACATTTGCAGAGGTCATAATAATTGTTCCCGCTTTGATTAAAGAGCACTGAAGAAAAATGTAGACTCAATCAAAACTTGGCACAGAAAGGGTTATACAGAGCATAAAGAGGTTATACAGTGCATACAGAGGTTAAACAGTGCATACAGAGGTTATACAGTGCATACAGAGGTTATATAGTGCATGCAGAGGTTATACAGTGCATGCAGAGGTTATACAGTGCATACAGAGGTTATACAGTGCATACAGAGGTTATACAGTGCATACAGAGGTTATACAGTGCATACAGAGGTTATACAGTGCATACAGAGGTTATACTGAGCATACAGAGGTTATACAAAGTGGACAGATCTACATGGCAGACAAAGGTTATACAAAGTGGGTAGCTCTACACATCATACAAAGGTTATACTTTGCGGGCAGTTCTACAAAGCATACAAAGGTTATTCTTAGTGGGCAGCTCTACAAAGCATACAAAGGCCATACAAAGTAGGCAGCTCTACATAGCATACAAAGGTTATATACACACAGTGGGTAGCTCTACAAGCCATACACAGGCTACATGAATTGGGCAGCTCTACATAGCAAACAAAGGCTATATAAAGTGGGCAGCTCTACAATGCATACAAAGGTTATAAAAAGTGGGCAGCTCTACACAGCACACAAAGATTAAACAAAGTGGCCATAGTAGCTGTCTTAGACTGTACAGGGGATTTTTGGGGTGCAACACGAAAAACCATGTGCTGAAGATTTCATGTTTCATACCTTTCCTTTTTGTCGGAATAAGGACTGATTTTCTGTCAAAATTCAGTTGGGCATTGTGATCGCTAGATTTGCGACAGGTTCATTTTACAAATGAACACAGACTTGCTGGTATTTGAATGAAAGGTATCTTCATGAAGAATTTGACTCTTTTAACCATTATATGTTTAATGGTAATGAGAAAGCAACTATAGCAGTGATTAGCACTTTAAGGTTTAATGCTTGTGGCTTGCTGAGCGGCTTGCAGGGAGTGACCCTAAATGGACATTCACTGCAAACAGTATTGGACGAGAAGGCGAGTTTTTATGCAAAAATGAAAAATTCAGCAGCATATCCGTGGTGTTTGAGACCGGATACGGTCAGATTAAGTAACTAGTACGTAATAAGATATAGGAATTACATAGTGCTTGGTAGTGCTTGGAATTATGCATGTATAACATGACCATGTGTGAATCTGGCCAAATCGTATGTACCTATATCTAAATAACAAAGAGAACGATGAAATAAGTCAGTAATGTAAAGTTAATAAATAATGAAAAATCAAATACTTTGATTATTCAAATTAAAATAGCATGTCTAATTTAATACTCTTGGTATGAATTTTTTAGTGCCAGAAAGTCTATTCAGCCTGATGTAAGGAAGAACTTTGTTAAACCTGACAATAAAAATATTGCTAGGCATTTCACAATAAGAACTTGTTTTTGTCATGTGTTGTCATGATAAAAAGGAAGAAGCTGATGTTACGAAAGCCAGTCAAGGCTTATCAACTGACGGAAGTTCATACTCATGACAGAGAGGATACCGTAGGATGAACAAATCACTGTCAAGGGTGATAATGTCAGTTAATTTTAGTGGAATTGGACAGATCACGGTGTGCTGCATTAAATACAAGGTATTAAAATATCACTGTAGCGAGTCTCGGTCATCGTACTTATTGTCATAATGTCGACCGAATATATCTTCCTGGCTGTTATCTTCATACAGCATTGGTCTGGTCAGGCAACATTTTGTTGCCCCATTGGTATAATTTGAATGATCGGTCTATTTTTTACACAGCACGTCACACGCTATGACGAAGTGAACAAATCATTTGCTAAACCGGTAAAATGGAGGAAGAGATTGAGAACCTAGATTTAGTGTATCGGTATCGTTTTTCTCAGAGTAGTTGGTTCTTTGTATATATATATATATATATATATATATATATATATATAAATTTCCATGGCAGATGTTGCATTTCTTGCTTACGCATAGAGGAAAGAAGCCTGTGTCATGCCTAGGAGTAAAGAAGTGCTGAATTTGGTAATGCAAGAGATCAATGACACCTTTAGAGGCAGATCAGTATTTGGTCTGATGTATAGCAAGTCCAGAATTGTGTTTCGTTTGGTACTCTACCGCAAGAACCCAGTACACATAGTGTCAATTTGTATTCCACGAGAAATGCCGTTTCATAGGAAACAAAATGTTGGAATTTGAGTTCATTTGTAAAGTCTAGATGATCCCAAATATCCACGGATGTTGCTTGTCAAGCACGACAGTGCCTTCAGTAGTCAGTCGCCATGTCATAACCACAAATGGACTGACGAAGCGTATTGCTCTCACGTACGAATGACCCCAGCACACATCACTTTTGATGGTGGTACATGAAGACAATAAATAAATAAATAAATAAATAAATAAATAAATAAATGAATGAATGAATGAATGAATGAATGAATGAATGAATGAATGAATAAATAAATAAATAAGTAAATAAATAAATAAATGTGAAAACAATACAGTTGAATAGGATAAAATTAAAATAATAGTGAAAATTGAAATTAAAAATAAAAACATAATAATACAATGAAAACACTGTTGCACTGCCATAACACAGAAACACAATACTGGCAAAACTAAACCACCCATATGATGCGGCTACTTTAATTATATCAACCAGGTTACATTATTCGTATCAACCATCCTACATTCGTCATATTAACCAGGCTACATGGTTCGTATCAACCATTCTAAATCAGTCATATCAACCAGGCCACCCCGGTCGTATCAACCATCCTTCATCAGTGATATCAACGAGGCTACAACATTTGTATCAACCATCCTGCATCCGTCATATCAACCAGGCTTCATTATTTATATCAACCAACCTACATCACTCACATAAACCAGACTACATCAATCGTATCAACCATCATACATCTATCATGTCAGCGATGCTATATCAGTCATATCAACCAGGCTACGTCATTCGTATCAACCATCCTACATCAGTTTTATCAACACGGCCCCAGCATTTGTATTAACCGTCTTAGATCAGTCATATCAACCAGGCTACAACACTCGTATCAACCATCCTATATCAGTTATATCAACCAGGCTGCAACATTTGTATCAACTATCCTAAACCAGGCATATCAACCAGGGTACGCCATTCGTATCAACCACCCTACAACAGTTATATCAACCAGGCTTCAACATTTGTATCAACCATCCTACATCAGTCATATCAACCAGGCTACATTATTCTTATCGTTACATCCGTTATATCAACCGTACTCAAAGCCTTGAGAGAAACACTGCATTCCGTTTATCGACATAATACACATCTGACATAGCAAAACCCTTAACTATATGTAGGTTTGTCATCAATATCAATTTTAGTGTGACCCGTCGTTCTATGTGGCAATATACTGACAGCAGATTTTTGGAAACCCTACGTTTCACTTAAGACTCAGTTCCTTCAATCTGTGTAGCTATATCACCCAGACCAGCTTTTTGAAACACTCCATTGCCTATAGCTATATCATCAAGATCAATTATTGTGGATTCATTCAGTCCGGGTTGCTATCTTATCCAGATTAGAGTGAAACACTTTATCCCGTGTAGCCATATCATTCCTATTGACCAGAAACATTTGATTCGATGTAGCTTTATGATCCCAATTAATCGGAAACACTTCATTCTATGTAGCTTTATCATCCCAATCAACCAGAAACGCTTCATTCAATGTAGCTATACTATCCCGATCAACCAGAGACGCGTGATTCCACGTAGCTGTATCATGAAGATCAACAATGCTAAAACACACCATTCTATGCCGCTCTATCGTCCAGATTTATTATAAAAACTTCACATCAGGTAGCTTTTTCATCTAGATTTGTTATAAAAATTTCACATCAGGTAACTTTTTCATCCAGACATATTGCAGAAACTTCAAAACAGGAAGCTTTTTCATCCAGATTTATTATAAAAACTTCACATTAGATAGCTTTTTCATTCACATTAACTGTTGCAAAACACTTCATCCCATGTGGCCGTATCATCTAGATCAATTACAGCGACAATTTTTAAATGTTTTATTCTGTGTAGCTCTATCACCTTGATCGATTACGAAACAAGCCATTCCACGCAGGTATATCGATAACATTAACTGTATGGAAACACTTTATTTCATGTAATTAAATATTTCAGATCATATTAAGTGAAACACTTGATATTGTTTGGCTATATCAATCAGACCAAGTATAATGAAACATTTCATTCCATGTAACTATATCAACCAGATAAAGTACAATGGAATACTACATTCTCACTCCATCAGTCAATTATGATGAAATTACTCACTGCTAGTGTTCAAAAGTAAATTATGATGGAACTTTGTATTCCTTGTGCACGTGGTTGCACATCGGTAATGGTTAAATTTGTAATTTAATTGCATGTATAATGTAGTTCAATCGTCACCTCCACCCCACCCCACCCCCTGTCGTTCCGTATGGCTACCTGTCATCTTTTGTGATATTTCTCCTTCCATGCGTCCAGAGATCAACTGGGGGAAGTTAACTATTCCACGTGTCCACAAATCAAGTGGACATTAGAGATATGCCCTTCATTCTGTGTAGCCACAGGTCAACTGTGGCGAATCCTTCATTTCATGTGACAACATCATGCAGAACAAAGCCAGAGGGATCTGTTATTCCTTGCAGCTATATCATCAATAGCAACTATACAGGGAATAAATTGCGCCGTATGATTATGAATCATTCCAATAACAAAACGAATAAAGCAATAATAAAAAACAGAAAGAAGCAAACATAGATATCATGTGCAACACTGTAAAATTGTTGCAGTGCCACGTAATTTTAATCGATTTTTTTACACCAAACTTTTAATCCTGTAATTCAGTTAAGAGTATACTGCAGTCATCTTAATTATTGGCAGGATGTAGTTACGACATATCCGACAGAAATTCCCTTAGAATTGTCCGACCTCTGGAAGCCATCATTTGGAAAAAAATATACTGTTTTGTTTTTATGCGTCATAGTACATGAAGAAATGTATTGTGTTGTCCTATTTAAGAACCAGAAGAACCAGAAAACTTGTCAATATATTCAAAAGCCCAGTGCACCATAAGTATACCCTGAAGGATGGCTTAATATCATAATGTATCTTTTCTCCTTGTGCAATACCTCGTCATTTTGCACGTTTAGAATTTAAATAATCCAGCCCCACAGTAAATGAATGTGTCAGATGTAATAATGTAATAATCACACTAATTTGTCTAGATATGGACATGCTAAACTAAATGATCTAAACTGTAACAAAATGAAAAAGGGAGCTGTCAACAGCCCATGCTAAGCTGATCCTTTATGAACAGAGCGTATGACAGGGGTTCTAGGTAGCTCAAGCTCAGCTGACCTAACTTGAGAAAAGCAATGCAAAATTTAACTCTGAGCTGTCAGCAGGTAAACCATATGATCATGCTGGTTACGGCAGTTAGGCAAAGTGGCCACCAAGTCGACAGTGGACTTGTCCAAATGTTTTGGACATAACTACATATACATCCAGGTACTGTTACTGTTAATGCTACACTGTTCTCATAATATGATCCGTAAAAGGGGGGGGGGGGCAAAACCATGGACAAAATCAAAGCCCATGCAGTTCTCACGTGATCACCTGAGCCGTTCAATCCTCCTTTTCAATTTCAAGGTCAAGTCCTTGATGATGTGTATCAACATAAGCACCTCGGAGTCACGTTGCGATCAGATCTCAGATGGTCCGATCACATTAGTGACATTACAAATATAGCCACTAAATTGGTTAATATCACGCCGAGCCTAAAGTACAAACTCGATAGACAAACCTTGGAAACTATTTATATCTCATTCGTTAAGCCAATATTGGAATATTCGAGTCCATTATGGAGCGGAAGCACTGGAAATGACCAAGATAAACTTGAACAGGTTCAGCTTGAGGCTGCCCGAGTGATAACTGTAGCAATGCCTGGGGGTAGTAGTGCAAAGTTGTATGAAGAACTAGGGTGCTACAAACTTTACAAACGCAGGGAACCGTTAAAATAAACCTTAATGTACAAACTCGTAAACAATATTGTTCCTAGTTGCATCAGCTCTGTTATTCCTACAAATCCTGTTGGGGAGACTACCTACGTCACTTTTGGTCTTGTATTGAGCTCTTTGATAAGTCCTTGTTCTCTTCTGCCGTCTGATTGTGGAATGAAAGTCCTGTTAACCTTCGGTAAGTATCGACATTAAAGGAATTTAAATCTATTTTACTTCTCCTTATTGAAAGACCTGTCTCATTTTTTGAATTACTTTATCATGGAAATTGCTCTCTTCCTATTTTGAAAACTCGCCTGCGTCTCGGAACCTCCCAACTGAATTTTCATCGCTTCAAAATTGGAGTTAACGACTCGCTCAGATGTTGTTGGGGTTCAAACAATGATGATACATGACATTATTTCTTTGCTTGTCCCCTTTACATCGTACCAGATCCAGACTACACACTGAAGCGTCTACCTTAGCTCCGTTCAATTCACAATCTATATTGTATGGTTCTTTAAACTGCTATTTTGCTGACAATATTAACATTTCTTTGAGAGTACATGATTTTAAAGCAGCAATGAACGTTTTAAGCCACCCGATATAGGTTTATGCAAATTGGACTCAACGACGTACAAATAAGCGACAGTGTAAAAAAAATGCAACATATGACCCCTCTGTCTGTCATGTAACAGTGAGTGTCACCTTGTCTTGTAGCATTTATATGATCACCCCGCTAACGCTTATCAGTCGAGATGCTGACCTTGGTTTAATGAGATGCGAGATTAGGGGTCAAATCAGCAGCCTCGTTCTCGGTTCCATTGCTGAGCAGTGCTCATGTAAACAAAGACGCACGGGCACATCTTAGTCTCTGCTATTTGGGAGTGTTGAGGTGTTCGCGGATCACATGAAAGGGGTGTGATAAGTAATGTACCACTTACAGTAAAATCTTCCTATACCGAACACCCTTGGGACCTGAAGAAAATTTTCAGTAAGGGGAGGTGTTCAGTATAGGTAGGTTTGCTGACATTGGAAGTATACATTCGGGACCGAGAAATGGTGTTCAGTATAGAGAGGTGTTCAGTATATGGAGGTGTTCGGTTAGAGAGGTTTTACTTTATATAACAGTCAGTGCATTTATTGGGTTACGATTAATGGTCATTTTACGAGCATCCTGGCACCCGATACCCCACTGAAGATACAGGAGATGCCTGTTTGGAACACCCACCAACCAGATTATGCTCTGGCACTTTAATCTAAAACAGATCCATGACCCTTTCACGCTGTAACTTGACCAACAAGTGTTCATGCTTTTCAAGAGGGCTTAAATTTGGGCTGGGTTGGGTTAAATTTTCAGGATACAAGTGGTCCAATTTGAAAAACAGAACAGTTCATTTTATCAGAAGTAATGGGGGTTTAGATCTACTGATAAAATAAAACCTTTTCTGTAATAACATAGATTAGGCTAGGTTTCATACTTACTATTATTTTAAGTTGTGAAAAAAATATATTTGAGCATTGTAGGGCAAATTGTACAGATTTGATCAAAATTCAAAGGGCCCTTCCCCCTAAATATGTCATTTTGGGGTTCCTTCCTTTTTGGCTGAAAGGTGGGCACAGGGTTGTCACTATCCCACCACCCCCATTGGATTATGGATCTGTATGCTTTGGCAGTGCATTCTTGGTGCAAACTGCCGGTAATAGACCACATGTTACAAAAGTGGAGCTTTGTAGAAAACGTGGATTTTTTTTGCAAAATGTCGGATTTTAGAGGTTGAAATTCAAAGTCAGGTCACAAGATTATTTCTTTCTAATTTGGAGCTACATCTTACTGCTTGCATCAGGAAAGTATTTTTGCAGTAGATGGCAAAATATTTTGTCATCACATTGCTTGTACAAAATTTGATCAAATTACATGTACATGACTTCTGGATATTTGGGTCAGCAATGATCAGAAATGAAATGGACATATTGAACTACCAATCACCCTATTATTAGACTGGAATAATACCATTATGTGGATTTAAATCTGTGGAAAGAGGAAATATAAAGGTAAGAGATCATAACAAATCTTTTGTACCACGTTTTACAAATTTCTTATTTGTATGTGATACCAGTTAATATCATGGCCGCCATGTTGGATTTTGTGTATCTTGGTGACGTCACAGCCTAAGGCTTAGCTTAGAACCGAGGCGTGCTGGTAGCCAATCAATCTCATTCATGTCTCAGCATTTCGACTGTTATAATACCTGGGTGATCATGTGCATATTGTGGGTTTCGTTTGTAATGTATTGACTGTCTTTTCTTCACAGCGAGAAGGGTTCCGATAAGACGAAGCCCTTTTACCCTAATCTTTGGTTTCACGAAAAATATGTAATTGTTGAATGAATATAATAAAATTTGTTTAAACTAACAGTTCAATTCATATAAGTGGTTGAGTGACCTTGGGAATGAGGTCAGCACCAGCACGCACTGTTTTATACTAAGTACATGTATTATAAATATTTTATTTACATATATTGAACAAAAATTGACTTAATGTAGCTCATCCGAACCCTGGTTAAGCTTGCATCATCATTGAATGTAAAGTTATCTTTTCTTCTTGGTGACATGGCGCGGCACTATAGCCACCAGGCATACTGAATCTTTGATCGTGCTTGCCGACAATTTCTAATAGATGTCATGGATAGACGTTCCCAAGAAAGCTGATAGATGTGTGGGACCCCCTACTCATTAAATTTGTATATACTTGCTTTTGCAGTTTTCTGCTATATTGAATTTGCTGATATTTTATAACTTATTTCTTTGTACAACAGGTAGCGTACTGTGTCGCGCTCGGCTACAACCACGGCGGATGGCGCCCCTGATGTAAATGAGGTCATTCCTTGCATGAATAAATGATAACAACAACAACAACAACAACAGCAGCAGCAACAACCACAATAATAATAATAATGATAATAATAATAATAATAATAATAATAATAATAATAATAATAATAATAATAATAACCATAATGATAATTGTAATAATGATAATGATAATAATAATAATACTAATAATACTACTATTACTTCTACTACTACTACTACTACTACTACTACTAATAATAATAATAATAATGATAATGATAATAATGATAATAATAATAATAATGATAATAATAATAATAATAATAATAATAATAATAATAATAATAATAATAATAATAATGATAATGATAGTTTACCCTTCACAGACAAGCGCCTCGTTATATGCATAGTTAAGGTGCTAAGTCAAAAAAGTAACCACGTGAATAGTGAGATTCGGGAAGTTGCTCCTGACTTTGGGAATGAGTTTAGGAGCACTGACATACAACTTTAATGGCGGGGGGGGGGGGGGGGCTATGAGGTTTTTTCGTGCTAGCGTACTGGACACAATTTAATTGTTCTGGTTTCATAGTGGAAGCCATTTTGATTTCCGTGCTTCGTATTATTTGTACATTTTCTTATTTTCCGTACCTTGTACTACGGCAAAATTATTATTTGTACCAGTGTACTACCACCCCCACCCTCCCTTATTGTGGCGGACATGGAGCAACACACCATGTGTAAGATTAAAGTCCTGGCTAAAATGCCCTATTTCTAACGTGGCCAGTTCACCGCCTGTACGTTCGTGATCGACTGGGTGACTTTGGGACCGAGGTCAAACTCACCCATTTATTGTTTACATCAGATAGTTGCAGCCGACCACTACCACGGAACCACGTGCAACTTCAAGACCAAAGTTCAAATCTTCCTGGGAGGATGATGAACAAGATCTGGTGAGACAATGGAATAGGAGAATTCCCGATGAAGCCTGAACGGGAAAAGGGTTCCGTCCGTCCTATTTCCATGGCAACATTTCACGGTGCGCATGTGGTCTCTGACATGTGACCGGGCCAAACTCAGTTGCAGGCAGCGATGAGGTGTGGGCTATGTTTACATTATCTGCTTGCTGAGATTTTCATATAATTATGGTAGATATCTGATAAGATTCAATTGATCCAACGACCGCGTTGTGTTGTCATTATGTAGTGAAACAGGATTGAATGACCCACACAAGAAACTGGCCAGACACATGATGACCGTCAGTTGCATAACCAAAGAGTATCTGCAATATTTGAAATCTGAGACATAAAGAGGGTAGCAAAAGGATCATTTCAGTCATCATGAAGCATTGGTGCAACTATGTAATAAACCATGAACAAAATTAACCTTCCCACAGGCTTTAATAGATTTCATATTGGTATCGTTGCATCTGAAGGAAATTGAGTGCAGAGGGACCTATGGCCTTCCGCACGGACCAACAGTCTCGTGCCCCCTGACTCGCTACTCCAATCCATTTGGGAAGTCCACGTGTCTATGGCAAGCATATACGTAATAATGCAGTTTTGGCGGAAACGCCACCGGTCGTTAAATTTTGCCTGCAGTGTAAAAGGTCGCAAGTAATAACATCAGACGGAGGGCCAGAGATACTTTCCAATATAGGCTATGCATGTTCAATATAAATGCATCGACTGCCGCTTAGAAGTCTATGTAATGTGCACACCAGTTGGAACAATGACTTTTCTCCAAAGGTCAGTCATCTAACTCCAAAGATAATTCAAGTATTCTAAAAATGAATATGCTTAAAACAAGCGTAGGTACTAACTCAGAACACATTACAAATAAAACTGAGCTTTCGGATAGGAGGAAAAGAAAAATAGCTTTGCTGTGAAAACTGGTAAAAATTAAAAAAGATGAACAGTAACAGAATCGAACAAAGCCCCATACTTTCTGTCTTATTAATATTTTGTAGTTATCATGGGCCTGGGATCATTCATTACCGACATTGTGGCAGAGTAATAGCAAACACGCAAAAAATCAGAAAACATATCGATAATGTAGAGCAAATGCAGCGGCACATGGTGAACAAACTTGGAGTAGGCCCACTCAGAAATTTTCCTGTGGAATTTCAAACAAATGTGTCAAACTGTTTCAAACTTTTAAAAGGATTTGACTGAGAATAAAAGAAGGGAAAAAGCGTATGGATGTACACACTCCAAAGGGTAGGTTTGAAATGCCCCAATACAATATAAAAGTGATGTCAGAGGCTTATATTTTACAGATAATGGTATAGTCCTCCTTGGCTGAGCAGGTCCAAATTGGAACCCATTAAGCTGGTGGTATTTGGCCAACATAAGATATGAGAATGGTTGGAAGAAAAACCTCATCCACCTTCACAAATTCCTGTATCAAGTAGGCGTATGTCCCAAACATCAATGCAGATGACCAACTTGTTCAGCAGATCGTACAGAACGACATGGCTGAGAGGCGCAGATTCATATAATAAAACGATGATGACGATGATAATAACAACGATAATAGTAATAAGATTGAAGTTTATTAATATGTGTGATTTATCACATAATGAGAAGAAGAAGAAGAAGAAGAAGAAGAAGAAGAAGAAGAAGAAGAAGAAGAAGAAGAAGAAGAAGAAGAGGAGGAGGAGGAGGAGGAGGAGGAGAAGAAGACGGAGAGGGAGAGGAAGAGAACGAGGACAAAGACGAAGAAGAGACCCTCCTGTGGTACACCGCGACGTGAATCTATCATTGAGGAAAATTTGAAAATGTGATTTGATGATGGATGAACCAACCAGGTAAAAACGTCAGCTGAGCTAAAAAAAAAGCGAAAAGTCAATTTGAGGTGATCATTTCAATAAAGTCAGATGAGACAACCCATGGGACACATCGAACCACTTTTAAGTGAAACTAGCGGACGGTTTTTAAGTGTACATTACCGTTACTTACCCTATTAACTTACAAAGAACTCTGTAGGAATACGTGAGATTTTGTCCCATTAGTTCGATTTCAACTGTAGTTAATGGTAAAATGTACGTTTATATGCACAATGGAAACAAAATTACTTTACACAGCTACAGCGTTTTAGACGTCCTTTAGCGTTCAATGTCATAGAATACACTGTGTTTTTCAGCAAAACTGCTTTAAGATTATTTGGTGGCTAGAGTACACAGACAGCAGGACATCGTCAGTGGACGCTGCGTGTATACAGTAAGGTCATTTTAACGGCTAAAGAATGTAGTTAACCCTTGAAGTGCTGATCACTGCTATAGTTGTTTTCACATTACCGGTCAACAAAAATTGTTGATTCAAATTCCCCATGAAGATACCTTTCATTCCAATACCAGCAAGCCTTGTCTAAAGCAAAAAGTAGTCTTAGTCGACAGCTTTCCTCGTCCATTGCGCACAACGTGTCCCGAGGAAAGCTGGGGACTCAATCTTAAATCAGCGCTTTAAGGGTTAAAATAAATTAACTTGGTACCATCTTGAAACAAAACACGTGCACAATTCGTCTAAGCGCGTCCAGATAATGTTAGCCTGTAAGTTATGCAGATCTGTCAAACGAGACCAGATAGCTGATATGGTGTGTTTCATTGAGACTTATCATGGCGAAACTGATTGTCTTTATAGCTAGTTGCAATGGAAAGTAACAGTAGCGGATGCACAAGCCAAGTTAACAGCCAGTGGCTTGCTTGGGCTCTGTTTTTTTAAACAGCAGTGGGATTTATGCATACCCATACAATACGAAGCTCTCACAAAATACAAAACTGTGCTTGTCAACGGCATGTTGAAACAGTTTGGACTAAATGGTCCGTAAATTGTTCTGTTCATTTCTGACATTTCAACAGATGGGGTGTCTTGCGATGGGGGAACTGGCTTTTGGACAAGTATTTCATTATATAGACATATAATGGATAATGAGGCATGTTGTGATATAGACATATAAGTCTCACTAATGGATAATAGGGCATGTTGTGGTATAGACATTTTAGTCTCCTTAATGGATAATAGGGCATGTGATATAGACATAAAATTTTCACTAATGGATAATAGGGCATGTTATGGTATAGACATTTAAGTCTCACTAATGGATAATATGGCATCTTGTGACATAGACATATATTTACATTCGGAGTTTTTGTTAGCATTGAAAGAATAGGGACAAATTTTGTTTTCATCAGCCGATGGTAACATCCTGTACAGCACGGCACGTGCCAGTGCCTACTTTGCTACGTAACAAGCCGCTGGTCACACCCATAGCTCCTCCCACTAATAAAACAAAGGTCCTGGCAGTGGCTATCAAAACTTTTACGCTCAAATATTCATGACAAATTTAATTGTAGTATTAATGTTAATATGAATATAAATATAAAAAATGAAGTTTGTCTCTGTTGTTGTCTATCGCGACGTCATGGAAAATGCCTACCACCAACCGCGCTGTCATATGCCAATGACAACAACAGAGACAGACTTCATTTTTATAATAAGTCTCACTAATGGATAATAGGGCAGGTAATATAGACATATGAGTCTCACTAATGAATAAAAGGGCATGTGATATAGACATATAAGTCTCATTAATAGGTAATAGGGCATATCCACTAATGGCATGTTTCGAGGGCATTGAAGATCTACTATAAATACATCACGTGACCATGAGTCTGCTTCTGCGGTTGCTTAAGGTTGTCAAATGTGATGGATGTCTTATGACAAACGTGACGGAAGTGTAATATTTTTCTTCAGCACTTCAGTATACTATTATTGGGTTGGAGCATTTAATGATATACTTTTACTCAGGAGGATGACAAGGAGGGGAGAAAATCATGTGCTTAACTCATTCCATACTATGGTGACAGGCCTTGGTCAGTGGTTCTGGCACTGCCTGGCAAGTCATGCTGCAGCTGCCACAAGGACAGCTGCAGCATGACTTACCAGGCAGTGCTAGAACGACTGACTTAAGACTAAAGGCATGTTGGTACTTGAACGAAAGCTGTTTTCATGAAGAATTTAAATATGCAATTGTTATCCTAAATCTAGACAAATATACGGAAAAATCAGGGACTGGTATGGAATGAGCTAATGTTGATGATCTTGGTGGCCTGTAACCCTACTTGTAGGTCCTCTCTTTGTCACTTCAATTGTCGTCATGGTACACCTTTGCTGCTGTCAGCTAACTTTGCAGCTGGCTCATGGAGCCACCTACCGACCAACCTGGCATCCATGATTATATGTTAAGCCAAGATTGCTGTTTAACTCCTTCAGTGCCAAATTTTGGACTGCGTCAACAGCTGTTCTTGGCGCGCACTGGGCAAATTGCGCCCAGTGTGCGCCAAGAACAGCTGTTGACTCGGGATGTCCTCTCTGATACTATAGGCATGCTGGTACTTGAATGAGAGATCTTATTATGAGGAGTACGAATCTGCGATCCTTATGATAATTTAGACTGGTTTGACCAGCAAATAGATCATTAAACCGAATGAGGGCTGATTAAAGCAAATGAGGGCGTCTGGACAGCCGCGTTTCCTTTGTAGTTTCTCCAACGGGTTATCAATAAAGTGAAAATAAGAACTCAATAGACACAACCCTACCTCGTAGCCAGCTTGGCAGGAAATTGTTTGCCGCCTCTTGTGGTGTTCTTTGGAACGCCACAGGTCATTAAGGTGGTGCCGAGGATGCGTTAAGACAATTGCTCAGAGCAATACCTCATGTTAGTCACACAAATATTCTTTAGTACATGCAACACTCCTGTGTTGACAAGAAACTAGTAGATACACCCACACGGTGGCTTTTCTCACTTCAAACTATTGATATTAAAGCCGAGTGCATATTTATAAGTCTGCTTGGAAAGATGACACGCTGGGAAAATGTGTCCTTTTGCAGCCATAGTTTCGTATCCGTTTGCCGGTTTTTTACGTTTGATGTAGATATAGCCGGGTGCATATTTATAAGTCTGCTTGTTAAGATGACATGCTGGGAAATGCATCCTTTTGTAGCCATAGTTTCATATCCGTTTGCCGGTTTTTTACGTTTGATGTAGATATACCCTACAGTCCAGCTCACTTCTTAACTCCCAAAGTGTACCTAGGATGTAGCTGAGATTGTCTACTACACCTGCGTAGGGAGAAGAAGAAGAAGAAGAAGAAGAAGAAGAAGAAGAAGAAGAAGAAGAAGAAGAAGAAGAAGAAGAAGAAGGAGAAGAAGAAGAAAAAGAAGAAGAAGAAGGCTGTGGCTTTCTGCTTGTTTGCCATGTGCCTATGTCATATGGTACGTGCTTGAGACACTTTGCACAGGCTTGATGGTCTATTCAGTAGCTTTCTCAGATTGTCTTTTGCTTGCGTTGTGTCTAGCTTCGTCATTAGAAGCAAATAATTGATAAACCCAGCATGTAGCTACTCCAACATTTCAGACCCAAAGTATTTGTTCTGATATTTCTTCAAGCGGTTAACATTGTGGCTACCACAATCCAAAATGACCACAAAAGAATAATAGTAACAACAATTCTAAAAAGAATACAAAGAATATACATTATAGTTCACCAGAAAAGGACTATAAAATGGCAACAGTGGAATCAATCCTAAAACTACCACAAAACGGGCAGAAAATAGAGGTATTCCCCAAAGGACTACAAGGGATGATTGTATAAGCTACCTTAAAAGGGCTACAAGAGAATAATAGAAGCAATCACAAAAGGAATGTAACAGGCTATTAGTAGAAGCAATCTCAAAAGGAATATAACAGGCTATTAGTAGAAGCAATCTCAAAAGGAATGTAACAGGCTATGATTAGAAGCAATCTCAAACGGAATATAACAGGCTATTAGTGGAAACAATCTCAAACGGAATATAACAGGCTATTAGTGGAAACAATCTCAAAAGGAATATAACAGGCTATTAGTTGACGCAATCTCAAAAGGAATACAACAGGCTATTAGTAGAAGCAATCTCAAAAGGAATATAACAGGGTATTAGTAGATGCAATCTCAAAAGGAATATAACAGGCTATTAGTAGAAGCAATCTCAAAAGGAATGTAACAGGCTATTAGTAGAAGCAATCTTAAAAGGAATGTCACAGGCTATAAGTAGAAGCAATCTCAAAAGGTATATTACAGGCTATTAGTAGAAGCAATCTCAAATGGAATATAACAGGCTATTAGTAGAAGCAATGCCAAAGGGAATATAACAGGCTATCGGTGGAAACAATTTCAAAAGGAATATAACAGGCTATTAGTAGACGCAATCTCAAAAGGAATATAATAGGCTATTAGTAGAAGCAATCTCAAAAGGATTATAACAGGTTATTAGTAGAAGCAATATCAAAAGGAATATAACAGGCAATTAGTAGAAGCAATCTCAAAAGGCACGCAAAAGGATAAAAGCAGAAGGATATATGTACATACCTTTCTGATAGGAAATTAAGTCATCAGCCCAGAGCAAGCAATTTATGTTTCTTTCTCTCAAAACCACAGGATTGCAGTCTGCACCATATAGGTCTGGCCAATAGTTATGGAATATGTTAACCCTTAAAGTGCTGATTTAAGATTGAGTCAACAGCTTTCCTCGGGACACCTTGCGCACGATGCGCGCAAAGTGTCCCGAGGAAAGCTGTTGACTAAGACTACTTCTTGCTTCAGATAAGGCTTGCTGGTATTTGAATGAAAGGTATCTTCATGAGGAATTTGACACTCTTAAACATTATATGTTTAATGGTAATTAGAAAGCAACTATAGCAATGCTTAGCACTTTAAGGGTTAAGTAGGATAGGACTTAGTACAGAGCCTTGTACTACACCTTTTAGTGGACATATTTTTTTTCACTTATTTCGTTTTAACATTCGATTCATAATACATATATTCGACAACCCCAATATGTATCTATTAATTCCGTGGTTTATTAGTTTTTAGAACAGCGCAACAAACTATAAGTGCACACAACAAGCAAACAAGTACTTAACACCTGTGAATTTGCTATATTTATCCATTGAAGTTTTTAACACATGTATGTGATCGCTTGTTCTACATTCTCCGAAATTCCCGTCTGAAATTAACTTTTCATTTGTGTTATCGAACGATTACATATCAGTTTTCTTTATATTGCTTCGGCGTACACCGCAGAGCATTGAAGACGGCGGTCTTTTGAGAGTTTGCCAATACCCCATAACAATTAAAGTCATGTCACTGGTATGTAAGAACTGATTTCGGATTGCTAAACACTGACAAAAACTCCCTTTTATATGATACCTATGGTGTAATAATGAAATGTCTCACGAAAATCAGTCCACCTGGGTGAATTTAATTTTATACAAAACTGGCATAACCAGGGTAACATTTCAGACGTGTTCCCATAACCAGGGTAACATTCAGGCGTATTTCGATGTCGATGGGAAAACGCTATTTCGGAACAATAAAGAGACGAAAGCAATTTTAAAACGTATTTGATGTTCAAAATAGAAATGAACTTTGAACATTATGTCTGTTTTAAATGATTTTCAAGTAGGTAGATACGACTAGACTTCGGATAATTGTAATTTAGCAAATTTTGGTGTAGCACATGTTATTTCCCTCTTCACAGCAAGGGTAAGTGTGGATCAAAATAGTACGTGTGGATCAAAATAGTACGTGTGGGTCAAAATAGTACGTGTGGGTCATAATAGTACGTGTGGATCAAAATAGTACGTGTGGGTCAAAATAGTACGTGTGGATCATAATAGTACGTGTGGATCATAATAGTACGTGTGGATCAAAATAGTACGTGTGGGTCAAAATAGTACGTGTGGATCATAATAGTACGTGTGGATCAAAATAGTACGTGTGGGTCAAAATAGTACGTGTGGATCATAATAGTACGTGTGGATCATAATAGTACGTGTGGATCAAATCAGCGGTGGTTGTAGTTTGCAAAGAATGCTAAATTGTAGACTATCCCTTTGTGTATATTTTTGTGCTTGGTGTACGTTCTGTAACAACATTTTGTATGTCATTATTTTTGGGTGTGGTGTCATTGATGTACTTTCTGTAGCTGTGTTTTATATGTCATTTTTTCCCTTTTGATTTTAACATAGTACTAAACTCTCGTATAGGTAGTGCGATCAATAATGTTCATTTCATACATATGTACATGTATATATATATATATATATATATATATATATATATATATATATATATATATATATACGTAAACATATACATACACATGCCCACATTCATACATACGTGCCTACGTACAGGCAAACAAATATTCGTACTTGCATACATATTTATATATGTACATTGACACATGTGCGTGCATATGTATGCACATGGATACATAGGCCCACATTCATACATAGGAACGTACGTACGCGCATACATATTTTCGCACATACATACATTCGGAACCACGTAATACAAGCATAAATACTTACGTACAGTCATACATACATACTAAGTCATACATCCATCCATACATACAACATACATACAAACATACATACGTACTTACTTAGAGTCATACATTCATACATACATACGTAATCATACATTCATACATACGTACTTACGTACAGTCATACATACATTCACACACACATACATACATGTTTGTATGTGGCTATGTAAGTATAATGCCATGATAGTCTGCCAAATCAAGTCCATTCTTATTCCACTGGTATGCTCCGGCCCCAGGGCTCTCTTATTCCACTGGCAGGCTCCGGCAGCGGGGCTCTCTTTTTCTACTGGTAGGCTCCAGCCCTGGGGCTCTCTTAGTCCACTGGTAGGCTCAGGCCCCAGGGCTCTCTTATTCTGCTGGTAGGCTCAGGCCCCGGGGATCTCTTATTCTAGTGGTACGTTCTGGCCCCGGGGCTCTCTTATTCTGCTGGTAGGCTCCGGTGCTCTCTTATTCCACTGGTAGGCTCCGGGGCTCTCTTATTCCACTGGTAGGCTCTGGGGCTCTCTTATTCTGCTGGTAGGCTCCGGCTCTGGGCTCTCTTATTCCACTGGTAGGCTCAGGGGCTCTCTTATTCTGCTGGTAGGCTCCGGCCCTGGGCTCTCTTATTCTACTGGTAGGCTCGGGGGCACTCTTATTCTACTGGTAGGCTCCGGCCCTGGGGTCTCTTATTCTACTGGTAGGCTCCGGCCCCGGGGCTCAGGCGTGTCAACGAAGTAGACCGTAAATGTCACACAATAGTACGTTGTTTTGAATGCTGTGCAGGTAACCCTGGAGCGTCCAACCTTGGCTTATTTTGAGACATTCGCGTAGTTGAGTGGTATTGAACGTACATAACACTTTGTCTGTCCAGTCGATGAAGGTAAACCGTTATTTCAGGAACCTGAAACATCTTTTCACAAAAAGTTCACAGAATTATTTGACAAGAATCTTTACCAAAAATGTACTAAGATCCATAAATAATCAGGTAATAAATTCCTTGGACGTCTCACTTGGGTAGAGCTTCATACCTGGAGAGACACAACGCAAGCTGTCGACCCAGAAACAAGCACAGTTACAACGTCAGCACAAATGACATTTTGAAGACGTGGACATCCATTTTCTCAGAGCGAATTGTGTGACGGGAAAGATTGAACTTCGGGTTAATGCGCCTCATTTTCTTGAGTCTTTAACATTAATAATGTGACCAAACAAACGAATACATTTGGTTTTGGCCTTCAGACCAAATGTCATTTGGAACCCTTTATAGCTGGCAGGGTTTTTATCAATGTATGTATATACGAGACTTTAGCACAGGCAGAAGTCTTCGCCAAGTTAAAACAGTCTCATTCATTGAAATATAGATAAGCAGGTACATGTATAGCGTCCATTTGTCCTACATAACTGTACAAAAATTGCATACCAATGTGTATTAAATGCATTTACCTGTGCACACATAACCACAGCACAATTGACGGTCTGCTGAGTGATGACGTCACTAAATGAACGATCACCGTTTCGCTTCATTCACACCACACAGTGGCGGGTTTCTGTAAAATTTGCATGGTTCTACCTTAATTTTTTCAGTGCAAACGCGAGTGAAGTCAATGTACCTAAGTTCAACTAGTCTAGATTATCACAAGAATCCCAGATTCGTATTGCGTGTAAAAACAAAAACAAAAATCAAAAAAACCAAAAAAACCCTCAAACTTTCTTTCAAGTGCTGGTATGCCTATAGTTCCAGAGAGAATATTCCAAGTCAACAGCTTTTCTCGGTGTCACGCGGGCAGAGAAAAGCTGTTGACTCAGTCCAAAGTTTGGCACTGGTGGAGTTAAAGCGATCAGTATAAATACCAAGATAATCGACACGAGCAAGCCTGCCGTCACATGATTCACAGTTAATGTTGAGCGCTAAACAAGAATGATAGCAAGGCACGAAAACGCTGTACTCTTTCGCAAATTACATTTTAGTTGCAGATTAATAAGCACGAACTGTATTCCCACTTGTGACGGTTTCTGTTTGATCGATGCTTCAACAAGTGAGTAGGCATTACAGGCAGGGAGTTTGGAATTTAAATTCTATATTAAGCCTAAGATACATACATCAGTGTATTTTATTGCGTCTGGTAATTTGATAAAGCTTCTACCTTAGAGCATAGCAGTCATCATAATGATTAGATTGTACTATTTGGGCAGGGTCCTATAGAATACATTGCCTCTTTCTACTGCCTGCCCCCCAAAAAGAAGAATGACCCAAAATTTTAATTTTACTAATTTAATTCAAAGAAGATGTTTTGTCAACTTATGATGTGATAAAAGGTAGTCATTTTTCGTGTTGTAGTGGATAAAATAATACTCAGTCATCCGGTATGTCTGTTATTTCGTGACAAAATACCAAAAAAAGTAAATTTATTTTATTGTGCCTAATATTAACAAACAGTAACCATGGTAACAGAGACGCACGTGGAGGATGTGTACAGCTATCCGCCCGGGTCCAAAAAATGGCAGGGCGACAAACCAAAAAGCGAGAGATTCAGTAGCCAGTGGGAATGAAATCAAGATACAAGGCACAGAAACAGCGGTGTGTGGATTGGACTTAACATTCAGAACTTCCAAACATTTAACTATTTCTATAAAGGATTTAGTGGGAAAAGTTTGTTTACGACCTTAAAGCAAATAATTAAGACTCATTTGCACTGCAAGCGCCATAGTGTATTCTCTGTCTCGCAGAATCGCTTAATGAGCGTTCTAAAAATACAAATACTATGGAGGTAAAAATACAAATACTATGGAGGTACCCAGCAACCGTAGCGACAGACACATAACTGTGTCCAACACTAATTCATTGTTATAGTTTCATAATTGCAGCCTTCCGTCTTCTGTACAAAGTGCTGCATCTATTATGGGTGTGCTCATGTTCTTGCTAGCTATGGGATGTACATCACTTGGCCGTTGATGCAATGCCTCTGCACGAGTAGTGAGGTGTGCAGGGGCAAGGTCTACTTTCAGTCGGTAGCGACTAATTTGTGCTGCCAACTGCGTGCATGTAACCGCATTTTTATGACTACGTAATAAGTACACGAATCAATGAACACTCATTGTTTTGATTTGACCGTCGCAACATCCCATAGCATAAAGAGTTCTTGGAAAAGTACTTTCTTGTGAACTTATTAGCCCCCCCTCCCCCCAAATGATAATAACTAAAAAAGATTAAAAAACAATACCCAAAGGAACTTTTAAATCAATTTTTGCTTGCATAGTTTTACCTGCATTAAGTGTTTGGGTCCTATTTTAGCATCAAAAACAAATATTTTGTAGGTTAGTGACCTGGTACGAAGTGACGTAATATGTGAATGAATAAATGACTTTTATTGCAACTTCACCATTTCATACATATCCATGGTATATTGTTGATGGGTCATTAGAAAAAACAAAAACAATATAAACACAGCCTACATCAAAAAGATCCCTCATCAGCAAACCTGTTCGGAGCATAAACAATACTTACAAACACGTACATATAAAGATTATAATAAGAATAGTATATATTTTAAAAAAAAGTCATACAAACATATGTGTACCGAGTTGACCCAAAAGAATAGGATACCTTTCCATCACAACTTTCCTCTGATTTTAACAGTTTCTGTAACACATTTTCCCAAATTCCAAATTACTTCCACATCAACACATTTCATTAACTTAATAAATCTATCTTCCGGAGTTAAATATTCAAACTCTGCTAGAAATTGTGACAGGTCTTCAATAGGTTGTTTCCTGGCTTCACAGAACTTTTGACAAATTAGATTGTAAAGAAATTCGCCTTCTAATTCAAAACACATGTCACATATTCTGTCATTTACTGGCACTTTAACTGGCCCATTGTGTCTCCCTTTTTCAATATTTAAATTCTATGCACTGATTCTTTTACTGGTTAAGTTTCTTCTTTCATCTATATTCTTCAATACCAGTAAGTAATTTTCCATTTCAAACTTTAATTTAAGTTTTGAATATGTTCTCAATTTGTAATCTGGAAAAGATTGTCTAGAAAAGTCAGTGTACCATTGAATAAGAAATTTCTCCTGTAATAATTTTTGTATAATATTTGCCGAAAAGTCTCCTAATTCATCGCCGCCATTGTTCCAAATATCTTCGCATTCGATTTAGTTTAGGGTGTTCTTCACAGTGTTTAGCTTGTTAAAGTAAGTCAATGACAGAATTTCGGAGTTGCATTTATAGACATCACACAACAATTTGTCATGGTTAGAGTTTACAATTCGGTACCAGTTTTTACATATTGCGTTCAGTTTTTTCAGAGAATATGGAAAAGCTCCGAGCTCACTCAAAACCGCAATATTGCATGCTTTAGAGTTCACTCCTAGAGTATATTTAAAAAAAAAAAACAAAAACTAAAATATAACTTTTCGAATTCAGTCTTGAAATAACCTGACATATTGTCTTGACCGATGCAATTTATAGGAGACAGTACATATACACGTGATATTTCGCAACCATAAAGAAATAAAGGGGCAATCATTTTATCAAATAAATCCAAATATAAACGAATGTCAATTTTTGTCACCAAAAAGGGTATGTTTTAAGCGTCCAAGAGCCTTTTTTTAGCTTTTTCACATAAATGTTTTATGGCTCCAGCAAAATTTCCATTAGATGTCATTTTGTGACCGGCTAGCACCGTAAACATCAAGCACAGCTTTCTTATCATGCTGATTGTTGGCTGGAGGAGTGGCGAACACGCTTTGCGCTCCGAATTCCGAGGCATTCCCCATTGAGTGTTTATTATTTGTATATTACCAGGATTGTAAGTGTGTAGAAAAAAAAGGACTGTGAACAAATTACCGTTCGTCATCGATGAGGCGAGACTCCTGTCCAAAATGACGAAAGTGCGGCGCCAAAGGTTTCTAATCTCGTATTCCCTCGCTCGCGAGAAAATGGCACGTATATGCAGTTTCAAACGAAATGGCAATTTTATTTGAATTTCAAAGTTAAGCGTGATGAACATCGATGCAAAACTATATCTTTTAAAAGTTTACAAAACTGTAGACCCATGAATGATAACTTATATGTAATGACATTTAGTTTTGAAAGTTATCTTAACTTGTATTAATCTAGTTAGGCCTAAATTCTGATAATAAAAAGGTTTTCAAGTAACCGAAAAAAAAAATTGACCAAATACATGGAACAATAAATTGGGATGGACTAGAACACCCACTTATGAGTCTTTTCCAGGAGCAATAAAGTCGCAAAAACCTGTGGCAGTAGTGAGTGTCCAGTTTGTATATATAACCTAATCTGTGCCGACTATTGGGGCTGAGGAGACGGCGTGGAGCGAGAAAGAGATGTTTCCATCCTCCGATACTGGACTCAAGCAGATCACTGCTAGGATTTGTCAAATATTTACCTGGACCGGGCGCAACTGAGCTTAACGGCGTACTTTGGTGTCAATATTAAAGCCAGCGACTGTCTAGAAGTCCAATATCCTGAAACAAGAGGTATCTCTAATATCAAGAGCAGAGTGCATAATCATGGAAGGGCGTTGTGCGGGGGTAGACAGGGCAGTGTACAGCGCCACCTACAGTGTAAGTGTCCAGCAGACCATACCGCCGTGATGCAAGTCATCCTTCCAGCCACAGGCTCAGTTGTTGTGTTGATGTGACTCGCCTTCATAATTACACATTCCAATTACTTCCCACAAACAAACGACACCAAGCTATCAACCTGCCTAACAGGAAAGAGGAGGTAATTCAGGTGGAAATCATATAATAACAATACTGTTGCTTAAATGAAACATTTTATTAAAGTTTGTGTGTCAACACACACTTTTCTGTTTTTGCTAAAATTAATTCTTTCTTTCTTTCTTTCTTTCTTTCTTTCTTTCTTTCTTTCTTTCTTTCTTTCTTTCTTTCTTTCTTTCTTTCTTTCTTTCTTTCCTTCTTTCTTTCTTTCTTCTTTACCAGTGAATTTGTCCGACACTTTTGTCACACTATTACACATAGAAACTCCAAACTTGGAATGATTGTACCTCGATACAAGGAGCTTTGCCACTTTATTCAGAGGAATGCAAATGTTTTAAATTATGTAAATTAGGAGCATTTGAAATTTTAAATCTTGAATATCTTCAAAGGTACAATAGATAGATATGTCATTCCAACTTCTACTAGTGGGTTATTGACCATTGCGCATCTAATGAAGTTAAAACAAAAGTTGTCGCAATTTAAATTATGCTAATTTGCAGCATTTGAAATTTCAAACACACACACACACACACACACACACACACAAACATACATACATACATACATACATATATATATATATATATATATATATATATATATATATATATATATATATATATATATATATATAATATCCGTGGATGAAGATAAGTTTGTATCGTAAAATGGAGGTCATTCAAGATACCAGCTCTTCAATATGTAAATAATTTAGATCAAACACAATAGAAAAGCTGGATATATATATATATATATATATATATATATATATATATATATATTGCTATTTTATATGCATACCTGCTGGGCGTAACTGTTTTATTTATTTATTTATTTATTTATTTATTTATTTATTTATTTATTTATTTATTTATTTATTGTTTTCATTTTTTTACCATACCATGTAATTTGGTGCATGTCAAAGAAGTGAAACAAGCATTTGAATTCTATCCTTGAGCTTGTCTCTACATTAACACTGGCAGGGTATACATAATGAAAACCCCGCTAGTTAATGACTTCCTGCCTATAAGTATTTCCTTGCATCCCGGTTCAGCATAGTGGAATTTTCTGTGTTTTCGGCTCACGGCAAACCTTATGATTAGGCTAGGACGACATTGCACGGAAAACAGGTAAAGGCGTCAACTCAGCCAGGTAACTAAGATTTTTAATTCCAGTTATAGTTTCGACTTGGGTGTAAAATAGCTCTGTTGTTAAAAAGCGCCATTTTTCTTTTAATATAGAGCAGGCCCCCACTAGCAATTAAATGTTAATTGGCTAAATTACCGAACAATTGACTACACACACACACACACATCTATATAAATATATATATATATATATATATATATATATATATATATATATATATATATATATATATATATATATATATATACATATATATAAAGAAAACTTCCCCATTAGAGCGGGGGCACCGATGGAACGGGGTAAATTCCATGATGCGTCCACTATATGCACCAGTAATCCGTCATCCTTATTGACACTGATAGTGTGTGCGTTGAAAATTTAGTATCTATAATTAATAATTCTTGATTTGTGTCCTCCACACCAAAACTAGAGATAAACCACTCGTTGGGACAAAACTCTAAAAAGCGTAAGGACAAGTACATTATACATGTTACATATATGCAACGCGGAACATAAAGCTTCCAGTGTGATAGTCATCGAAAAAGACCAGATAAAAACATACTATGTGTCTACATATATTTATAAGGTCCCTTTCACAAACGCTCTTCTCACCTTCAAGGCCTTTGTTATGTATTTTTTGCTTGCTGCATCAAAAAGTCACCCCACTTCATCCCCGTGATCGAACGCAAGATCACCAAGCAGGAAAGACAATTTAAAATCCAGGGAAGACGCAGCAAAAATTTCCGAGATGTGCCTATTGTTTACTTTTGATAATTCGTTTTCCAACCATTTCCAAATTTCTGGAAATATATATATATATATATATATATATATATATATATATATATATATATATATATATATATATATATATATATATATATATATATATGGATATACGTTTTTAAAGGTTAGACAGCTATAGCTGCCGTTATAGCTAGCTACTACCTGTTGAACCCTACCGGCAACATTTTACTGTTACCTCCCGATAGAAATGCATATATACTACTACCATAGTTCCCATAACTTGTAATACATAGACTCTGTGTGTGTGTTGGGGGGTGTGTGTACTCTGGTTTAGGGTGTTAATTGAGGACACTAGCCTATACACACCAACAGAGTGAGGACTTTGGCCAAATAGAGGACGTCCACGGTTGAATCGAGGACGTCCTCGATTTGAATGAGTGGTATATTCGTAATCTAGACCATCTGATCATTGCCCCTGGTGAAAATCAGGGGGATAGCACACAAGTCCTCTATTAATGGGGTTCTACCCATCTTGTGTGTGTTGGTGTGTGTTGACTAGAAAGGGGCAGTATTCCCTGTGTGTGTCAGCGCCATGACTGATGTCCTCGATTAATCGGTGTAGAACTTATTACCCAAATTTGCCACTGATAGCCACTGATAACAAACTGAGGGCTTACTAAAACCATATATGGATTCATAATACCTCCAATAAGATATTTATGGCACATGTATGCAACTAAATTATTTGGTAAATATCAGACATGGACAAAATTGTCATCTATAAATGACTGCTGCGGGTCACATCAGAGGTTTCCAGTGAAGTCACGAGTTGACTCAAAATACACAACGTACAGTTCCTGGTCTCAGGTACAACCCATCAACAAATAAAATAATGGAAATAAACATTTTTCAGCAGACTGGCAAGTTTCATATTATGTCATGTAGCATGCTGCGTTATCAAGCCTGAAAATAAAGGTTCAGATAATTAGTGGTCCAGGTATAGTCCAGGAGGGAAAGTGGCCCTGTAACATTATAACGACATGCATATCCTCTTCTTCAACAGGGGACTTTGGCGCTTTCCATATCTATCTTTACATGTAAAATAGTTGCACTATGTTTCTGCTTGGATGAATAATAACAGGAGAGGACAATTTTAAGGTTTCTGAAAGTGTGCCTGGCTTTCATTTCACGAAAGACAATATTAAACTTTCATACATTCCTGCTTACTCTGACTAAAAGAGGACGTCCTCGATTGGAAGTGGGTGTTGTGTTGAGACAGTACAGGAAAAGTGGTATTTTCTTATGCGTGTATACACACACACACACACACACACACACACACACACACATATATATATATATATATATATATATATATATATATATATATATATGTATATATATATATATATATATATATATATATATATATATATACATATATTATTGATATACATTTTGAAAGGTTAGACAGCTATAGCTACCGTTATAGCTAGCTACTAGCTGTTGAACCCTACCAGCAACATTTTACTGTTACCTCCCGATTTAAATGCATATATATACTACTCCCCTAAAAATCCACAACTTGTAATACGTAGACTCGGTGTGTGTGTGAATAAACCAGAACAATTTTACGTTAAGTACAGGAATAATTAAATAGAATAGTGCGATGTCTCTAGATTTAGAATTGCTAGGTATGAATTAACACGATATTATAGTGCGTTGAACTGCCGTATGCTATATTCAGTCAATGCTTGATTGAAGGTAGCTGTTAACATAATAAAAGAAAATGTAGATCGTCCGTATTTAGTAAACCATGTATTTTGAGAGAAGATGCATGTGATTACGGTAATTTGACAGGACACCTATTCGGCCGAGCGTTTTAACGGAGGCGTGAAATTTTAGGCCTGAGTTTATGGAAAACTAGCCAAGGCAGACCGATAGACACTGTATGCTTGTGTTTATTTTACTGCCACTTATATGCATCACTGGGCTGTTCTATGTTTGGGTTTTATTGCATGTACTTGTAAGGATTTTATGCCTACTGTACACTTAAGAAATGAGGGTCGATTTTGTGTGTGTTATGGCATAATGACGCGCCTGATTGTGCCATAACACACACCAGAGCGACCCTCATTGCTGATATTTACATTTCCCTCTAAATTTTTCTGCTCAATTACACGAAATTTGGAAATGTAGTAGGCCTACATAAAATTAAGAGAAACGTCCAGAAACTGATTTACCCAGCATGTTCAAGTGTTAAGTTCCGGAAACCCAAGTGGGCGTGGCTTACTGGAATGTGGGCGGGACACTTGTGTTACGGTCCCATAACACACAAGGCTAATGTGTTATGGTCTCATAACACACCAGGCTTTCTCCTTTACTTACAATGTGAAAAGTTAGATTGAATGTAAATATTTTAGTGTGATGCAAAATGGACAATCTCCGACTGCTGGTGCTCCCGCTGTAAAGGGGTAGTAGTTTTTAAACCGTTGAATTATTATCATTATCAGCATCATCTTTATCCTCATTGGGTGATCTGGCGTCTCATTACCTTTTTAGTGATACTTAGGATTGCGGCATTGAAAAATTGGAGCAGGAGATGCATGATTTGTCCAAGTGTACAGCATGCCTTCAGCAACCTGCAATATGACATTGTGTGCTTTACGTCTGTCTTCAAGGATCCAAAGCAGACGCATCAGTCATAAAAGATCCTGTCTGCTTTAAGGTTGTGATGTCCTGCTCATGCCTCCTTAAAAACTGCTCCAATGTTCTTGAAGGCAAAGGTTTCGGACGGGTTTGGCACGCTTTAATGGACGGTGCAGAAAGCGTCCTGCCCTCAGAAAACGTGACTGCATGCTGCGCGCAAAGTACATAGAATTTTTACATAGATTCTTCTGTAGACTGCTATGAAACCCTGTTGGTCTTTTATTTGTTTTAAGGAGCCGGCCTTAGATAATCTCCAGATTTAAAGATTCCAGACACAGATATGCAGACTTGGGTATTCATCCCTGTTTACGTACTTCTTATGTTGTACCCTTATATACGATCAACATACACGAGGCTTGTTATTCCAGTCCATTGAACTAACATTGGGTTTGAAAACAGAACTACAGCACAATATGCAAACTGCATACAGAAGCAAACAAAAACAGACGACTGCCGTCTTGTATAGCTCTCTGTGTCTGAGAGCAATTCGCATATTTGCTGTATAGTTGTCTGATTTATTTCAAACCCGATACGACGACTGCCGTCTTGTATAGCTCTCTGTGTCTAAGAGCAATTCGCATATTTTGCTGTATAGTTGTTTTTTTTATTTCAAACCCGATATGACGACTGCCGTCTTGTATAGCTCTCTGTGTCTGAGAGCAATTCGCATATTTTGCTGTATAGTTGTTTTTTTTATTTCAAACCCGATATGACGACTGCCGTCTTGTATAGCTCTCTGTGTCTAAGAGCAATTCGTTTATTTTGCTGTATAGTTGTTTTTTTTATTTCAAACCCGATACGACGACTGCCGTCTTGTATAGCTCTCTGTGTCTGAGAGCAATTCGCATATTTTGCTGTATAGTTGTTTTTTTTATTTCAAACCCGATACGACGACTGCCGTCTTGTATAGCTCTCTGTGTCTGAGAGCAATTCGCATATTTTGCTGTATAGTTGTTTTTTTTATTTCAAACCCGATATGACGACTGCCGTCTTGTATAGCTCTCTGTGTCTGAGAGCAATTCGCATATTTTGCTGTATAGTTGTTTTTTTTATTTCAAACCCGATATGACGACTGCCGTCTTGTATAGCTCTCTGTGTCTAAGAGCAATTCGTTTATTTTGCTGTATAGTTGTTTTTTTTATTTCAAACCCGATACGACGACTGCCGTCTTGTATAGCTCTCTGTGTCTGAGAGCAATTCGCATATTTTGCTGTATAGTTGTTTTTTTTATTTCAAACCCGATACGACGACTGCCGTCTTGTATAGCTCTCTGTGTCTGAGAGCAATTCGCATATTTTGCTGTATAGTTGTTTGATTTATTTCAAACCCGATACGACGACTGCCGTCTTGTATAGCTCTCTGTGTCTAAGAGCAATTCGTTTATTTTGCTGTATAGTTGTTTGATTTATTTTAAACCCGATATGACGACTGCCGTCTTGTATAGCTCTCTGTGTCTAAGAGCAATTCGTTTATTTTGCTGTATAGTTGTTTGATTTATTTTAAACCCGATATGACGACTGCCGTCTTGTATAGCTTTCTGTGAATGAATCTTTATTGGCTGCGCTGTTACATAAAATACAGCAATATGTCAAATATACAACATGTACACATGTAGAGTATAAAAGAAAAAAAAAAGAAGAAAATCACATATGCACCCAATCAAAAGAAAAATGTAACAAAAACAGTACAGACACGTACAGCACAGTACAGTACAATAGATACAAAAGATATACATAAATCACTAATCACCTGAAATGAAAATAGAATGCAGTCATCAAATTGGCACAGTGTTACATGATTACAGTGGTTTCTCTCTTAGGGCAATGGCTTTGTCCATGAAATTTTCAAATAGGTATACAAGTTCTGTGTCATGCAGTACCAAAATAAATTCAAACATACTCTGAACATCGTAAGCATCCGAATTACAAAATATTTGGCGTATACTCTTAAGCAAATTTTCTCTTGGATTTTGAAATTTAGTGCATGTCATAACAAAATGACATTCATTATCAAGTTCTTGGCAAGTGTCACAAACTCTCTGGCTAACAGGAGCTTTGGTAGGACGCTTATGTCTTCCTGTTTTGATATGTAAATTATGTGCACTAATTTCTGTGTCTGAGAGCAATTCGTATATTTTGCTCTATAGCTGTTTGATTTATCTTAAACTCGATATGTTCCAAACGTTTAAGCTGGAGCAAAAGGCCATTAAGTCTGTTGGTTGTACTTAATAGCAACAATAAGCAGCATGCTGGGTAAACGAAAGTCATGTCAAACGACATTTACATAAGAATAGTATAATTATGTATCCCCTTATAACTCGGTATATTCAAGTAACATGGATATTTTTGAGACTTTGTTTAATGTTATATGTAAATTTAAAGAAATGGATGGTAAATGCATTCTGATGGGAGGTTTTAACGCATCGACAAGTAACTTCTCAGATTATGTTACGCCTGATAAGGCAGATACTTTTTATATCCCTATGTCTAACAATTATAAAGATGATCTGGTTCTAATCAGACAAAATTTAGATAAAAGACATTTTGATGATCACGGACAGAACTTACTCAATCTTTGTATTGCTACAGCCCAACTAATACTGAATGGTCGAAAACTAGGAAATCTGATGGGTAAATTCACATGTTATAGCCAGAATGCAAACATACCAACAAGCATTGATTATGTCACCAGTGACGAATCACTTTTAACCCTCATACCATATATGGAAGTGCTTGATCTTAATTGGTTTTCTGACCATTGTGCCCTGTCATACGAGCTAATCATTCACAGATTAAGACATCAATGCAATGAACAGTGGTTACAAGCACAACAACGGTCATTAATCGCTTTACCAGAGTATTTCATATGGGATTCTGTGAGCGGAACCTAATTTGTTAATATTCTCGAAAACTGGTATAAAAATAATGTTGAGATATTTGTCGATAAACAATGTCATATTGACAGAAGAGATTATACAAACGAAATGGTAAAAGACTTCAACAAAAGTTTGCAAAAAGCAGGGAGATTATCCCTCAAAATAAAGAAAAAAGTGTGTCTAAGAAACACCTGCCGAAATACGCAGACGAACAATGTGACGCCATATATAAAGATATGAAAAGTCTTGCAAAACGGGTATCTGCAAACCATATGATTATCATTTACAACAAACATACTATTCAACTGGTAGATATTTTCTAAGAGTATCCAAAATTAAAGAAAAACAACTTAAAGATAATATTTTGCGTAATATGTTACGAATTAAAGACAAAAATCCGAAAGTATATTGGGACTTTTTGAAAGAATTGGAATCTGTTACAAATTATAGTGAGCAAATTACAACTGTTAACAAAATATATACTGATACTTGGTTCAAACATTTTTGAGATTATGACTGAAGGCATCCACCCTACACGGTCTCCCTGGTACCAGTTAGTAAAAACAACGGATACAGCTCCGCAATCTCTTCATACCATGAAAAAAAAAAAACAATAAGCAAACTTAGAAACATTAAATCACAGGGCAAGGACCAAATTTTAAATGAAATGCTTATAAATTGTAAAGACACTCTTTTCCCAATTCTGTCGAAATTATTCAACAGTGTTTTGACATCTGGATATAACCCAAACGAAATGAAAATAAACTATATCACCCTAAAACATAAAGGAGTTCCTACTCATGACCTGCTTTCTGTGTAACGTAGGGAACATTAATATCGATAAACCTCAATGGTTATCATCTGTGAAATCTGTGTTTTGTCATATGGACTTCGAAAAGATGTGGGAAAAATCGATAACAACACACCTGATTTCCCTTCTGATATTTTTTTCAAAAAAAAAAAAACTTTATTACCCAAATGAAATTAGATATGTCCAATAATGCGGAAGGCGATATATAAAAAGACGACTTCAATTTGGAAACATATGTTTTTGTAAATTTCGATGACCAGGTTAAAAAGAATGTAACTCGTTTCAGAATTAGTGCCCATAGCCTAAAAATGGAAGCAGGTAGACACAAAAGTCCCCACAAAATTCCGGTCGAAGAACGAAAATGTGAAAATTGTAACGAAATAGACTACAAATTTCATTTGATTATATACTGTAAATAATATGACAAGTAAAAAAGTACAACGCTTAACAAATTAGCCGATATATTCCCATCATTAAACAGTAATATCGACCATCAACAAAAATTTTAATTTATTATGAAGCTAGATGACGTGGAAACAATTGTGATAGTTGCAGCATTCTATACCGAAGTGATACGAGAAAGAGGTCCTTTTTTAATTGTTTTTTAGCTCTGGTGACCAAAGGTCGCAGAGTTTATGCGACCACGCCTGTCTGTCAGTCCGTCCGTCCGTAAACTTTTGCTCGTTAGCGCCATAGCGTCCACAGTTTTCAAGTTAGCCCAATATAGCTTTCAAGACTGATAGGGTGTGTAAACACCTAGGCTGCTTTCGGTATTGGTGGCACCACCTACATTATTATGTAATATAGCGGTCAGATGTGAAAATCTTGTGAACACTATAGCATCCTTAATTTTTGGCGGATCTTCACCAAATTCGGTGGGATTGTGGGGAAGGTCAAAGTCTTAGTTGCTGATGATACTAGTGGTGCCACCTATAATTGGACAGAAATTATGAGCCAAAATGTGTTTTAATTAAGATGTAAAATTCCATATTTGGAAAAGTAATTGGATTAGACTTGACAAATTTACATGATATATAAACCATGGACAAAGGTAGACTGTTATGTAATACCAGTGACCTTGACTTATTTTTGTGAGGTCGCCATTCCTGTAAAGGTAATAAAGTGATTTTGTGATGGCCGGATGTAGCATGGACATCGAAGGCAAAGGGAATTGAGCCTCCAGATCAAAATTGCACTTGATTACATAACACATTAAACTGTACTCGGTGACCTGTTTTTTTATCACTGTGACCCAGTAATTATGGTGTTTGGCGCTTGTTCAAGTTTATTGTTTTTCCTCAATTACTCGAAAAGTTATTACCCGATTTGAAGAAACAGACTATACATGGAAAGCTGGATGTATGGCGCATATTTTCAAGGTAACAATTGTTTAATCTGAGTTTAGAGTCAAGGTCAAATGGCCAGTTTGAATATTGGGGTCATCATGTGAATGCTCTGCACCCCACAATTCTTGAGATAGGCCTATATTACGTTTAGGAGTTATAAAGGGTATTAAAAAGCTTTGTTGACATTTATGTTGGTGGCACCACCTATAGTATTATGTAAGATAAAGGTCAAAATGTGAAAATCTTCTGACCGCAGTACTTTCCACTGTTTTCAAGTTAGACTTTCAAGAATAATAGGGAATAAAAAAATCTAGGTTCTTTTTTATATTGGTGGCTCCATCTATAATATGATGCAATATAGGGGTCAAAACATGAAAATCTTGTGAACACTGTAGCATCTTAAATTTGAGGCAGATATTACCAAATTTGGTGGGATTGTGGGGGGGGGGGTCAAAGTCTAAGTTGGTAGTGATACTGGTGGCGCCACCTATAATTTGATAGAAATTATGACCCAAAACGTGTTTTAGATTTAAAATTCCATATTTCGCAAAGTAATTGGATTAGACTTGCCAAGATGTATACACAATGTCCAAAGCTAGAACCGTATATAATATCAGTGACCTTGACCAATTGTTGTGACGTCACCATGCCTGTAAAGTCGAAAGAGGTGATTTTGTAATACCAGGGTGTAGCTTGGACTTATATGGCAATGGCAGCACAGCACCAGGCAGGCCTATGGGCCTCTTGTATCACATACTTTGGGGTCCTTGATTTTCTGTCCCAAGGGCACCGAGGACAAAGTAAAGGACTTAGTCCTGTTGTCTTGGCACATGCACCAATATTCATCACAGGAGTTGCACAAATAAGCTATGATTACATGTGGAACGAAGTGCCAACTGGTGGACAATTTTTACATTAAGCTTAATATGTTCAGAAGCCACTTGAGGGCTCACAGCTTTGAAATGAACAGGTGTAATGTAGCCACGATGCCAGCAGAGCATTAGGCCCCTGGGCCTTTTGTTATATTTATGCACTTGCGATATGAGATACTCTGATTATATTGAAATGTATTGTTTGTGTACACTGTCGTAACGTGTGATGCCTGACAGATTGTCACGTGTGTATTGTGATGTAGTCAATAAAGTCATTCATCCATTTGCGTTAGAAATTGCAAAGCTGCAAATGCATCCAGTGCTCCTGTCCTGTGGGGCCAGGTGAGCTGGCTCTGGAATGCTAGTTGAAGGCAATAGCCATTTCAACATTTTACGTCGGATTAATAACTAATGCACCCAAAGGGAGTTCAACATACGTGTATTACTTAATTTGTCAAAATGCGTCTAATGTGATCAACATAAAGTTCATATTTTTCTAATCTCATTTTTTATTTTTTTGTGTGTGTGATGTCAGCATTTTTATCTGTCATTCCCCCTATTATGTCTAAGTTGTAAATTATGTGCTTGTATTGCATAAGGCAGATAGGGTTTAATTTTCTAATGACACGTGACCGTGTTGCCCCCGACCAGCTGTGGTATTGACGCAAAACAAGGACATCAGCAGAGAGAACAATGTTCAGCAGTGGATTCCAGACGCATGACGCAATGAAACTGCACTAGATCCGTCCGCAAACCCTAACCGCTCAGAACACTGGGGCAGTCTTGCCAAAAGACGTACAGAGGATATCACGACCTTACAGGAGGCAAAATTCGGACGTGTTTCTCACCATGCACTGCCGTCCAAAACTTACGTAAAGTGTCCGAAATAACACATCTGATCAAGCTTTTTGAAAGTTCCAATAGGCGGGGACGAAGGGAGAACATTGAATCTTTTCATTCTTAAACTATATTGTTTAAAAATGTTTAACTTTGCATGTGCCTTTGAGGCTTAGTGGTTATTCACTGGAGACTTTTCTCTACAGAGAAACTGCATACTTAAATAAATGAAGTCGTCCCATGCACTGCAAGCTTGTGGACCGCATGCATCTCGCTCGATAGGAACGGTGTCCTTCCAATAAATATATTTACTGCGTGCTGTACCCAGTGCGATTAACCATATCGGACACATTTTCAAGCATAGGGTTATATTTTTCTTGGCATCATCTATATGTGTCGAGTAGTTGTACCTTGCTCTGCTTTTACATTTTTTGTTGTTGACATTTTGATATCCATAATGGGCGCTTAGCAGTAAGGGCACCGGATATGGGGTTAAACCAGCTATGCTTTGATATGGAATTTAAAATATATCGATCCTATATTTGTGCTATGGATGCTTCAAATGCTTTTGTAAGAAAACTCCCTTCTCAGCAAACCAGTCGTGATACAATCAGCCGTCTTAAGACCGACATAATATTCGTTGTAGCAGCGTATTCAGGTTCCGGCACGGGGAAAAACATTTATCTTTACATGCAAATATTCAACGGCTTCCCTTCAGACGTTCTTACGTGTTCATGCTGACGGAAAATCAAATAAATATTGACGTGATTTATGTGCTGCAAGGTGAATTGGGCAAACATAGATAGAGTAGAACTTTATTTAGTGAAAGGTTCATTTTTGGTCATTGTGCAATGTCAGGCTTACGGCCCACGGCAGCTCTTTTGTAGACCTGAGTGTTTACAACCGCCGTCCAGTGTCTACAAGACAAATGTTCCTGCACAATGACAAAGCCCTCGTCACGTCTGGGAGGTTGCTCCGCGCTTTTGCTCGTCGCATGTTTATCTGGATATCTTTCCACAGTACAGTCTGGCAATATAAAGCATGCGATACCTAGGGCGTTAGAGTATGACCTTTCCGGCAGTTATCAGCATCCTATGCGTATAATGCTGCAGAATGCCATTTGCAGCAGTAATCAGCGTCTTAAAAAGAAAATGTTGCAGTGTTTCATTTCGGAAGTAATCAAAATCCAATTTGCGGCAGCAACAAGTATTCTGTAAATACGATGGTCATTTGTGGCTTTAATCAGCATCCTATACAGATGCCATCCTATACAGACACCAATGCAGTTTATTGGCAGCAGTAATCAGTATACTGTAAAAATTTACATTTGTATGTCATTTGTGGTAACATTCAGCAGCCAATAACATGCCATTGGAATTTTTCCTTTCCTCTGGCACTTACATGCCATAAAGATGCCCCTGTAGTACATATGATCTGGCTTCAAATTAGGACTATGATAAAATTGGCATTGGTTTCACCATGTGACTCTGATTCTATGGAACCCCATACAGTCATCTGATTCTTTGAGCAAGCAGTTGTACATTTTTACAGATGTATTGACAATTGTTGACATGCTTCATGAAATCGTACAAGCAACATGAAACACGCATATCGTCTTGCCTTGAGGGGGGGGGGGGCGGGGGGCGGGAATCCACATGGTCACATGATGAGTTCAAGCACAAACACAACACATAATTTACCTGTCTGCACGTACTCTGACATGGGCAGTGACTTCCATACAGCCTGGCGGGGCACTTGATAAAGCCCGGCTGGGCTCTCCATACAGCCCCTGGCTGGGCCCTCCATATAGCCCCTGGCTGGGCCCTCCATACAGCCCCTGGCTGGCCCTCCATACAGCCCCTGGCTTGGTTCTCCATACAGCCCCTGTCTGGGCTATACATACACCCCTGACTGGGCTCTCCATACAGCCCCTGGCTGGGCTCTCCATACAGCCCCTGACTGGGCTCTCCATACAGCCCCTGACTGGGCACTCCATACAGCCCCTGGGTGGGCTCTCCATACAGCCCCTGGGTGGGCTCTCCATACAGCCCCTGGCTGGGCTCTCCATACAGCCCCTGCCTTGGCTCTCCATACAGCCCCTGACTGGGCTCTCCATACAGCCCCTGACTGGGCTCTCCATACAGCCCCTGACTGGGCTCTCCATACAGCCCTTGTCTGGGCTCTCCATACAGCCCCTGACTGGGCCCTCCATACAGCCCCTGACTGGGCTCTCCATACAGCCCCTGGCTGGGCTCTCCATTCAGCCCCTGACTGGGCTCTCCATACAGCCCCTGACTGGGCTCTCCATACAGCCCCTGACTGGGCTCTCCATACAGCCCCTGGATGGGCTTTCCTCACAGCCCCTGACTGGGCTCTCCATTCAGCCCCTGCCCGGGCTCTCCATATAGCCTGGCCGGGTAGGGCTCTCTATGCAGCTTGGCAGGGCTATACATACAGCCCCTGGCCTTGTTCGCCATACAGCCCCTGACAGGGCTCTCCATACAGCCCCTGGCTGGGCTTTCTGTACAGCCTGGCGGAGCTCTTGTTGGTGTATGCAAGGCAGTGTTAGTAGGATTCCAACTATGATTCCTCTCCTGATGATCACACACACACACAAATATATACATATGTAGATGTATATGTATATGTATATGTATGTGTTTATATATATATATATATATATATATATATATATATATATATATATATATATATATATATATATATATATATATATATATATATAATGCACATCCTTGCATTTTAGTTGCCCGTAAATTGGAAGTATAAAAGTAGAATATTGTCTTGTTACTAAAATGAAGCATTGATATTTAGTTTTAGCACATGATAATTACATACTACATTAACCATCTTTACAAAGCTATTAGCATCATCGTTTCTCAACCGACCCATTCAACACCCTCCGCAACTCTCGAATAGCTAATAGGGTATTTATCATCAATAATTGCAGCCTAATCTTTCTGGTTAGGATGAATTTATGGATTGTACTGCAACGTCCATTTTTGTTGGTAAGGACGAACAACAATAAGCCTGAGCAAACACAAAACCAGTGTATTCACCATCACACAAATATTAGCCAATAAATGATGTGGGGTCCATTGATGTTAATGTAAATAAAGCAATGATCTGTGAATGCCATTATGACAAATATACCAGTATAAATATTTCAGTGCAGTCAACAGCTTTCCACGGTGCATTGGGCCTGGTATTATATTCTATTAAGCTGATACTTGAATAAGCATAAAGCTAGCAGCCTTATCATCATCATCATCATCATCATCATCATCATCATCATCATCATCATCATCATCATCATCATCATCATCATCATCATCATCATCATCATCATCGTCATCGTCGTCGTCGTCGTCGTCGTCGTCGTTGTCGTCGTCATCATCATTACTATTACCATCATCATTATTATTATTATAATTATTATTATTATCATCATCATTATCATCATCATTATCATTATTATTATTATCATCATCATCATCATTATTATTATTGTTATTATTATTATCATTATTATTATTATTATTATTATTATTATTATTATTATCATTATTATTATTATTATCATTATTCAGAGTAGTTCTCCCCGAGCAGTTCTACCTCAGTCGCAGTTGGAACTGAATGGGCACACATCCGGTACTAAATATCCCACAGACTTTTTCAGGGGGTGGAGTGGACTGCCACCTGCAAAGGTTGAATAAAAGGTACGGGCCATGTATGACTTCTCAATCTCTATCACTCTTTCAGCATGTGTGGCTTATCACCATGCACGATCAGGTAAAAAAGCAGGATTTTTCTCATTATGTGTGACTCTTTAACTATATACATGACAACTCAGTCAACATGCATAATTTGTCAACAGTTATTATTAAATCAACACGTAAAACATATTATCGTCAAGGAGCTACCTGCTAGGTACGTCTTTTGACCATAAGTGTAGACACAAGTCTGCAACTGACGTTGTTTTGTCCTGGTGTGTTGCCGATGTTTCCGGTCAAGCACACAACCGAAAATGGGATCCTTGTCGGTAGGATTAATGCTTAACGTCCACAGAACTACCATCTTCCCGCAGTATATGTGTCCTTGCTCGTACCACTGTTCACACTCTTCTTCTTCTTCTTCTTCTTCTTCTTCTTCTTCTTCTTCTTCTTCTTCTTCTTCTTCTTCTTCTTCTTCTTCTTCTTCTTCTTCTTCTTCTTCTTCTTCTTCTTCTTCTTCTTCTTCTTCTTCTTCTTCTTCTTCTTCTTCTTCTTCTTCTTCTTCTTCTTCTATTTATTTTTTATTATTTTTTGGGGGGAGGGGTGCCACGTAGAGTAATCTGGCAAGAAATACACATTTGTGTCTAGTGGTACATTTGCACTACGTTAGTCTGGTGCTCAGGTGACCTTTACTGTCTTGATTGATTTTCAAGTAGGGATGTGCGTGTGCGTTCGGATTTTTAAGCGCATATGTAGGTGGAACAACAAATATACGCATTTTCACTAATATTCCTAAACTAAACATGCGTACATATCATTTGACTTATGATTACCGACTATTAATTCATTATTTTGTATTCATTTTAAAATCAGTAAACTACAGCAGCGCCACCCAGAACACAACATGTAAAGAGATTGGACTGACAAACGTGTCCACCAAGTTTGAAACGAATTCAGCGAGCGCTTTCAGAGAACACGCTAGTTACAGAAATACAAGACAATACATAAAAATTATGAAACTAAATCAGCACCACCTGGTCAACAAATTATGGTCAGTAGGTATTCAGATGTATTCCTGCCTAATTTGATAATCATTGGCCGAGTAATTTTGGAAATTGATAAGTTTTAAGATCCCCAAACAAATTTGCTAAAATTAACCGTCTACCATCTACTTTTGATACATATACTGGAAGTTAGAGATGGCAAGAGTGTTTACCTGAAAAAAACGTTCAGGTTATCGGTCGTCTTGCGCATAATGTGCATGTGTTCAAAGCACAGAAACTTGCACTTTGCAGTCTAAATCTCAAACATTTATAGAAAATGTAATAATAAAACGACACAAATAAAGTAAAGATGTGCCTTTGCACCAGGTAATTTTCATTGTTCATCATTCCCAAGCTGTGCACATCGAACTTCATTTATTTAAAAACAGATACCTACTCCGAGGGTAACTTTTTCCGTGACACTGTAGCGTTGGTCGACTGATGTTTGTTGTTTCACAGAGCAACGTTAGGGGAATGAGCTTGTGTTTTCAAGCTGCTGTATGATTCATGTCTGTCAGTGTCTAGGGAAAGGCGACCTATTAATGTAAAGTTGATCACAAAAAAAATAATCACTGGTAACGCTGGTTTGTGTAAAATATTTGATAAATATTGCAGGGATTAAAATCAAAGCCTGCAAAGTTAAAGAATGTGCGGCTTCTGCAGGCAAGTTCAATCTGTATGTGGATTGCTTTTACTTACAAAAATGAAAGATCTGAACATTGAATGCGAAATGAGTAGAACAGGCAGCGGGAAGTAGATGAGGTTTAACGCCTGGGGTACGAGAGAGCACGTTGAGGGTGATGATTTTAAGGCGTCCGCAGGATGGCGATTCAGTCAGAATCAGTCCAACGTCCTCATTGACATCCGGGTGCTTTTGGTGCGTACAAAGGAGAAAGTGTTAAGGTTGATGTCTCAGTGCGTCAGCAAGGGTGAAGGTGGAAAGCAGAATTAGGCCAATATCCTCATTGCCTGCCGTCATATTATGTTGTAAGAGGATTGTCGCACGCCTTGGCACTGGAGAGCAGCTGAGTCCCTGAGATTGACAAAATCAAATCGATCCAATCTTGACTGTAATGGACTCTCAGAACAAATGCTTCATGTACCTAAAAGAGGAATATCTCGTTTCTTGTCGAGCTGAGGCCCAATTAGTTTCCTTACTGAAATCACCAACATCAATAGACAATAAATTTGCTATAACTCAGGGAAGTATGTAATCATGAAATACAAGCAGTCATAAGTCTGCTCCCTTGCTTGCATATTGTGCCAAAAGTAGAGTGGGTTGACTGGAATTGGACGGTATATAGCCATTCGACAGACACGATTTTATCAGCGTCACCAGCCCCTTCTCCTGCAGGAATAGAATCAAGCGCCTTCCTGGTGTCCTCATCTCTTGCCCTCCTCCTGTTGGAACATAATCAAGCGCCTTTCTGGTGGCCTCATCCCCTGTCCTCCTCCTGTAGAAATATAATCAAGCACCTTCCAGGTGTCCTCATCCCCTGCCCTCCTCCTTTATGAATATAATCAAGCAGCTTCCAGGTGTCCTCATCCCCTGGCCTCTTCCTGTAGGAATATAATCAGGTGCCTTCATAGTGTCCTCATCCCCTTCCTTCCTCTTTTAGGAATATAATCAAGCGCCTCCCAGGTGTCCTCATCCCCTGCCCTCCCCCTGTAGGAATATAATCAAGCATTGTCCAGGTGTCCTCATCCCCTTCCTTCCTCCTGTAGGAATATGATCAAACGCCTCCCAGGTGTCCTCATCCTCTGCCCTCCTCCTATAGGAATATAATCAAGTGCCTTTCTGGTGTCCTTTCCCCTGCCCTCCTCCTTTAGGAATATAATCAAATGCCTCCCAGGTGTCGTCATACCCTGGTACCTACATCTTAATTGTCTTGTACAAGATTTCGCAAACTTTGACCCAACCGTACCCAATGACATCTCAGTGCGTCGACCACTTTCATCATCTTGTGGTAAATCATCTCTATCAGAAGACGTGTCTCCGTGGAGGATTTGTTCTTTTCATTGTTCCTCAGTGACGCTCTTTGGCACTCAATCACTGGTCCCCAAGTCCTCGCCGACGCTCTCTGGTACTCAATCACTGTTCATCAATCACGGTCTTTGATACTCAATCACTGGTCCTCAGGTCCTCACTGACGCTCTTTGGTACTCAGTCACTGTTCCTCACTGACGCTCACGGAGCAGGTCCTTGAACAAAAAGCCAACCGATGTATAGTTCTATGTTGACATACCTGGTGGCATACGTTTGTAATCATGTGTTATTATTGTTGTTTTGGCTTGGATGTCCTCAGTGAATAGAACTTTTAAAATACCAATAAATTTTACTGTTTAATTTGACAATTTTGATGTTTTGCATTACTAATTGGATTTGCTGTTGGTTTAGCTCATTAAAAAGCACTGTTTTGCCGACACGTGGACGAATACATTCATTTTGTAATATGCTTTGACAAGGAGGAAAAAATTAGTACGTTCCTCATTTTTGGCTTTGCTTTTTATAATTGTGAAACGAGTAGAGTGGGACCTGAACCTCTACGTTTCACCAAGATCAAAATAGAGAACTCCGTAGCCTCTCTGTGTACTCTGAACCGTAGCGGATGCAGGGGTGTTGGCCAGGGGGTTTAAGCTCACTAGTTTCGGTTTAAACATATTTCATTAGGCAATTGAGAAACAGGGCTGAGCCCCATATGAATCTATCTTGGAGAGAGCCCACCGTATGTGACATCGTAACGGGTAATCTTAAGTGTTTTTGTTTATTTGTTTGTTTGTTTTTTGTTTTTGTTTGCATTTATTTTATTTTGTTGTTGTTTGTTATAGACATATTATATATGCTGTACAAATTATACTAGGTACTTGTCACCAAAACAGACATTTTCATCGTGGCCATGTATTTAGGGTAGCGCATGCGTAGCCTGTGGTGACGTGCTCTTGTTTAGAAACACTTGTTGTTAACCCTTTCCCCCTTGAATTAAGACTGAGTCAACAGCTTTCCTTGGCATGGGTTGGGCACTAAGTGCCCAACCCATGCCAAGGAAAGCTGTTGACCTGGGGCATGTGATCGTGATAAGTATCATGTACATTTCTCATTCAAATTGTTTTTCATAACTGTTGAAATTAGTTGAAAACACTGGAGCAAACGACATTTGACCACCAGCTGGTTTTTGCCGGTTTGAGGGGGAAAGGGTTAAACACTAAGATAGCATAACATAGCAGAACCTTGATAACATGTATACACATCCCCGTCATGTTATTAGCGCCTAATTTGCATGTGAAAGATGAGAATACTTGTAAAGCAGTCCTGGTGTCAACAGACAAACAGTCTTTTGAAGTGCAATCTGGGCGCTTTCACTCTTGGTAGGTCTAACATATCACCTTGCAGTCACCCTGAGAGTCCAAAATGACTCATGTGAAAAAAGTCATCACTATCTGTGCATATAAATTGCTTCATATATCTCTAAAATCCACAAGAATACGCCATTTGTACGCACATTTCAAGCTTTTCCGGACATGCGCATAGATACGTCGACGGCCCACACAGTTGAGCAATATATTTACCACCACAGTGAAGATGTAGCCAGCCATAATTATGATGAATGTATTCAAATATGAATACGATTTTGAGAATCAACCAATACATGTTACATTAAAATGACCAGTTTCAGAAATATTTTGCTGCTTAACATTTCCAACATGTTGTCCAGCAGTCTCTTTTTGGGAGGCATACATCGATGTTTATAATGTAAATAGAGCAATGAGGAAATTGTAATATCGAATACTGTGGCACAGGGGGACATAAAGTAATAATGCCAAGTATCTTCTCCAAGTTGCCAAGTATCATCTCTAAGTTTGCCAAGTATCCCCTCTAAGTGAGCCACAAAGGCATTTTGGAGAATACCGCAACAGCAATCTTAAATCAAGGAGACTTTGACTTGCATCAAGAAGGGAGGCATGTTGTGAACTGATAGAAATCTATCATATCTATTGCCAAGGTCAGAGATTTTCAAAGAACTTAAGTGGTGGAAGATTTTGTTGATTCTCATGGTCTGTTGCATGTTGGGCCTCATTTGGTTTTCGATTTCTGTTTTGTACCACCTTGATCTATCAGTGATATCGCTTTTTGAGGACATACAAAGCATAGTCCAAAGTGTTTTGTATGATATTGAGAAACTATTGGAAATGCTACGTAATCACTATTTCTGGCTCAGTTGTGATTCTAGACTTATCCAGGAAATACCCCCAAATAATATATTGTGCTAAAATGAACCACAATACTGTAAGATGAGCCACAATACCCCCCCCCCTCCCAAGAAATGTTGCAGGTAACTTCAAAGCTTGGACCTATTTCTCTATGTAGCAGGTTCCTTGATGCATATACCACTAATTGAAATAAACGGACAAGAATATGTATATTTACAATATCTTAAGTACGTTGACTTTTCAATCCGGTTGACCTGCAAAATGGCATGCCAAATTTGACACACATAGAACGCTTACAATGGCACCTGTGTCAAGCTACACGTGCAAGATTTCTTCAAACCCGAAACCAAGCTAAATTTTTTGAAAAAGCACAAATTGCCACACCAAAATCAGTCGACACTTTTAGGCTACATCGTCATTGTAAGAACAATGGGCACACTCAATGGTGCAATGACTGAAATATAAGAATAATGTATTGACCGTTTCTCGTAAAGATGTGGTGTATTTGTGATATTTGCCACATCCATTCCAGTTAAACGGACCTGACCAACACATCATTCTCCGTGTCAAAGGTAAAATGCCATGGTCAACAGCAAACCTGAAATTGCTATGACAGAATTTTTATTTATTATATTTTATTCACCATGAAGGGAGGGGATTAGGACACAAGCACAATGGTTTTATTGACTCCGTTCCTGAAGACATACACACTTTATGTTGATTACATTAAACAGGTCAAGAAACCCAATGGTTAGCTACAGAATTACCAAATTATTGAGATGAAACTTAAGCAAAAAAAACGATCAATGCCTAACACGTAAGTTATGCTTAGCATACAGATGATAAAGGCGTAAAAGAAGAAAAGAGAAAAGAAAAAGTGTGACATTTTCAACTTTTAGTTTTATTCATAGTATGCAATCATAATATTTTGTTGAAATTACATTACTTAAAAAAATGTAATGCATCAAAAGTAGTGTAAACAATGCAAATCATATATATTATCATACGTGGTCGAATGAACCCAAAAATCAACAATTTAAATATATGCACACACACACATACATACATACATATATATATATATATATATATATATATATATATATATATATATATATATATATATATATATATATACACAAAGTACGTTCATATGAAGAAAAAAAAATGTGGTCACATATACCTGATAAACTTTTAAAAAGTTGTAATGATATATTTTCTAGTAAGCAGAATTATTATGACTGGATTATGGGTGTCTCAACATTATTGAATAGGGATTTATTCCACTTGAGATCTTGTTGAGCGTCCCCAAACAACCGAAAGTGAATAAAGTACGAACGTTTAGCAAAAAAAACCCGATCAATGCCGCGCACAGGGTGCCAGTTCAAAGTCATATTGTTGTGATGGCAGGGGTAGTCGTGCACAGAGTGTCATTACAGAATCATGTTGTTGTGCGGTCACACATAGTCATATACAGAGTGTCACCACAGAGTCATATTGTTGTGCTATCACGTGTAGTCGTGCACAGTGTCAGTACAGAGTCATAGTGTTGTGCCGTTACGCGTAGTCATGCACAGAATGTCAGCAAAGAATCATATTATTGTGCTGTCACGTGTAGTTGTGCATTGAGCGTCCGTACAGAGCATATAAAAGATGGTAAGCAAAATTCCTTAGTAGACACATCAATTCTTGGTGCCATTTGGGAGTACATCGGGATCTAGTATTCCTACACCAAAAAAAAAAAAAAAAAAAAAAAAATGGAAAATGTTCCTAGCTGTGCACAAGATCTTATCCGTGCGTTACAAGACAAAGGCTTTCAGTATATGTTGGCAGAAACTATACGTCAAGAGGTCGGAAGGAAAATTGCCAAGTTCGAAAAGTATATTCCCTACTTTGGAAAAAAGGTTTCACATCCTGAGATGGTTGTTGATGCACAAGGACAGTGTTAACGAAAATGTAGACACTGACGGTTTAATCAAATAATTGTTTAAACGTGTCACAGGTATAGGCATGAATACTGAAGATATCGACAGATCACATCGTGTGGGTCGCCCTAATTGCAAATCCAGAGCAATTGTTGTTAGGTGAACAAACTACGAAATTATCTGCCCGTCCCCCTCCTGTTAAACCCTCAAGTCAAGATTGAAGCTAAAAGATTGCTGGTGACAACCTGAGCTAGGGCCATGAAAAAGCTAAGAAAATAAACGACACGTGGATAATGGACGGAAAAAATGTTTGTCAGGATTAGTACAGACGTTGTCACACAAGGGGCCCGATTGGAAGAACTACAAAGCCTTGCCAATACATTGTCCCCGCCAAACAGGATCCACTGATCTATGTTATTAGAACCCCTTCAGAAGGCGTTGTTAGAGCAAATTAGTTGCATACAAGCACAAAACTATTGACCTCGCTGTGACAATATTTATGGTAATATGGACAACCCATGTCGAGGTATACAAGGCTGTCGTTAAAATATCGCTCAATGAACAGAATTGCTTGACATACTACCAGATTATAATTTGGCCTCAGATACATTAAGTGTGCTACAATGCTGGAGATACGTGCTTTCTATGTAAAGATATATGATGTCACACTTCAGGACTGTGCGTCGGTCAGTGCCACTGATGCATATGTCACTAGAGTGCATGGATTGCAATGTTGAAAATGAAGTGCACAGAATGCTTTAATTTTACACAAGGATATACTTTGGATAGATTCGAGATTCAAGATTCATTTATTTAGAAAAGAAATAACATTTTGGTATGTTCATAGTTAACCAGTTGATAGGAAATGAAGATGACGTCTCAATCAAAGTACAAGAAAGAAAATCACCTTGCGCTACAATGATTTGTCAGGATGACCCCAATTGAGGAATATGTCTCACTATCATTGGAGCCGCCTGAAAAATAATTCTACCTGATTCGTAAAGTACACCGCGTCAGATCGGTGTTGGAAAATGTGACCAAACATGGAGAGTAAAGATATTAACACAACAATAGATATCAGACTATTATGCAGCCCCTACTTGGCTTTGTTCCACAAACACTTAGGTACAAACATTGGTGTTGATGCCAATCAACTAAACGTGTGTGATCATATAAGAAAATTTAATGCTGAAGTTACTATAATTATGTCACAATTCAAACGTGTACTCCGCCACTAAATACAGATTGTTTAAGACATATTGCATGCCTGTTTACGACATATTGCATGCCTGTTTACAGATGCCAGGTATGGGATTTTTCCGGTAGTGAAGTTGTCAAATTTGTTACCGCTTGGCGTGAAGCAGTGATAACATTTGGTACTTGCCGTGTAATAGTCATTCTGCTCTGTTGCACTTGATATGCATGGATCTAGATATTGACTGTCAATTGCATAAACGTTTTCCTAAATTTTTGTATAAACTATATCACACTTACAGCTCTGTCACAAACTTCTTAGCCTAGCTAGCCTTAGGAGGAGGCCGCTCATCAGTTTGTAACTCCCTTAATTTTATCTGGTCAAAATATGGACTTTACAAATCTAATTTCACTTTTAGTATTTTCGTGAGTTGCGACACAGTGTAAAATGAACACCAAATTCTGGCAGAAATGGAATAGCGTTTCTAGTAAGAGAATTTTGCCTAATTAGAGGTGGTAAACTGCATGTTAACTTTTCTCGGACCGAATGCGATGTGTGCATACCCCACTTGTGTACGGCCTAACATGCTTATATTTGAGTAATCCGAGTTACTGTGCCTTGCAGCATTGGCTATCCATGTTTGCAGCTACGGACATTTGTGACATTATGTTCTTCTCTACCACTCATACAGTCATATGACCTTTGTGTTTTTTTCTATGATATATATAGAGTACTTATACATATTTAAGTGCGAATAAAGATGTGACAATAATAATCATAATTATAATAATAATAACAACAACAACAACAATAATAATCATAATAATAATCATCATCAAAATAATAATAATAATAATAATAATAATGATAATGATGATGATGATGATGATGATGATGATGATGATGATAATAATAATAATAATAATAATAATAATTACAAATGGAACAATTTGCAATTGTACAAAACTGAGAACACTAATTCAGAAAGTAATATTTACTATATCTAGAAAAACCATCATACGAAAGTGTGTACATTTTATCGGTGAGACATGGTGGCATGTATTTAAGTAAATTTGGCAAAAAGTATCTAATCGAATTTTTGGTGTTGTTCTTTTCTTGAATTAGCTGTATTAGTTGAATCTCTGTTTCAGTTATCATATACATGTCCAGAGCGTCTCGTGGTAAACATGTTAGTAAAATATTGTGGTAATTCATTCTGGATATATATTCAAGATAAAGTTTCAAGCTGCATCACACATAATATCTTCAACTTTTTAAGCATGCAGGTCTTTACATAGGAGTTCTGAGTGTGCATTGAACCTAATTAATCCAATAGCTTGTTTTTGAAGCATCAAAATATGATCATAGTAAAACCCCAAGCCAATATGCAATACTAAACATGGGAAACAAAAGGTGAATTGTAAATCAACATAAGTTGCTGGTGAGGTACGAAACACGACAATCGTTTCAATATATAAATAATTGTGGATAATTTGATGAATATGTTACAAATGTGATTATTCCAATTCATATTATCATTAATAGTTAATTCTAGAAAATAAAAGATGTTAGTTTGTTCAATAGATGTACTAGATGCATTGGCAGATTGCAGGTCTAAATCAAAATTGATATGTCGCAGTAAAAAATGGACAACCACAAATTTTGTCTTAGAGACGTTTAAAGATAATTTGTTTGTACTGAGCCAATCATATACTTTAGGCCCATGTTTATATTGTCAGAAATGTTTCCATTGCAGGAGATATCAGCAGTTTTAAAAACACACAAGGAACATATCAAAGTAGTATTGTCTGCTTTACATATTGTCTCAAATTTGGAAGAAGTGATTTCTAAATCGTTCATATTTATGATAAATAAAAGAGGCCCAAGAACAGAACCTTGATGTACACCAGTCTTCAAAAGTAAAGTTTTAGAACAAGCATTATCAAAATGAACAGATTGAGATCTGTCTCGTAAATAAAAATTTCAACCCAGTCCAGTTCTACACCTGTAACTCCATGTGATCTAAGTTTATGAACTAAAATGTTATGGTCAAGCGTGTCGAAAGCTTTAGGTATATCTAAATACACAGATACAGCTAGTCCCCATGATCAAATATTAATTGAAATAGATCCATGAGCTCCAAAGCCGCAGTCTCATTTGAATGTAAAGTTTTAAAACCAAGTTGGCTCTGTATAATAAATTGTGTGACAAGAAAAAAAGTGTCTCACTGTTGATGGACCACCCTTTTCAATTGTTTGAGAAAAGTTGGAAGGAGATATATGGGTCTATAATAATCAAACAAGAAATCCTCATTCTTCTTAGAGATAAGTACAACTTTGTCAATCTTTTGTTTGTCAGGAAATATTCTAGTACAGAGGGACTGTTTAATGATAACAGTTAATGGCCTCAGTATAATTCCTTTGATTTTGTAAGAACCTCATAGAGATCATGCCCGGCGCTAAATTAGGCAATAAATTATCAATTGTTTTTTAAACGTCTAGAGAGGGGTATTATACTGGATGAAAAGTACTCTGGATGGTCAATATTAAAGTTCAGTAGATAAATGTGGGATACTAGTCAAGTTTTCAGCTAGGTTTGGTCCAACATTAGTGGGAAAAAGTATTAAATCGTTGAGCAATTCCGTCTTTACTTGCTATTTTTTATTATTTATTTTGAAAAAAAATGGATTGTTTTATTATTTTTCTTCAAGTTAAGAATTGGTCTGATAACGACCCTTTTTTGAAGCCCCTTAATACTGATTGAACTGATTATGGTATGGATTTTGTGTTAGCTCATTTATATTATTGTTGAGTATTTTATTATACGTTTTTAAATTTAATTTTATTACATGAAATTCAGGAGTATCTTGATTGGTTTATCTTGGTTCTTTATAGAGATTATATCGCTATTTAATGGATCACAAAATGTCATTTGTGATCTAGGGGCACCGTCTGTACTTATAATTATGGAATTTTACTGTTTCTAGAGGTAAATGCTTACGTTTAGCATCACATAATGTATATTTGTTGTAATTAATACCATCACTATTCTTATCATTATTAAGAGCCCGTGTAAAATCTGTGTTATTTAATTCCCGGACAAACTTTTGATTGATACCTCACCTTTAAGCTGAATCTTAAAAAAAAATGGATGGTCATCCAGTTTTAGATCAACACAAGTAAGATATTAAGATAGTCAGAAATATTTGTGGATACAATGCCGGATATACATATCTTTTTTATATGGGAAAAATTACGAAATATGTTATCAATTAGGGTTGTTCTTCTTTCCGAGAATCTACTTGCTAAATTTATTTTGGGTACAAAGATGTGGCATAAATAATCAGTAAATAATTGGATCTCGTCGCTTCTTTCCCGTGGTGGCCTATGGATATTGCATAATGTGATAATTTGTCTGAGGTTAATACCAAAAATATCAATAAACTGGCCCTCCCAGTTCATATTGGAAACATAAGGAAGTCTGAGATCATACTGGAAGTTTTATGCAAGTATGTCAATAACCCCCCCACATGAGCTACATATGGCTTTTAACGGAATAGCTGTACAATTATAATAAAAGGCTTTTACCGTGTTTGCAAATGACATAATGTGATATTTCAATGTTCATGATTTTTCACATTAAATTAAAAATATGATTTTTTTTTCTCAAGAAATTCGTGACCAATTGCATTGGTATTGCACAGGTTTGCGAGAAGCGAGGGGGACAACTGGTTCTTATTTTTGGCCACTTTCTGGCACTTCGACCTTCTGTATTTTTAGGATTAGTTTTAATGTTCTGGCTTTTTCCTCCGGAGCAATTGAACAGATCTGTCTTAATTTTTAGCAAACTACGATCTAAATGTTATGTACACATTTGCAAAAATTATCTGGATATATTCATTTCTGGCAAAACCGTGGGATATCAAACTTTGAGACTTTACGCCCGTAAGAGCCAACGCTGTGCATGCATATGGCAATGAAGTCTGTGTGTGGAGGTGATATGAAAATTACTGTATGGAATTATTTGCTTTTGCACATGCACGTCCCCAAGGTGAATGTATGGGGCCACCTTATTCTCATTTTCTCTGGGTGTGGGGCATTCAGTGCTGTACGCAGTCTGTTTCCTATTATTGTGTATTTTACCCCTCTGGCTGTGAAGCATTTAGTGCTGTACGCAGTATGTATCCTATTATTGTGTATTTTACCCCTCTGGCTGTGAATCATTCAGTTCTGTGCGCAGTCTGTTTCCTATTATTATGTATTCAGTGCAGTGCGCAGTATGTTTCCTATTATTATGTATTCCGTGCTGTGCTTAGTATGTTTCCTATTATTATGTATTCAGTGCTGTGCTTAGTATGTTTCCTATTATTATGTATTCCGTGCTGTGCTTAGTATGTTTCCTATCATTATGTATTCTGTTCAGTGCGCAGTCTGTTCCTATTATTATGTATTCCGTGCTGTGCTTAGTATGTTTCCTATTATTCTGTATTCAGTGCTGTGCGCAGTCTGTTTCCTATTATTATGTATTCAGTGCAGTGCGCAATATGTTTCCAATTACTGTACATTAATTGCTGTGTGCAGTATAATTCCTATTACTATGTATTCCGTGCTGTACGCGGTATCGTTCCTATTAATATGTATTTTAGTGCGTTAATTCTGTTTGGATCTCTTGACAAGGGCGTAAAGGATTGGTGGACATCAGATATTTATGACTTTCTTTTTAACAATAGTTGGTTCGATTCTTTCGAAAGATGGAGGAGATATTTGTTGGTTGTGTCTGTACCGACTGTGTCTATATGCCCTCCCTACAGTGTCTGTACCCAGTGTGTTTATATACCCTCCCTACAGTGTCTGTACCGGGTGTGTTTATATACCCTCCCTACAGTGTCTGTACCCAGTGTGTCTATATGCCCTCCCTACAGTGTCTGTACCCAGTGTGTCTATATGCCCTTCCTACAATGTCTGTACCCAGTGTGTCTATATGCCCTCCCTACAGTGTCTGTACCCAGTGTGTCTATATGCCCTCCCTACAGTGTCTGTACCCAGTGTGTCTATATGCCCTCCCCACAGTGTCTGTACCCAGTGTGTCTACATGCCTTCCCTACAGTGTCTGTACCTAGTGTGTCTATATGCCCTCCCTACAGTGTCTGTACCCAGTGTGTCTATATGCCCTCCCTACAGTGTCTGTACCCAGTGTGTCTATATGCCCTCCCTACAATGTCTGTACCCAGTGTGTCTATATGCCCTCCCTACAGTGTCTGTACCCAGTGTGTCTATATGCCCTCCCTACAGTGTCTGTACCCAGTGTGTCTATATGCCCTTCCTACAATGTCTGTACCCAGTGTGTCTATATGCCCTCCCTACAGTGTCTGTACCCAGTGTGTCTATATGCCCTCCCTACAATGTCTGTACCCAGTGTGTCTATATGCCCTCCCTACAGTGTCTGTACCCAGTGTGTCTATATGTCCTCCCTACAATGATTTCGATTTTATTAAATGGTACCTTATTTAATGCTTGTATTACTTTTTAAATCGTCTCAGAACCCGCTTCGCCAATTGCTTTGAATTTGAAAGGAGACAATTCTGAACACTCCTGAACTTGAAATGTACAAAAAGAATGTCTTATATTTTCATGTCTTTTCTCCATCTGTTTCTGATATATTTTTCTGAGGGCGAGGGGGAGGGGGCTTTTTTTTTCTTTTTTCATGTTTGTTTTGTGTTTTGTGTTTTTTTTTCTTTTTTTTTGGGGGGGGGATGTTTATGCGGTTTGTAACTCACCTGACTTGTCAGTCAGCTGAGCTTATCTTATGGTCCTCCGTCCGTCGTCCGTCCGTCCGTCCATCCGTCGTCCGTCAACAATTCACATTTTCGACTTCTTCTCTGAAACCGTCAGCCAGATCCACTTCAAACTTAGTGGGGATGTGCCTTGGGTAGGTGTCTACCGAGTTAACTCAAATGGTCACGGTCCAGTGATTTTTGGATTTTTAATGAATTTTTTTTTTTTTTTTTTGGCAAATCTTAAAAAATATTCTTCTCTGAAACCGCTCACCCAATTACTTTGATATCACACAGAAACACTTCCTGGGACACCTAGTTCTTAATTTGTTCACCAGGTGGCGCTGCAATTTTTTTCTAATTTTTTATGATTTTTTGTGTGTTATAGCTATTTTCGACTTCTTCTTCAGAACCGTCACTCAAATTAAGCGGAAACGTGGTGGATATGTTTCTTGTAGAAGGGTCAAACAAAATTGTTCACTATGTGGGAATGCTGAGGATTCCTGATTTTTAACGATTTTTTCAGTTCGGGTACTTATCGGTCAATGCAGCTTTCCTATTGATTACTATGGAAGTCAATGAGCATTCTAATGCTAATTCACATTTTCGACTTCTTCTCCAAAACCGTCATCCAGATTAACTTCAAACTTGGTAGGGATGTACCTTAGGTGGGTGTCTACCAGGTTTGTTCAAATGTTCATGCTCCAGTGATTTTTGGATTTTTAATGAATTTTTTTGTTCTTTTTTTGGACAAATGTTAAAAAATCTTCTTCTCCAAAAGCGCTTACTCAATTGCTCTGATATCACACGGGAAGACACCTAGGGATACCTAGTTCTTAATTTGTTCACCAGGTGGAGCTGCAATTTTTTTCTAATTTTTTATGAATTTATGTGTGTTATAGCTATTTTCGACTTCTTCTCCAGAACCGTCACTCAGATTAAGCTGAAACATGGTGGATATATTCCTTGTGGAAGGGTCAAACAAAGTTGTTCACTATGTGGGAATGCTGAGGATTCATGATTTTTAAGCATTTTTTTCAATTTGGGTACTTATCCATCAATGCCACTTTCCTATTGATTACTATGGAAGTCAATGAGCATTCTAATGCTAATTCACATTTTCGACTTCTTCTCCAAAACCGTCATCCAGATTAACTTCAAACTTGGTGGGGATGTACATTGGGTGGATGTGTACCAGGTTTGTCCAAATGGTCATGTTCCAATGAATTTTGGATTTTTTTATGATTTTTTTTTTTCAAAAATCTTTCCAAAAGTTTTAATAGGAAAGTTTAACATGGGAATTTCTTGTAATGGTCATAACTTAAATAATTTTGGCGAGATTTACTTCAAACTTGGTGGGGATGTGCCTTGGGTAGATCTCTACCAAGTTTGTACAAATGGTCACGCTCTATTGATTTTGGGAATTTTTATGAATTTTTTTGTTCTTTTTTGGGGCAAACCTTAAAAGCTCTTCACCTCTGAAACTGCTCACCCAATTGTTTTGATATCGTACATAGACACTCCCAGGGACACGTAGTTCCCAATTTGTTCACCAGGTGGCGCTGCTATTTTTTTTTTTCATGTATTTTTTTATATGGTTTTGCTATTTTTCACTTGTACTGAGAACCGTCACTCAGATTAAGGTGAAATGTGATGGATATGTTCTTGTGGAAGGGTCAAACAAAGTTGTTTACTAGGTGGCACTGCTTTAGATTCCTGATTTTTAAGTATTTTCAACTCGGGTACTTATCAGTCAATGGAGCTTTCCTATTGATTACTATGTAAGTCAATGGGCATTCTAATGCTAATTCACAGGACAACTGACATGAAATTTACTGTTTACTTGATAACTTGAGATCTGTTTTGAGTTAGTACTGTGGTGTTGGACATGTTAATGTTTTTGTATGAAGGTCATGCTCAGACAGTACATGAATGACTTTGACCTCGTTTCTGGGGTCACAGTGCAACATACATGAATTTTACTCTTCATTATAACTTGAGAACTACTTGAACCTTGATGTTGCACATGTTAAGTGTTCTTTTTTAGTGGTCAGACTTACTCAGAACATGGGTGACCTTGATCCTTTCCCAAGTTCACAGAGCTGCAAGTGTGATGAATGTCAAGATCAGCTGAGCATGGGCTGTTCACACAGCCCTCTTGTTTTGTCATTAGCGGCTGAGCAAATGTCATTCAAGTGAGGGATTTGTATTCTATTAGACTTCAATATTGCGCCATGTTACCTCGTACTTTGGCATTTGAAGAGATATCTGTGGATATTGACTCATTATACGGAAGGCAACAGGATGGTTACTCGTATGGAATAGGTGCAAGCCAACAAGGGTTTTGACAGCTCATTTGAGAACAGTAGAAAAAGCCTCTCAATTCCACATGCTAGATCATAGGAGAATTACAATACACCTAGGAGTAGTAGCCCTATCAGATATCAGAACACACATCACATGACCGCCAACCACTTGGCTCATCCTATGGCGTAACACAGGAGACAGTCATGACGGTTTGTATCCGAAAGCAATTATTGCAAATTTACAACGAGGCTTGAGGTCAGAGACACATAATACTTGAAAATTAATTTTAAAGTAATGCTGTATTGCTGTATGCAGGTCGAGGCGTGCAGCTGGAATTTGTGTATATGCGTTGGTTAAGGTAAACCCGTCCATTAAGTGGTCATGCTGTTGGTGTCGTGGTGGAAGACCTACATTGAAGCATGCATGGATTTGTGAGAAATTTGCCGAAGGTTTATAATTTTTTTTTCACTACTATGTATATTATCGAATAAAATATACACGTATGTTAAAAGAAAAAAGGCATCATGAGCCCTTCGACCTGGCTTTACAGCCTTCTGGGTCGAGCTGAGCCACGCTTTTGTCCTTTAACGTGAGGCAGATGACATTTGCAACTGCTGATCCTTTTCGACCGGTTTTGGTGCGATGGCTAGGACAAATAACGTGCACAGATGCGGATACGATGGGACGCCACAAACAAGACAAAAAGGTGTATGATTTACAGTAACATCACACCTGGTGCCTGCCGCAACAGACCACTTGACATACATAATATATTTAGACGCCAATAAGATGGGAAGTCCAGCCTTGCAATGCTGTATCTTACGACGACCCAGCCGCTCATTTTCAGCTGGGGTTTTTTTTGTTTTTTGTTTTTGTTTTTTTTGTTTTTTTCTGGATTGTACACAGAGGCAATTGAGGCACTTGATACTCCAAGTCATTTATGTCAAGTAAGAGTCCCAATAATTTGCACAAAATTACATAAATAAGGATAAAGTGATCAAACGCCGTTGATCTGGCGGGCGGGATGGATGGAGTCACAGCTGGCACGGTTCATAACAGAACCCTTTTGGCTTATATTGCATATAAATATCGCCCTTCATACTTACAGTTATCGCCTACAGCTCATAGATTAGATTTACCGACCGTCTCGTACCGCTTAAGGATCTGTGTTGATCTCTCTCTCTTTTTTTTTTCTTTTTTGAAGCCTTCGGCCCTGCAATTCTAGAAAAGATCCATCTGTGAGACATATTACGTATTGAATAAAGTTGAAAGCTGACAGAGATACGCGAAAGGCACATTTTCACCAGGTGCAATACGTCCACGCCACCGGTGCTGGAAACAATCACAAACACATGCGTTTACACAGTCTACAAGCTGTGTACCAACCACGCTACCGTATACCCGTACAGGTTATTACGCAATATATATATATATATATATATATATATATATATATATATATATATATATATTGCGTCTTGTCAGGCCGATTCTAGAATACGGTAGCTGTATTCATGTCTTATATCATATATGCCACACAAACGACGGTGAGTGACCTGTCTGTAGAAGGGAATGGTTCATGTCAAAACACAACGCTTTGGCAGCGATGGGGGGTCCCTTGTAGAATCATTAAATTCTTTTGGTGCCAATCACGTCTTAAGTCGATCTACTTCAGTGAAACTAGTTTGAATTATCATTAGGATCTCATTCCTCCTAGATAGACCATTCATTCAAGTACCAGTTGCCTCTAGTTCCAGAGAAAATATCCCAGGTCAATAGCTTTTCACGGCGCGCATTGGGCGCATTGCACCCAATGCGTGCCGTGAAAAGCTGTTGACTTAGTCCAAAATTTGGCGCTTAAAGAATTAATTCAAGGCAGAAAACCTCAAGGAAAAATGATTCGATCATAAACGAGTTGTATTTGAAACTGTATGGCCATTTCACACACATGTACCGGAGCATTGTTCGTATTGTTAGTTGGTTTAAACATATTTTATTGGACATTGCAGTAGATATCACAACAATAGTAATTGAAAGCCATTGGGAAAGAGGACAAAGTCCTATGTAAATCCCTCTTGCTGGGAAGAACGAATGAACAGGACGATACCAGACAAATACACGCCAAAGACGACTGACACACGAGAGAGACAGTGGAGCAAGATGTTTACCACCAAAGTGATAAATTAGACCAACCATAGATTCAAAATCAAAGTACATACAAATGAAGATGCTAATAGAATTTGCAAAATCAACCAATACCTATAGTGTTAAAACGATCCGTCCTGGAAATACATTCTTGCACTGCTAGAAAAATTTCGACAGTTTGCTCAAGTGAAGCTTCACGAGAGCCATATAATACTGTTTGTAAGGTAAATGGTGCAAAACGAAAAATCGAGTCACGCAAAGCTGATCGTGGGGCAGCACATGAGGGACAGATAAAGAAATAATGCCATGTATATTCCCTACATGAGCCGCAAAAACATTGAGCAGAAACCTTCAGAACAATTTTAATAGATGCGAATTTGATTGGCTTGCATCTAGACGCAGACGTGCATGTTGAACTGAAAGGAATATATCCCCAATGTTATAAAGTTCATGGAATTTTGTTGAACGAGGGATTTTTTGGATTATTTTGGATTTCAATATCTGTAATGAGGGAGAATTCCGAGTCTGGAGGGGAAGTTGGTTCCAGAGCCTGGGTGTGTCTCAAGGGGAAGTTGGTTCCAGAGCCTGGCTGTAGAAGGAAAAATATGATGTATCAAAAAGGTCGTTTCGAGCACGAAAATGAGTAATATCAAATCTGTGACGGGTATCATGGGTCTGAGTACCTGGAGTAGACGCATTATAAATGATGGAGCATACTGAATCGGGAGCGAGATTGTTTACAAGTTTATAAATTAAAGTCTATTTGGATATTTCCATACGCTGAGCCAGTCAACCATCCGGTTTCCTCGCATAACTTAGCATTGCTGGTTCCATACATTGCACCAGTAACAATACGAGTGGCATCTAATTGAATACCTTGTATTTTTTCATTATCATATGCTGTACAGACACTCCAAACTGGACTACCCTATTCCAAAATTGGGCGCATAAAAGAGATATTAATAGTTTCAAAGTTCTTCTATCCAGACCTAATTTCAAATTTTTCATTATGTTTATCAATTGATCATTGTTAGTTATTTTTGCACCGACGTTTCAGTGCACAACTAAAAATGCATGTCATAGAACAATTATCAGATAGGTAGTCCCTGCTAGACAAGGGTGGTATAACCTCCGCTATCTTGTCACGAGGGGTCATTCTGACGTAACTTCTCTTCCCTTGGCAATCTAGTGAATAGTCTTAAGATGCGGCTCTCGCCTCCACTAGGTTGTGTGTGTATTAAGGTAGCGGAGGGGATTGAGCTATAACGGCAAAATCGTGACCCGACAGAAAATGAGTTTTTTCCATTTCCAAGTTTTTGGTCAAGTGCAACTGAGTTGCGTGCGCACTTGGTTTCTAAGGATACGTTACTCTTGTACCGTAGATCGTCTCAGCTATGAGAAATAGGGCATCTGACCACGTGACCAGTAGCTCAATGATCTGACATCTGCATTTATGGCACCATGGGAAGCCTCAGCCATTTTCAAATTCTCAAGGCCCCAGAAAACTATTCATGTTTCTCATCAGAACATCAATTATTAGATTGACTATATCATGAGGCATTGTCATGTACCAAATAAGCTTACTTGTCACTAAAAGCTGAGTTTATCTTGCAGTTTGCCGACCGCCATTGATAATTTACAATTTGAACGTCTTCTGTATAGCTGCAAGCCAAATTCAACTGCAAACTTAGTTGATAAATACCTTGGACAACTCCCAACCAATATTTTTCCAAATGGTTACGCTCAAGTGATATAATTTTATATATATATATATATATATATATATATATATATATATATATATATATATATATATATATATATATATCGGAGCCTGTCTTTGCGACAACTTGTCGAATGCTACTTCCTCTCCATTGCGACCTCCGCCGATACCACCAAGCAATTTCTTTTGTTTTTCACCTGTTATCTAATGCGACTGGGACCGTCATAACTGGTCATTTTAGGTTTACTAACATTGATTTAAACATATTTTATTGATCAAATACATCAAAATTATCATACAATATAATAACCTCAGCAATTGAGAAAAAGGGCAAAACCCTATTCGAATCCCTCTTGTGAGAAAGGACAACACATAAACTGGACAGAACTAGACGCATTAAACAGATAATAAGATGACAAACACAGTGACGTAACAGATAGTAGGGCCATGTAATGTATTACTATATTAGGTCTTCAAATGTGTATCATAAGCTAGCATTGTAGCAGAATCTAATTTGTGTTCGTTTTACCTAAAAATCTAACCTATGCCTGCCGGTTTGAGAAAAAATTGCAATATTTAATTCAGGAGAACATTCAGGGCAGCCGTATAATACCGTCTGTAATGTGAACGGAACATACAAGGAAATTATAGTATGGAGAACTGATCGCTGAACAGCATGAAAAGGACATATAAAGAAGTAATGCCACGCATCTTCACTGGATATACCACAATCACATAAAGGTGTTTCTTTCACGCCGATCTTAAACAAGTGAGAATTTAATTGGCTCACACCCAGGCGAAGGCGGGTGTGTTGAACTGCGAGAAATTGGTCACCAAAATTGTATAATTCGGGGAATTTGATAGCTCTGACCACTGGCTTCATAATATTTGACTTGAATATTTCGGTTGAAGCTGAATTTATAGTTTCTGAAGATAACTGATTCCACAGCCCAATAGACGAGGGAAAAAATTAATGATCAAATTAGAGTTCAGTACGTGCACGAAAATGGGGAAGATTAAATTGCTGGCGAGTTTGATAGGTTTTGTTACCTGCAGTAGAAGCAGTAAGAAGAACTGAGCACAATGAATCAGGAACGAGCCTGTTAACAAGTTTGCACACTAAAGTCAGTTTTGATATTTCTCTACGTTTGGCAAGAGTTAACCATCCGGTTTTTTCGTGTAGCTTAGCAATGCTCGTTCCGTGCATTGCACCAGTAGCGATACGAGCAGCACTTAATTGAACATTTTCCAGCCTTTCCTCGTCAAATACCGAACACGCACTCCACACTTGACTACCGTATTCTAGAATTGGCTTGACAAAACGAATATAAATAGTTTCGAGTGTTCTTCTGTCCAATCTAAACTTCAAGTTTTGCATAATGTCAATAAGTTTACTAGATTTGTTAGAGATTTCAGTAATATGATTGGACCATCTTAAATCGGAGCGTATTGTAAGTCCAAGGTGTTTGTGATGAGTAACACTTTTCAATTCTTGACCTTGAAAATGAATAGGTGGATGGTTAGTTTGGTTTGTCTTCCGAGAGATGAGCATGGAGTGAGTTTTTAGAGAATTTAAGGTCTTCAGCCAATCTTTGGACCATTGATCAATATCAGCAAGATCGGAATTCATAGTTTCAGCGGCAGTAAAGGGATTATCAATATTCATGCAAGCACAGAGAGGTATCATCAGCAAACAATTTTATGTTACACCAAACAAGATCCACAATATCGTTGATGTAAATAAGGAACAAAAGAGGCCCCAACACGGAACCTTGTGAAACTCCAGCACAAATTTTACCCCAACTGGAGAACTGACCTTGAATAATTACTTACATATATAAACATCACTTCCTTAATTGTCCATTTTATGTTACGGTAACAATGACTTCAAATGTGTGCACCATTGAACAAATGTCATTTGACGTGAATTCCTAAGTAGTCTTTATTCATTTTAGAATTCATGGTGATTGTCTAGGGCCTCAAACATCAACCCTGTGCATAGTAATCCTAGCCAGTGTCAATTGCAACCGTTTTGGAATGCATCAAACACGGTTGCATTAGATTCCATTATAAATACACACACACACACACGTGCATATATATATATATATATATATATATATATATATATATATATATATATATATATATATATATATATATATATATATATATATATATATATATATATATAATCTGTGAGGCTATTTGGCTTCGAAATTTCATGTACGTGCTTTTCTGAGTTGGGGTGAGCCGCGCTATCAACACATGTTTTAAGTCCATGAATGTTGATTTTGTCTTCACTTTCATTCACAGTCAGTCCTTGAATGAACTACAGGTGACAGAAGTACTTAAATTTAGTCCTACCTGTTGACGTGTTACCTGGCTTTGCCAGATTGTGTTGTATTCTCTTTGAACTAGTTGGGGCTACTGCTAGATGTTATCACCATCCAAAGTTTACATTTACTGGCCCTGCTCTCATTTCCTCAAATTTAACATTTTTTAAGAGTTGTGTTATGTTCCACTTGCGCGGTATCATGCTTACGTCACTTTCCCAACAGCCTTGCACCGGATCCACTTCAAACGTGATGTGATTGTACCCTGGTAAGAGTGATAAATGTAAACTTGCAGGTCAAGTATTTGGGTCACTCTATATCCATATCTTTTCAACTCACCTTCGCTATTTTTAGCTCAAGTTGTGGCTGCAGTTCTCCTCGACTCAGCTCAGGATGAGACATATTTTTTAGTTTAAATGTTTTGGTCAGCAAAGTATGGATTGAATCACAGTCTTTGTGCTTTTTCCCCGCCAATCCTGAGGAACTTGATCACCTATCTTTTTCTGTACTGAAACAATATCCCCACGCTGATGAGAAGCAGCGATTCTTGTGAGGCCTGGAGTTGTAACCTCGTGGAAACTGGCAGAATAACCTCCCGTTTGTTTGCTCATTGATTGATCGTCTGCAATTTATTACGGAGACATGCAACAAGGACAAGTGTTCCTGTGTTGCCAAACAAGGCAAGGGAATTATTAGGCCTTATGCGGAACAATTGATTCCGGAAAACCTGCGTTCAGAATGACGTACGTACCACATACATGTATATAAGTTAAAAGTCCGGCTTGTAGTTTTGTGGGAAATATTCAATCCTCTTGCCCTTGGCCGAGGCAGGTGTAAATGTGATGCCGTAAAGCTGATGACGGAGTGGTACATGTTGATTTGTTTTGTCATTCCAATGTCCACATCATGCTAAAGGCTTTGGTATATGTATTTGTTTTCAACACAGTCCAACAATCCAGGGATTTTGACAGTTAAGGTCACGATTTGATAGAAAAACCGCACCATCTGTCACAAATTTCTCAGTGAACCAGGCCTCTGTTGAAACATCCTTTCCAGTCACAGCAAACCAAACAGGTTAATTTGTCATACATGCTGAGCGGGGCAAGATAGTGCAGATTTAGATGCCGTTATTTATTTATTTATTTATTTATTTATTTATTTATTTATTTATTTATTTGTTTATTTATTTGTTTGTTTGTTTGTTTGTTTGTTTGTTTGTTTATTTATTTGTGTGTTTGTTTGTTCGTTCGTTCGTTCGTTCATTCATTCATTCATTCATTTATTAATGCCCAGCGCATTTAAATCGGATTAAGCATGCGCTAAGGTAATTTTAGCGACAAATTGGGGCACGTGTGGACGCAATTGCGAAAGCTTGCCACTGGAGGCTGTTAACCTGCGGCATTTATACGGTATTTGTTGAATACTGGTAACTTAAGGCACGGTGGGACTGACATGGGAGGTCGGTTTACAAAGAATGTTTATTTATTTATTTATTTATTTATTTATTTATTTATTTATTTATTTATTTATTTATTTATTTACTTACTTACTTAATTACTTACTTATTTATTTCTTTATTTATTTATAGTGCAGATTTAAATGGCGTCATTTTTATTTATTTATTTATTTATTTATTTATTTATTTATTTATCTATTTGTTTGTTTGTTTGTTTGTTTGTTTGTTTGTTTGTTTGTTCGTTCGTTCGTTCGTTCGTTCGTTCGTTTGTTCGTTCATTCATTCATTCATTTATCAATGTCCAGCGCATTTAAATCGATTAAGCATGCGCTAAGGTAATTTTAGCGACAAATTGGAGCACGTTTGGACGCATTTGCTTAAACTTGCCACTGGAGGCAGTTGACCAGCAGCATTTATACGGTCTTTGTAGTATACTAGTAACTCTAGGTACGGTGGGACTGACATGAGAGGTCGGTTTACACAGAGTGTTGATTTCGTTATTTATTTATTTATTTATTTATTTATTTATTTATTTATTTATTTATTTATTTATTTATTTATTTATTTACTTACTTATCACTTAATTACTTACTTACTTATTTATTTCTTTATTTATTTATCCATTCATTCCTTCATTCATTCAGTCAGTCAGTCAGTCAGTCAGCCATTTTCGTATCGTTATGTCTATTACGAGCACCACGATAATGAAAGATTTCAGCTGAAGACATGCCGGCTCTAAGTAACGGCCACATCTGATTACTTGTAACCACGTGATAGTGCATAAACCAATCCGATTGTTGCGTGGACGTGAGTTGGATACTTTGTGATGATAGGTACAAGTAATCAATTCTATCGTATGACTGAAGTAAGTTTAAGTGGGTAAGCCATGATCTATTTTGGTTTCTTTGATTACCCGTGTATAATGGGTAAGCCATGATATTTTTGCTTTTTTGATTAGCCGCTGGGGGCATTCATTATTTGTAAAAGTTTAAAAGGATCGCAAATCTCATGCACTAGATATTCATAAAAGAATTGAATTTAAGCAGACTGTAAAAGTAAGATATTTTATACTCATAGAAGAGGCTCGCGGAAAACACGAGTATCAATACGTGTGTGGCTGTATCAGACTATTTACTTACATTCAAACATGTCAGATATTTACATATTGGTGACGGACCTGTGTTTTTTTTTGTATGCAATATTCAATTATTTGTGGGGGTAAAAGGGCAATTGATGTGATTAGAACCAAATGGAGATAAATCTATAAGGATGCCCCCACTCCTTGAACACATTGCACACTTTCGTGTGAAGAATTTCGACATAGGCTGTATTAGCCCAAATGAATTAAATGATCTTAAGCGGGTAGCTACTCAGAACATGTTTTGGAGCCTGTACTCGTACATGTTTCTCTGAGTAGCGGCTCCTTGTCTAAGCTAAATATTCAGCAAAGACAACCCACAGAATAATGAACAAATATGAACGTGGCAAATTATGAATTACATGAAAAGGTGACATTTTGCGTATAAATGCAGAGCTTAAATGTGTATTTGCATATAAACCTGGGAATTCTTAACAAGTACTGTAACAATCGAAATCCTGTACCAGATATATAAAACAAGGTCCATGATGACACCTACTCCTCACTATGAAATTCTCCAAGAAATCAAGTTCTACTTACTTATAAACAGTTAGTTTATGTTTCAAAAGAATGAATCAAATTTTTTATAATTGAGTAAATCCTGGCAATTTTAGGCTGTGTAAGCAACTTTTTGACACTCTGTTGCAAAGATATCATGACATGCAAAGATTTGGTCATATGTTGACGAAATATAAAAGGTATTTAATAACGTTGCTATGCGTCGTGCCGTTGAATCAAGGAATCCCGAATGCCTGATGTGCTTTTTAAACTTATCGTTAGAAGCATATAAACTAGACTCTTTCCAGGAAAAAGACTTCAAAAAGTCTTTAAAATGTTATTAAATGATTAAACGGTCCTCTTTCGGTGAAAGTTATTTGTTTAATGCCACTAACTTTGAAAAGTGCAAGACTAACATTTTTGGCCTGCACTGGGAGTCTGGCCACTGGGGGTATCTGCGATCAGTAAATGAAGACAGGTGGTGCAGGAAGGTTTACAATGAAGTAGTCAAGGAACAAACAAGATGGGTCAAAGATATAAGTTGGCAGAAGATACGAATTGAAAGAAGTGTATGTAGGTAGGACTGTAAAAGAGGCTGCAAGGAAGACTGGATCACATTTTCACATTGACCCAGGTGTTAGAATTGGCAAGGCAGAAGGGGAAGAAAGTCTTCATGGGTTTCTTAGATGTAAGGAAAGCTTATGACAGGGTATGGAGAGATGCCCTGTGGGAAAAACTAAGTGGACTAGGGTTTGGTGGGAACTTTCTAGGAATTCTGAAAGCATTGTATAAAGATGTGGACTGTACATTTTCATCAGGAAAGGCAGAAGTAGAGAATGCACGCCTGGATATAGGTCTAAAGCAGGGATGTGTGCTGTCCCGATTTTGTTTGCCCTGTATATTAAGGAGCTGTGGGACTAGTTAATGGAGTGTAATAAGGGAATAAAGGTAGGTGACCTGAAAATTCCAGATCCATTTTTTGCAGATGACATTGTACTCATGACAGAGTCCCAGAAAGAATTGCAAGAAATCCTGAACATAGCAGGGGAATACGGGAATAAATGGAGGTTAGAATTTAGTAACGATAAGAATAAAGTGATGACTCTTGGGAAGAAACCAGACGGGAATTAAAAATGGAAAATTCTGCAGTTCCAAATTCCAGAAGGTAGGGAACAGTTAATTGAAATTGGGGAGGCTGATGAGTATGAATACCTAGGTGTTAAGATAAAAACAACAGAGAAAGGCATGTTCAGGTATCAGGTGGAGAAGATTAAACAGAAAGTGAACCGAACAAAAGGGATGATTAAAGCTACTGCACTGAGCAGTTTCAACAGAGCATACACAGCAAGGGTATTATGGGATAGAGTTGCAGAACCAGGGATGAATTATGGCTTAGATGTCATTTCAATAAGTGAGGGAGATATCCAGGGAAAGGAGAAAGTACAGCATAAGATGGGGAAATGGATACTGGGAGCACCACCATGTGCAGCAACAGACGCAGTCCTAGGAGAGTTAGGATGGAATAAAATGACAGACAGAATTACCAAAGCAAAGCTTAAGTACTGGGGGTATCTACACTCGGTAAATGAAGACAGGTGGTGCAGGAAGGTTTACAATGAAGTAGTCAAGGAACAAACAAGATGGGTCAAAGATATAAATAATTTGGCAGAGAGATGCGAATTCAAAGGATATGATAAGGTTGAAAACTGGAAAGTGTATATAGGTAGGACTGTTACAGAGGGCTGGAAGGAAGACTAAAAAAGAGGAGTCAGGGAAAATAGTACATTAAAAGCATACAAGGTACTACAAAAACCAAAGAAATTGTGTAGTGGGATGGAGGGAAGGGATCCAGGCTTCGTTTTCAAAGTAGGGCAGGAGAAATCAATCTAGAAAAGAGAAAACAGATGTGGACAACAGGTAGTATTGGTAAATGTAAGGTATGTAGACAAGAGGCAGATGAGACAGTGGATCACTGGCTCTTGTGGTGTGATGCATATCGAGAGATAAGAGAAGAATTTTTCAGAAAGTGGCACAGGGAAGACTATAATAACAATGTTCTAGAAGTGGTTCAGTGTTTAGATGAAGAGGAACGTGTGGCATGGGTTTTAGGTTTGAAGGGTGGCTTTCGTGGAGGCAGGAAAGGCACTAAATGTGTACAGGACTACCTGGTAGGGTGCTGGGAGAAAAGAAATGAATTGATAGGGCTTGATAGCAACAGGGTGAATTAAAATCTTAGAATGCAGGGAGGAGAAGGAATTGTGGTTGCCCTTATAAGGGCTCCCACGGGATCCCCCATGGGAAATGCCTGAGCCTTAGAGGCGGGATAGGGTGCACGAGGGAAGGTTTTTCTATTTTTTTACGGAGGGGGAGGGGGGGGCTACAAGCGATGAGTGTTGGGGGATATATCCAGGGCCAGGGGCCCACCACAGCTGTGAGAGAGTGTGTGGTGGACTCTTTGCCTCGGCTGTGGTCCTGGCAGAGACGAGGAATACTGAGTATTCCTTGACTAAGGTCCTGGTTAACATGGCAGCATGAGCTGATTAGGAAAACCATGGTTTCCTCCATCTCGTCTTTTTTTTCCTGTTTTCCTTTTTTTCTAGGCCACCTGTGTCACACAGGACCACGGCGCATAAGCGGAGAGCCACAATAACATTATTTTTAGGGGAAGACCTAGAAAGATAGGGTACATCATACGAAAGGTGTCCGTAATGTAAAGAGAGTGAAGAAGATTCAGCACATTTTCCATTTCTCTGGCCAGCACTAAATGATATTAGCTTTTAGAAATTTGGAAAGCAACTCTCTTGATGAACGTTATGGACAGGCATAGCTGAGTTTCTACGCCTACTCGCTTACGCATACGATCTTGGACAAAACATTGGTGAATTATTTGACCACGCATATAAAATTATATTTGGTGGAGGCTTGGCATTACAGTAAAGAGTCACTTAATGACTTCTCGGAATGACAGTTTATATAATCATTCTACATATAACTCTTGTAAAAAAACCTCCGTCAATGCATATAATTATGCAGGGAAGTATGTAATACCGCAAAATAACACGTGGTGGCGCTGTGATTAAATATACAAATTGAGTTAAAGCAGCAGAATTGAGGTCTGCTATGACGTCATTGTTTGACGGCGCGGCTTTATCCCTTGTCACTCTGTTGGGGGGGGGGAGGGGGGGGTTCTCCTGTACAAACATCTCCCAAGAGTTTGTAATTATGGTGAACTGACAATTTTCTTATTGATTTGTTCTTTATGTTCTGCATTGTGTATGGAACATGTGTAATGTACATGTCCTTACGCTTTCTAAAATTGTATCCCAGCTAGTGGTTTATCTCTAGTTTTTGTGCAGAGAACGCGAATTATTATTATTATTATTATTATTATTATTATTATTATTATTATTATTATTATTATTATTATTATTATTATTATTATTATTATTATTATTATTATTATTATTATTGTT